>MNCI01035884.1:2270-91247 GCA_015680685.1 Gnetum montanum
GGTTTTCTAGAAAGTTAAAGAAACGGCAGTTACAAGTTCATCCGCCTGGAACCTGCAATTCGAATCATACCGATACCGATGCCGATGCATACCAGTCCATGAAATAAGGCAAGGGAGACACAAAGGCACAATGAGACAGGTATCACGAAATATTTTGGCAAAATAGAGCTGCGGTTAATCAAAAATTAATTTTTATCACCTATGGTACTTGCCTTTAATTCCAAATCTTAAAACATTATTACGTACTACTCATATTTGCAATACATATTTAAAACATCTACTATATTTATATATCACATTACATTCATTATAATATTAATTTCTCCTAATTCTATATATAACTCCTTACTAATTAAATAAATGAGTTATAACCCCCTCACTTAAGAGAGAAGTTAGGAAAGATATTTGAGATATTTTTTGAAAACTTGACTTCTCATTGGAAGAAGAAAAATCAAAGGGATAAATATGTATGGAGCACTATGGCTTGTATTCCTATGTATTTTGGAAATTCTATTTTGATAATTGTAATTACCATGGACACATGTCAAATGTAACATTGTTATCTCTTTGGTGGTTGAAACCACCTAAAATTGTTGTAACTTACCTAGCTTGTTGGGTAAGGAATCTCCTAATTGGTTGTCCAATTACTTGGGAGAAAAGTTAGGTGAGATATTTTAAAGATATTTTTAAAATTGTAACTTCCCTACCTACCTTGGAATCCTATAAATAGGCTTCAAGGGGTCAAGGGGAAGGGGACATGGAGAAGGGGGCATCACTTGGGAGCATCACATCACACTTGGAAGATTTGTAAAGAAGATGTCTTGCAAGATGGCTTGCTAGAATAAAGATTTTAGCCTCTTTGTCATAGTCCTGTGAGTTATGCATTTCATTTTTTGTTTTATTTAAATTTCTTAGCTAGTGGTTTAGGTAGTATCATTCTTGGCAAGTAATTTTTGGATTTTTAGATTGCTCTTATTGTTCTTGTTGCCCAATAGGAATTTCTGTTAAAATTTTGCCATAGAAGCGCTAGTGATTAAAAGCCTTGAGAGCATTTTAGTAGTAAATTTCGTTATTGTGCAACGTTTGGGACTGCTATTGGATTGTTGAAAGAGAGCCTCTGTTTGTAGTCACGCCGTGGAACAATTTGGTAGTCGCGAGGGTTCAGAAAATCTTTGGTATTTTGATGGGACCAGAATAGCTTCTTTATCTTTAAAGTGATTTTCCGTGTTATTTCAATCAAAAATTGTCAAGTCTTTTAAAGGTTTTGTTTGAATGCAATCGTTGACATCTATTGTCTAGCCAAAGTGGAGTCTCGTACATGGTAGTTTACGCAGCGATTTTTGGTAGCACAGTAGGATTGTCTAAAAGATATTGCTTGGTTGAGCCTTGGAAGTTTGATCAATTCGTAGATATTGAATTTGGGATAGCTTTATGTCGAAGTGTTTACTCATGTCATTTTATCTTGTTTAAATATTTGAGGTTCACACAAATCTGCTTTCTTTTCTTTTCTGTCTATTTCCATTGAATCTTGCTCTATTTCTAGTTTTCTTGTGGAACTATACCTCTTTCTCTGGGGAAAATTAGGAGTAGATTTGCGGAGTTATGCTCAAATGTTTATGCAAAATTTTATTTGTTACAAGCAGGTATTATAGGGACCACGTAGACTAGGTAGTTTGAACAAAATAGGAAATTTACAACAACTCACAGTACTTGATAAAGTTGGCTGAATCCCTTTAAGTAAGTCATTGTTAGTTTATACACAACATATACAACGCAATCGTTACATTGCACACAATCGCACGCCGCAATAGCACACACACATACTCATGTTAACTACTGAGTTATTTGGAGGTATCTGGGCCTTGGTGTAGCCAGAGACCAGCGGGCACCTAAATCCTATTTGAGGACACTCGTTGGCGGTCGCGTCCCAAACGGTCGCCAACAAAAGGTCTTACCTTCATTAATGTACTTGCTAACTACTTGTCTTATACATTGAAGATCTTATGTAGTAAAGATTACATTGAATCATAATAGAAACCCCTAAAATGAATTGGATAGATCTAAAATCAAGGTGAGACTAAAGGCCTAGGACCTTATCCAAAAAGAAAGAATCAAGGAACCATAGAAGAAGAGAAAGCCAACATCATTCTTCAAGCCCTTCATCTTCTTCATCACCGTCACTCTGATGAAGGAGAATGTAGACATGGAGATAGTACTTTATAAAGGAATCAAGATATTTTTTCTAATAGTGATAGAAGAAGAGTTCAAGAGAAATACTATGAAAGAGGTAGAAACAATAATAAACATGAAGATAGATAAAGAAATAAAGAGAAGACATCATTGAAGAAATGATGAAGAACATCAAAGAGGCCATCATTACTATAATAAATATTGTGATAAACCTATAGATTATGATGAGCTCCTAATAAGCACTAGAAGAATGATAAATATTAGAGAAACTATTCACATTCTGACAAGACATCAAAGGAACAATCACATGAAGTGGCTTGACATGAATAACATTTCAAAGTTTAAGGGAGGTTATAATGTTGATTTGAAACATCATTTTTAAACCTTCCATGATGCATGTGTACTTTAAAACATTGAAAATGATTAATAAAAACTTAGGTTGTTTCTAAGTATATTAATTTAAGAAGTAGAAAACTTGTATCAATCTTAGAACTAGAATCTATCTATTGATGTACACAATGTTAGAACTCATAATAATAAACACTATACCTATTTAAAAGTATCAAATCTAAGGAAATAGATCCAAGAATATAGATAAGGGAGTCATAAGTTCATTGATGTAGCCATGGATATATATTAATCACTCTTATAATTTCTTTTAAAAGGAACAACTAATGTACATAATTGATGGTTTGAGTAAAAAGCAAGAAAAGCCTTTAGAGTATATACCTATGAGAGGTTATTTGAAATGCAAGCCCATCAAATATAGAGGTCAATTAATCAAATGAATAAGAAAGAAGGAGAAATATGGAAGAGAGAAGTTGTAGAGAAGTATAATAGGGATCCATCTCTTTACAAAAGAGATTTTTGGGTCTATGAAATAGAAGAATAAAATTTTATGGAAGAGATGATTCAAAGAAAGATATTTCTAATCCAAAAATTTATCTATAATATTGCAGCATAAGTTAAAAATATGAGGTTTTCCATAGATGAAAAATTTGCAACAACATTAAAGATAGTAGAAGAGAAGATTGAGTAAGCTTTAATTAGAAAAAAATTTAAGATGAGGAAAAGAGAGATAGTATGTGATATGTACAAGTATAAAGGGAAAACTACTATTGGAAAAGAGGTTTCTGATTTTAGTTTAGAAGAATATGATGGTTATATGCTAGTATGAACATCCAAAAGGATTTTTTCCAATCATGACATACTTATAGGAATTAGGAACATATACATTAAATCCAATGTTTATCAAAAAGAAAATGCCTAGGAGGTTATCTTACCTATATGATAATGATAGGAAACCTTATTAAAAGTCGCTATAGTACTTTAGTAAGGCTAATTCTTAACCTCAAGAACAATATTACAAGTAGTAGCAAAATCCATGGTCGTGGGGGATGCCACCATTAAGATAGCAATAGCCCTATAGGTAATCAAATCCCTATGGGTACTATGTTTGATAAATTATTTCTCTTGTGGGAGCTTCTACTCACATCTCTTATTAATACTATCCTACTAAATATCGCTATCACTGATGCACAAATCCATAATCTAAGTCTTCATCTTATATTCTTCATCAATGCATACAACACCCTTAGTAGCCTACTAAACCACTTCCTCTAATTCTGTCACCATCAATGCAAGGAGAACTACCAATATAGCCTAAAAAAATGATGCAACCATTGGAATAAACATAAAAATAGAAGACATTACTAGCAACTATGAACCTAAATCAAGAAAATTTTCTTTCTTTTGAATAATCCAAAGATAAATTGGTTAACCTAGTAGTCCATCCAAGACAAGAGAAACTGAGACTATGGCTTTAGCTCCAACTTTTAAAACTTCAAGTCTTTGAAAGAAACTTATGAATCCTTAGAAATAAAGCCAAAACATGATGAATATCATTCTTACATAGATAGAAAGTATGCTTTCCAAGAAGAGAATTAATTCTAGAAGTCCTTTAGTCTACCTACAATTAGTAAGAAATCTTCTTATATTCTTCATCAATGCATACAACACCCTTAGTAGCCTACTAAACCACTTCCTCTAATTCTGTCACCATCAATGCAAGGAGAAAAGAGTTTTGGATTTGGGTTCATGAGTCAACATCATATCACAATATATGTATAAGACCTAGAACATATTATTAATGAAAAAATGTAAGATCTAATTAGAGCCTATAGATTAGTTCATTGCAGTTCCACTTGGATACATAGAAGATGTGATGCTTACCATATGTGATTGGTCATATCTTGTAGATTTTCTAGTCATTCATGTTAGGCAAGATAAAGAAGAATTTTCAATTACCATGGGAAGAGCATGGCTTAGCATAATTGATGGTAAGTAAGAAATTAGAGAGTTATCCTTGCAGTTCTTCAAGAAAGATGAATGAAGAGCCATACAAAAAAAAAAAATATAGGATGTAACTATGTAACAAAGGTTTGGATGGTTAAGTAGATAAATATCCCAACATATAACATGTGTAAAGAGGATGCCTATGTGTAAAACTAAGTGTATGTAGTAGCAAAAAAATAAGAAGAAATGGAGTGACTAATAATTGAAGAAGAGTTCAAGTCCAAAATATGCATGGAACTAATTAAATAACTCGAATGTTCCTATTATGCATGTAACTTTCATTTTCAAATAAAATATAAACAAGAAGAATACAAGAATTTGGGAAAGTTGGAGATTCTTGATAAGCTTGAACTAGAATCTATAGAACTTAAAACATTGCTAGGTTCACTAGAATATGTATTCCTGAATAATGGAAAATCAATAATTATCAGCATCAATTGTAGTTAAGAATAGAAGAAAAAATTACTTGATGAAGTGAGCAAATGGCCCATAGCCTTCACATGGTCATATGATAAAATTACATAAATGGATCCATACATTTTTTGATACTAAATTACATAGATTTTGCAATATAATCATTCGATCAATCCAAATGAAGACTAAATCTAAAATTGAAAGTAGTTAAATAATATCTACAGAACTTGCTAAAATCTATATTCATCTATTTAATTATGGATAATGAATGGGTAAGCCTACTAGTTATTATTTCAAAGAAAGATAGAAAGTGGAGGGTTTGTATAGATTTTGGCTATTAGACATGGCTACTTATAAGAATCACTTTTCTTTATCATTTATAAATTAAGTCTTAGATACTACTACTAGACATCAATATTATAGTAATCTAGATGGATATAGTGGATATAACCATATTCACATAACTCTAGAAGACTAGGAGAGGATCATCCATACAAGCCCTTGGGGAACATTTGCATATAGATAGATGTCATTTAGTATTTGTAATATTCCTAAAATATTTCAAACACTAGTCCTTAACATATTCTAGAGATAGATTGGTAATGGAGTAGAAGTTTTTATGTATTATTTCTCTACATATGATTCTAATTTTCAACAATCCTTTCATTGTTTAGAGCAAGTATTAAAATGCTATGTTGTAATCAATCTCAAGCTCTATTAAGAAAGAACCATTTAATGTCCCAAGAATGTATCATTCTAGGGCATAAAATTTTAAGAAAAAAATCATGATGGATTGAAACAAAATAAGATTCATATAAGGTATTACCTACAGATCTCAAATGCTGTAAGATGTCCAATCATTTGTTAGTCATGCTAGGTAATATAGAAAATTTATTGAGAATTTCTTAAAAATTTCTAAAATATTGGTAGAATTGACTAATAAAGATGTACCATTTATTTTTTAGATGATCATGAAAAGACATTTAAAAATCAAAAGTAGAAACTAGTAGAGACTCCAATACTACGATCTCTAGATTGGACCAAATATTTTCACATAATAATAGATGCATCCAATTATGTATTAGCTGATGTTCTTATATAGTTAGATGAAAAGTAAATATTATATTATATTCGTTGCATAAATCAAATTATAATAAGAGAAAAACTTAGCTACACCACCACCAAAAAAAAAAAAAAAGGTTTATGATAGTGGTGTATGCGTTGAAACAGTCTTGATACTACATGATTGACTATCCCATCTATATTCATAATTACCATAATATCATAAGATATTTAATAAATAGGCCTATAGTGATCTCTTATTTCATACTATGATTTGTAATTTAACATTACTATGATTGTTTAGGAAGGCATTGAGAATGTCGTAGTATATCATTTATCTCAATTAAGATGGGAAAAAGAAGATAATAAAGATTATTTGTCCAACTAATTTTTATAGGAAATACTATTTATAAAGGCAATAAGAGTTGTAGATCCCACTAAAAAGAAATCATGGATGATAGACTATTTTATCTATCTCACTACTCAAGAAATTTATGAAAAAGAAGTAAAAGTTTCTTCATCATGCTAAAAAATTTATTCAAATAAAAGAAAATCTTTACAAAATTTGTGTTAATGGCCTAATTTGATGACATGTCCTAGAAGAAAATGAAAAAGGGATCTTACAAGATGCACGTGACAAATCATGTAGGATTCACTATGCAAAAAAACAAATATTTATAAAAATTCTTTTGGTTGGATATTTTTGTTCCACCATATTTAGGGATGCATAATAATTTTTACAATCTTTTTAAAAGTGGTAGAGATATGAATGGATGACAATTAGATATGAAGAATCATAATAATAAATACAACTATTTGAAACATTTGATATTTGGAAAAATGGCTTTATGAGTTCTATTACATGTATGTAGAATAAATATTATGGTTGATTATTATAGAAATTGGATAGAAGCTATTTTAGTTAAGGATTATAAATCATCAATATCTAAAAAATTCATTTAGCAACATGTGGTAAATCAATTTGGAGTAATAAGAGCATTGATTTTGGATAACACATTTTATAGGAGCTACATTTAAGATGGATAACACATTTTATAGGAACTACATTTAAGATACTTATGTAATGCCTTGGGGTTACACAAACTAATCACATCATACCATCCAAAAATGAATGGATAGGCAAAAGTAAAAAATAAATATATTACATAACTTTTTACTAGGACAATTAGTTGATATAGAAAGGATTGAAGAGCCAACATAAATGATGTATTATGAGCTATCAAGTAATATGAAATCTTTCTATAGGATATTATTTATATTAGTTAGTATATGATAAAGTTTCTACCATGCTAATCTAGACTAGAGCTACATATAGTAACAATAACTTGTAACTTAGACATAAACATTATCAAAGTAGGTAGAGTAGAAGATATGTTGTAGTTACATGAAAGGTGATGAGTGACCCTAGATCATGTTGAAAGTTATTTGAAAAATTACCTCTAGACATATAGTTATACATCATTGGAGTGGTGGCTTATGGTGGCAATAAATCTTCCATCATTGGACATCATAGCATTTATAAAAAGTGATATGTTGAGAATCCCTCTATGTTCTAGACTTATCACTTGATAATGATAGATTGATAGAATTTAACCTCTTCTTCATCATGGCTCACCTTGACATCCCTCAAAAATAAATCATATTGTGCCACATCCATTGAGTGATAAACATCAATATTATGAAAATATGTCATTGGAAATTACTAGATTAATAGATCTAGTAAGGAGCCTCTATTTTCTAAGTTTTTAACAATGCTATAAATCATTGGAGGTGATCCAAATTGATATGCTAATATTCTCAATAAAAATGCCTACATGTAAGCTTAATCCTTTATAAAATTAAATTGATTTGAGCCTAACTAGATAATGGGAACTTGGTACTATGATAGAGGCTAAAAAAAAATGTCTTGTAAAGTAGATTTTAGGACTTCCGTAGACAAACTGATTATACATGGCTTCATAACAATGGATAGGTAATATGTTATTGAGTTATACATTGCATGGACACGAAAGATGAATGAAGTTGCCCATATCTACATTATATCTTTTGAAAAATTGAGAGGCTCAAAAAATCTTAACATTTGAGATCCCAAATTAAACATGACTTCATCAACAACATAGGACTTAAACATGATCTTAAATTCCCTTCATTCTAAAACATAGAATCTAACATAAATTTCCTTGTCAATGTTGCAAAAAGTTTCCACAAGTTTAGATCTAATTAGTGGAGAACAAAACACAAACAAAACTCATGAATTAAAGGACTTTCAAGCCTTCAAACTTGATTATACATTTTATCATAAACATTCACGATTAAAATTGAGGTAATAAGTGTGAAATAAAAGCATAAAATAAAACTAAATTTAGCATCTCTTAGATTCATGTGAAGGTCTCCTTATTCTTCAATAACTTATGAGAAACTGTAGGAAAAAGGTTCATAAGAACTATGAGAATGTGAAAATTATTATGAGAAAATAGTGAGAAAAACATGTGAGAATTGGAACATATAAATTCATGGTAAGATAGCTTAATTATAAGATAGTTGACTGCAAGAATGTCAAAATATTGGGCCATATAAACTAACATATTTTCAGCCACTTAAATGGATAAAATATGGAGCAAGAGAGGAGAAAGAAAATATTCACTTCATGCATCTTCAAAATCTCATTGCTCCATTGAATCTTTAAAAGGAGATTCTTGGCATTCTTTTATAGCTTGAGTGGAGATGTCTTATAACTCCTCTTCATGGGAACAAACTTTTCTTATATTTCTTCTTTTGGTATACATAAAATAAAATTTTCAAAGGTTTTCTTCTTAAGTTTCTCTCCTTTTAATAATCTTCCTTGAATACATAAAACTTCTAGCATCTAGGGTACTTGGAAGTATAAAAAAAATAACAAAGAAAAAGTTTTGGAATTTCTTAAAAAAACATGAAAACCCTCTTTCAATGATAAAAATTTCACTTTGGATTGATGCTCTAATTAATCATTCTTGCTATCTTCTTTTCTTCTTATCTTGAATTTCTTTGACATGCTAATTTAATGTTGTTTTTCTTCTTGAATTGTAAAAGAAATGTACACCATTCTTTGAAACTTTTATTCCTTGATTAAGTTCATGAAGACTTTCTTGAAACTTGATGTTGGATTAAATCTACTCTTTCTTGATTTCTTCAATTCTAGTTTTTTTAATTCTTAATTTGAGGACTAAAAACTTGATACATTCTTGAGGCTTGATTCTTCTTTATCTTGACGCTTCTTCTTTGATTGTAGAGATTTATTAAATTTTCTTATGTAGACTTCATATCCTTGTCTTGATGTTTTTCATTGTGATTTTTTCTTTGTTTTTTTTTGAGAATTTTATGAAAAAAAAATTATGAGAAATTGGTGGCTATTGTTTAGTCACATGGGCCTTCTTAGGCCTTAGCCATCTTTTGGGCCATTCTATACCTCTTTTAGGCTTCCAACTGTGGCTTCTATGAGCCATTACAACTTGTCAGTTAGGCTTGAAAAATTTGAGAATCACATAATATACAACTTGAGAGTCATTTTTAAACGTGTCTTATGATTGTGGGCTTTTTCAAGAACACATACCTCCTAGAGTAGAGCCTTCATGGGTTTTCAATCTTCTTTTCTTCTTTTGGATTTTCATTACATGCCTTTTCAAGACATAATAGCCTCATAGGGCTTTCCTTCTTGGATATTATTCTTTTGGCTTTAACTTACATGTCACTTAGCTTTAAAACGGCATTGTCATTTGGGCTACAAACATTGTTAAAAATTTTTTTGAGAGAATATGAAAAATGTTCTGTTTAAGAATATATGGAAGACTTGACATAGGAACATTTGGAGCCATTCCTTATCTTTTTTTCATGGATTACAATAATGAATATAACTAATGATTTTACGTTCCACAATAAAACATCAATTATAAATATTAAGGGGAATTTTATAAATAAGAAATAAGTATTGCTTCAAAGTAATATGACCTCAAATATTTAATTATAATGCCTTATGCAAATTTGATTAATAAAATGCCTCATTAAACTTCAATAAATAAGCAATTACCTTATCATAAAATTCATTTACCTTTAAAAATTATGCCTCATCCTTTAAATTCATTATGCCATCTTAAAATATTTATAAAAAATAATCAAGCTTTGATACCACTTGTTAGAGCGACTATAATAAAATGGATGTGTTTTAGTTGAATACAAGGTGGTGAGTGGCCCTAGATTATCTTGAAATTTTTTGAAAAGTTAGCTCTAGCATATCACTAGATATTGTTGGAGTAGTGGCTTATGGTTGTAGTAAATCCTCCTTCATTGTAGGATGATGCAACTTTGAGGAAATCAACATGTTAGGAATCCCTCTATATTCTAGACTTATCATGGATAGATTAATAGAAATCAACCTTTTCTTTATCATGACTCATCACAACTAGTAGCTCAACTCAACATCCTTGCCCTACTTCATGAAATAAATCGTATTATGCCACATCGATAGGGTGGTAAACATTAATATCTAAGAATTAAATAGTTAAGACATTCTTGAGGCTTGATTCTTCTTTATCTTGAGGCTTCTTATTTGATTTTAGATATTTAATTAACTTTCCTTGTGTGGACTTCACATCCTTGGCTTTATGTTCTTCATTATGATTTCTCTTTGTTTGCTTCTAATAATTTTATGAGAAATATTGTTAGAAATTAGTGGCTATCATTCAACCACATGGGGCATCTTATGCCTTAGCCACCTTTTAGATCATTCTATGTCTTTTTTTAAGGCTTACTACTTGGGCTTCTATGAGTAGTTACAACTTGTTATTTAGGCTTGAGGAATTTGATAGTCATATAACATATAACTTGAGAGATATTTTTAAATATTAGCTTATGATTATGGACTTTTTAAAAATACACAAACCTTCTATGGTAGAGCTTCCTTGGGTTTTCAATTTTCCTTTCTCCTTCTGATTTTAAATTACATATCTTTTTAAAACATAATTGTCTCATAGGGCTTTCCATCTTTGGTGTCATTTCCTTGGCTTTATCTTATATTTTGCTAAGCTTAAAAATGCCATTGTCACTTGGGCTATAAACATTGTCAAAATATTTTATGAAAAAATGTGAGAAATATCCTTTTTGAGCATCCATGAAGGACTTAATAGAGGGGCATTTGGGACCATCACTCCTCATCTCTTTTCATGACTTGTAACAATGAATATAACCAATGATTTCAAACCCCACAATAAAACCTCAATTATAAAATTAAAGGGAATGTAAGGAATTAGAAATAATCCCTCCTTCAAAGTAATATTATCCCAAAAACTTAATTATAATACTTTATATAAATTTAAATAACAAAATGCCTCATCAAACTTCAATAAATAAAATTTTTTTCATTATCAAATTCATTTATCTCAAACAATTATGTCTCATACTTTAAATTCATTATGCCATCTTAAAAAAATATTTATAGAAAACCATCAATCTCCAATACCACTTGTCAGAGTAGGCATACCAGAAGGGATTTGTTCTATTTGCATGGAAGATGATAAGTATCCCTTGATTAGCTTGAAAATTCTTTAAAATTTAGCTCAAAACATATTACTAGACATCACTAGAGTAATGGCTTGCAGCAGTAGAAAATCCTTCTTTATGATAGAACATCATAACATATGCAAAAATCAATATGCTAAGAACCCCTCTTTGCTTTAGACTCATCACCCAACATTGCAAAATTGATAGAGATTAACCTATTCTTTATCATGCCTCATTATGAATAGTAGCTCAACTCAACATCTCTATCCTACTTCACAAAATAAATCACATCATACCACATCCATTAGGTGATAAACATCAATATTATGAGAATATTTCACCAGAAATTAGTCAATCAATAGATCCACCAAGAAGCCTCTATTTTCTAATTTTTAACTAATGCTATAAATGACTAGATGTGATATGAATCAATATGCTAATATTTTCAATAAAAATTCCTACAAATAAGCTTAATCCTTTATAAGCTTGAATTGATTAGGGCCTAACTAGATAAGGGTGATCAGATCTATGATAGAGGCTAGAAAATAGTTGCATGCTAGGTAGATTTTAGGACTTCTATAGACAAATTGATTATACATAATTTCATAAGAATGGACAAGCAATAAGACATTGAATTATACATTTTATGAGCATGAAACATGAATGAAGTTACCTAGATCTATGTTATATCTTCTAAAAAAATCAGAGAATCAAACATTCTTAACATTGAAGGCCAAAATAAACACCGGTTCATCAATAACATGAGGGTTAAACATAAAATCTAATATAAATTTCCTCATTAAGACTACAAAAAATCTTCACAAATTTAGATCTACTTGATGAAGGAAAAAGCACATAAAACTCATGAATTGAAAGGCTTTGAAGCCGCCAAACTTATCAAGAAATTACTTCAAATACTTTCATCCCAAACATTCATGATTAACATGAAGAAAAGAAGTATGAAATAAAAGCATAAAATAAAACTAAATTTAGCATCTCTTGGATGCATAAGAGGGCCTTCTTCTTCTTCATTCACTTATTGTGGGAAAAAGATTTGTGAGAATCATTATGAGAAAAACTTGTAAGAATCAAGGCCTATAAATTCATGGTGGGAGAGCTTAATTGGAAGATATTTGGTTGTAAGAATGTGAGAAGATTAGAACTAAACTAACAAATTAGTAGCCACCCAAATGCATAAAATACAAAGCAAAATAAGAGAAAGAAAGGATTTACTTTATTCATTTTGAAAATATAATTGCTTCATTGTGCCTTTACAGTAAGTCTCTTGGCATTCTTTTATAGCTTAAGAATTAGAGATGTCAGACAACTTCTCTTTATGGGAGATAAACTTTTCTTTTATTTCTTCTTTTTGTATACACAAACCAAGTGTTTTTAATGTTTTCTTACTATATTTCTCTCCTTTTATTATCCTTATTTGAATACATAAAATTTCTAACATTTACTTGACTTGAAAGTATTAAAAAGGAATAAAGACAAAGTTTGGACATTGCCCAAAAAACATGATAGACATTGAGCTAGTCTAGAAGGAGTACCTAATGAACTTGAACCTACTAGATGAAAATTGCTCAATGACCCTAATGTTTAATGAAGTCTCTAAAAAGTACACTAAAAAAAGACATGACATTAGAATAAGATAAGTCAATATAAAAATAGTGGAGAAAAACCTTTATTATAATCCTAATCATATACCCCAATATAAAAAGTTTAGAAATTATGGAAGGAACCCTATATCTTTTACATCATATATAATTCTGGTGCCATGTAGATTTATCATCCTAATAATATGCAAAAGCTCATTTTAATCAATATTATATAGGTTAAATCATTCGATATCATCCAACAAGTTGATGACTCATTCAATTTTTTACATCTCCTTCTCAAACCTTAGTCATGAAGGAGCAACATGTTTTACTTAGGCCTTATGAATCAAATTTTATACCTTTTGTTCTCCAATTTCTACTTTTTTGTTAATATTTTAATTTTTTAAATATCTTTAGAATTCTTAATATTTTTTCTTATTCTTTGATATCTTTCATTCTTTATATACTTTGACATTATTTGAGTTATTTACTTTATGTATTGTACCTCTCCTTATTTTTTTGGTTAATAAATATGTTGATAATATGTTGGATATATTTACATTTAAAATAATTTTGCACTATGATATTAGATAATTAAAATAATAAGTACACATAAATTGTGATCACATCCTGAAATCCTTCATTTCTAGTAATAAGAGGTCCTTACCATGGAAACAATATGATCATTATGACAACTGACCTAAAATAAAAATATGATCATTAGCCTTGAGAAAAGGATGAATAACTAAGAGGGATGGATAACAATGTAACATTAAGGATACTTATTGATTCCTTACTTTTTGGTATGTTCCACTAACCTAGTATTGATATGTTATGACTACTATTTCTTGATTGTAGAAAATAATATACAAAAATAATCTAAACTTATTATGAACCTAGAAAAACATGAATCTAAATATAGCCCTCTAATAAGGGAAATAAAATAATATTTAATTAATTCAACTTAAGAAATCATTCTTGGAGTACCACTAGAAAGATATATTATTCATACCTAAATGTTAGCCACTTTTTAGAATCCCATGGTAGCTTGGACAAATTTCATCATATAACTAGAAAGGCATGTGTCCCATGTCTAAAGATGCTTCACTAACCAATGAACAAGGATGATAACATTGAGATTCAATGGTTCATTAATTATTTCCAATAATAATAATAATAATAATAATAATTTTCAAATTTTTTATTGTAGATTGGCGTGACATTGATATGGTGGTTAGTTGGATACATGATGCTAATCTAGAAATATGCAATGTAATTGTTGGCACATTTCTACCATTCCATGAAGCAAAGATTTGTTAAGAAGAAATACTACAAGAAAAACAACATATTTGTTCTTTATACAAGAATCTATAAATCTATCCTACACATTGGGATGAATAAAGAAATGTTTCCTCCTAGCTTGAATACATGGGATCGATTTACTTGACATGGAGCTTCTCAGGCCGAATTCATTGAAGTCTACCGCGGATGAGTTAGTGGAACATAAACTTATTATTTACATGGTTATATATTGTTCATATACTGTCCAGCATATGAGGCAACGTGTGAAGCATAAGCCAATCATTGACATAGTCAACATGCCCACATGCGGGGAAATTAATCCCCACATGCTCTGAACATTGCCAATGGCGTCCACGCACTGTGGAAAGAGCCCGAGAAACTGCCGTTGCCGTCAACGTTTTAGACCAAGACGAAGATGAAGGTGACGATGACGATTTTGGACAGTTTCAGAGGATGCAAGATGTGGGCAGGCTGGAGAATGCAGAAGAGTAAAAACAGATCAGAGTTCTGGTGCCGATCAGAGACGTAAACAGTGGTGCGTTCTCAGAACTTCTGCACATGTCTAAGCAAGTTCATGGGTTTTGCAATGAAGGTGGTCCTGCCCGGACAGCAACAGAGATTTCCAAATTCAGAACGTAAATTCTGGTGGAACATGCGATGCAGCTGAGGATAATGATGTGTGCGACAAACGAAATTATGCAGCTTGGTTGGTTGGATAATGGTTGCGCAGCGCTTCCACCTTTTCATGCCAAAAAAATAATAAAAATAATAAAAAAAATCCCTCGTTTCTCTCCATCAAGCACGCTGAAAGTGCCACATGCTTGATCCAGCATACAGATTACAGTTACCAGTTTTGTTGGATTGATGAATTTGGACGCAAACGTCATCTTTGCCTGTGATAGAAGTGTAGGCTATCCCTGTCATATGCCGGCAACTTCATCTTCATTTTCTGAGATTCAAGGAATTTAGCGTTCGTGTTTGTCTTTCCTAGAATTCGTATGTACATCGGCATTTGAGGAGTTCTTCTGAACTCGGAATGGATTTGGGAATGTGTTCTTCTTTGGTTTCCGTGGTGCCTGCCTCTACCCACTTGGAATTGGGTTTTAAATCGCTTCCATTCATTTGGAAAATTAATGTATTCAAGGGCTTTTATTTGTGTTGCAGTACTCGGGGCAGACGGAAACTGAAAACCACAAACGGAAAGGAAGAATGGATAACAGGTCGGTCAAACATGCAGAAACCGATTTCAGAATAGGAGAGAAGCCATGATGATCATAGATGCACATCGTTTTTTAGCAAAATCATGTATTTGACTTTAATCCGATGTTGTTTCAGAAAATTGATTTCATATTTTAACATTATATATACACACACTTATTTTAAAAAGGAAAGGGAAGTATGGGAGACTTGTTCAAAGTTCCATGTGAATTGAACACTTGTCAACTTTTACCCCCATGGTGGTTGTATCTTTCTTTAGTGGTTACAACCGAATTTTAATTTTCTATGATGTTGTAACCACCAAGTGGAACACTTGTCAACCATACCTATTTTCTTTATGGTAGTTATAACTAAACTACCTTAATGGTTGTAACTAACCTTAACCTCCTATGATGATTGTAACTACCCTTAAGTCACTATAAAAAGGCTTTAACGGTAGAATACCGAAGGGGGAGAAGGGGTGGAGCAACTTTAAAGAAAATTGAAGATTGTAAGATGGCTTGTTAAAGACATCTTTTTAGCTACTTTGTTCCCATTTTGTTTTAGTTACTTAGCTAATAGTTTAAATAGTATCATGTTTGACATTTAATTTTAGGATTATTTCTAGGTTGCCTTTAGAGCTAGGTTTTTGCACAATATTAGACTCTTATTAAGATTTGCCATATGATGGGATGCGATATCACATGGGCCACGATATCGCGTTGTTCCCCGCGATATCAAGTACGTGATATCGCGGTCCAACGCTTGTTCTATAAATAAGGGGCGGCTCTCCCTTGTTTCTAATCTAGGCCTAGATCGTAGCGAGACTCTGGTAGTTTTTCCCCTCCAGAGATAGATTAATTTCCATGTGCCCACAGTAGGAACTCTAAAGTGAACGGATCTTTATTCGAGCAGACATTGTACTTGAACACAAGTTTGTGTACGACAATAAAGACGAACTTCTTGGATAAACCTTGCAGTGCATGGAATAGGTTAATTAGGATTTTATTTACTGTTATTTACTATTTATCATTTAATGCTTTATTAGTTATTAAATCTCTTTCAACCCTTCTCTCCTAGTTAAGTGTCTTAGTACGACCACTTCAAGCACGTGCGTTACGCTTGGTGATCCTAGCAACGATTAGCATTTGGTAACCAAGGTTGCATTGGTTTAGGGTGTGAACGGTAAGTGGGAACGGATGCTAACGCTAGGTTAGTTAAAGCTTAGTTAGTTAGTTAAAGTTAGTTAATTAGTTTCTTTAACCCTTCACCTCATTAGCATAGGAGATAAACCTCAAAAGCTATAAAAATCATATCCCTCAGACTTACTTAACCATACACTGTGAAAAATACAAGTAAGTCTAGGAAGACAACGAATGATTAACCTTAAGTGTTCCATGAAGCGTGTAGGCACTTAGTCTACGGAGTTCGACCGGATCGCGCATGTTACGCTCGTATTCATATGGTTGAGTGTAGGGGTACCTCGCCACTCATCATAGGCGCCGTTGCCGGGGACTAAGTGTTTGTGTGCTAAGTAGAACATAGGAAATTACTCACATCATTGGGAGCTTAAACAAACCCTTAGGGTTAATTAAAAAAAATTATATAATGGTTAAATAGCACATCGAATTAAATCAAGATGTCTTCTTCTTCGAACAAGAGCAATTCACCACCTAGGGATAATATAAGAAATAGTCGGCAATCTAAAACACATAACCAAAATTAGCCAATTCCTCAACAATATAGGGTGGTATATACTCATCCTGATGTGTATATACCCAATTTTACTTTTATCCTCCATCAAGACGAACAGTTGCATTGGAGAGATTTACAAGGTAACATAGTGTTGCCCCCAGATCGGGCAGTCCCTAACATGCTCCTCTGTGCTTTGGCATAAATAAGCATGAAGGAATTATATGCTAAATATGTTGCTGCAGATTTTAACACAAGGGATTATCATCCCACAACAGCATAACATATAAGAGAATCACAGTAGGAGAGCCACCATACATTGTTGAAGGGCAAAGGGGTCTTGCACGTCCTAAGTGAAATTGGAGATGGTGAACCACTTATAACGGGTTCTCTATCGAAGGATGTTTCCCCTCCTAACAATAGTGAGGAGGTGGGGTATCAAAACCTATGCTCCACAATACACATCCCCAGTTCTGATCCCTGTGAACACCAACTATTCACTGAGGGAACAACAACACATGACAAGGATGGGCACTTGGATCATCATCATGATAGGGGCCATAGTAGCCGAAGAGAAGGTAGGAATCATCGTCATGATGATGGTTCTCCTTCTTCTCCTTCATCACATCACTCACCCTCTCCTTCCACATTTGGGCACAGCCACCAAGAGCATAACGGTGAGGATAGAGGTAGGAAAAATGAGAGACCTCGATGAGAAAGTCGAGAAAGAGGACAAGGGCATGAACGAAGGAAAAGTAGGGAACAACGTAGACATCATAGACATCATGAAAGAGATGATCATGATGAGCCCCTTCTTGCAACCCAGAATATGCTGGATATCACGGAGGTAGTGAGAATACTAACAAGACATCAAAGAGATAGCCGGATCAAGTGTTTAGACATGAACAATATCCCACGCTTTGACGGGGGATACAACGCTGATCCACAACATCATTTATAGGCATTTCATGATGCCTGCACCTTGCAAAACATAGAGAACAAGTGGCAAAAATTGAGGTTGTTTCCCAAGACACTCATCAAGGAAGCTGAGAGTTGGTACCGGTCCTTAGAACTGGAAACCATTAGGAGGTGGAGTACGATGTTAGAATTATTTAATGATAAATATCAAACATACTCCAGAGTGTCTAACTTGCATAAGCAGATCCAAGGATGGAAGCAAGCTACTCATGAACCCTTGGATGCTTCCATGGGCTGATACTATGCATTGTTACATCATTGCCCGAGCCATGGTTACGCACCGCAGGATCAACTCTTCCACATCGTAGATGGGCTAAGACATGAGACTAGGAGAACCCTTGGGACTTATGCCCAAGGGAGACTATTAGAACTTATAGCCCATGAAATTCATCGATTGTTGGAGCAAGTAGCCAAAGAAGAAGGTGAACTACAGAAAACAGAGAGTGTGGAAGAATATAATCATGATCCTTCTCTTCGAAAGAAGGGAGTGAGATTTTGTGATGAGGAGGATGAGTCACCACTGGAAGAGTTGATGAACAGAAAAACCTTGCCGATTCAAAAGCTAACAACAGAAGTATTAGCTAAGGTGGATCAATTGTGGGATTCCTTAGAATCTAGACTTAAAACTATCCTGAAAATCGTAGAGGAGTCTAAGGAGGAACAAAGTAGTGACAAAGACAAGAAAAAGCAGTGAGATTTAGGCCCTACACATAACAAGGGTAAGGAAAAAATAACTATCTCCAATGAGGTTGTGGACTCAGACACAGAAAATGACGGTGGATGTGAGATTTTCCAATATGACCATCCTAAGGGATGTTGTCCAATCATCTCACACCTACAAGAGTCTGGGGTGTATGCACTCAACCCATGACTTAATAGACAGCAAGCACCCTGAAGGTTACCTTATCCCCAAGGTAACCCAAGACAGTTCCACCAACTATTAACGTACTATCCAAGTGGAACTCCACCACAACCTATCAGGCAGCATCAGCAGTGGCAACACCCACAGTCATGGGGGATGCCACCATCGAGACAACAATACCCTTACTGGCAACCTGATCCTTATGGCTATTATGTGCAGCAATCAATTTCTCCAAGTGAATTTATGGATCACATAGCCCCACCATGTTACTACCAAGTTCAGGAGTATTTTAGGACTTCTTCTCCTTTGGAAGACACTCCATATCCATACTATCCTCGGAATCCATCTGCATCTTTTACGCTAGCAGCTCCACGACCAACCACTCTAACAACACCAAGGGTATTTCCCACTCAACTGCAAAAACCTGATATCGCGAGGGCTCCCAATTCTCAATTCTCAGTTGGTCCTAACAATCTGGTGCTAAAAAGACCTTTTTTTTGAACCAAAAATCCAACTAAGCCCTCATATTCACAAGCGGTTGAACATCTAAACACCTCCATACCAAATAAGGTTTCGGGGCCCCCTTCAATCCAAAAATTGAGACCAATGTACATAGTTATGTTAACACATACTGTTATCGACTGGATTAAGGTAGGCCACCTTCCCAAGAAATTCTTTGATCCTGGAAGCCCCCTAATTTATCTCCAAGTCACTGGGAATGAACCTCATAAGGCTCTTCTTGACTCAGGTTCTGGTGTCAACTTAATCTCACAAGAATTATATAAAACTTGGAACCTACCTCCACTCAAGAAGAGTAATATTCACTTAGAGTTGGCTGACCAATCCATCACTATTCCTATAGGACAGGTTGAGGACATTGTTACCACCGTAGGTGGTTGGTCATTTCCAACTAATTTCCTGGTAATCCAAATAAACAATGAAAAAGGGGACTTCCTGATAATAATGGGAAGGGAATGGCTGAGTACAATAGATGCACGCCTAGGAATCCATAATCTTTCCCTAGAAATATCCAAGAAAAATACTTTTGGAAAGATTGAGAAGAAGAAAGTTCCATGCATCGCATATAGTGACACAGGGTGCCATTGCATGTAGAAATCATGGGTAATGAAGAGTTTAACATTGCCTGCATGCAATCAGTGTGCACAAGACGTTGACATACAAAAGTGCCTATATGTAGTAGCCACATGACAAGAAAACACCTAGTGGATGATGGCTGATCAAAAGAGCAATTTGATGACATGCATGGAACTAACTTAGGGGATAACTAGTGCTTATGTTGAAAGCATGAACACACTTGAGTAAGTTCATTGCCAACTTCCAGCCCTTAACCCTAAAAACATTAACTGGGGGAAGTTGGAGATTCCTAATAAGTTTAAACAAGAGCCCCTAGATTTAAAACTATTGCCCACCAGTTTGGAGTACATGACCCTTAAGAATGGGAAATCGGTAATCATCAACGCAAAGCTTGCTCCCAAGCAAAAAGAGAGTTTGCTGAATGTGATAAATAAATGGTCAACAGCCTTTGCCTAGTCATACCATAAACTAACTGGAATAGATCCTAGGATATACCAGCATAGAATATACACGGACCCCTCCATGAAGCCTCGCAAACAACCGCAGAGGCGATTGAACTCGAAGTTAAAACAAATAGTGAAAGAAGAGATAGAGCAACTTCTCAAGGCTGGGTTCATTTAGCCCATTGTTGATAGCGAATGGGTTAGTCCTCTAGTAATCGTACCAAAAAAGGAGGCAAATGGAGGGTGTGCATAGATTCCAGGCTATTAAATATGGCAACGTTCAAGGATCACTTTCCATTGCCATTTGTTGACCAAGTCTTAGACACTATAGCAAGGCATTGCAACTATAGTTTTTAGGATGGTTATAGTGGGTATAACCAAATAAGGATCGCACCAGAAGACCAAGCCAAAACAATGTTCACCAGTCCTTGGGGAATGTTTGCATATAAACAAATGCCATTTGGCTTGTGTAATGCCCATGCCATGTTTCAATGATTAGTTCTAAGCATATTTCAACAACAAATAGGTAACAGAGTAGAAGTCTTTATGGATGAATTCTCCACTTATGGGACAAGCTTTGATCAGGCCTTGGACCAATTAGAGCAAGTATTGAAATGATGCGTTGAAACCGACCTAAAGCTCAATTGGTAGAAGAGTCATTTGATGGTTCAAGAGGGCATAGTACTGGGGCATAAAATTTCACAATCAGGAATAGAGGTGGACCTGAAAAAAGTTAGAGTCATCCAAGGAATTACCCAACAACCAGAAGCTATCAAAGACATTCGATCATTTCTTGGACACACTGGCTACTACAGGAGATTTATCGAGAACTTCTCCAAAATTGCCAAACCGTTGGTGGAATTAATGAAAAAGGATGCACCATTCGAATGGACCAGGGAATGTGAATGAGCATTCCAAACTCTCAAACAAAGGCTTGTGGAAACTCCCATTCTACAAGCCCCTAACTGGTTCAATCCATTCCATATCATGACCGATGCATCTAATTATGCCTTAGGAGTCGTACTGACACAATTATATGAACAAAAATGACCTTATTACATCCACTATGCCAGTAAGAGTATCATCGGTGCACAACTCAACTACATGACTACGAAAAAGGAATTAATGGTCGTAGTGTTTGCACTGGACATATTTAGGCACTATGTATTGGGCTACAAAGTATACATCCATACGGATCATAGTGCAATTAGGTTCCTTATGAACAAGCCAATGGTTAGCCCACGTATCATACGTTGGTTGGTAATCCTTTAGGAGTTCGATTTAACAATAGTAGACCACAAAGGCACCAAGAATGTGGTCGCAGATCACTTATCTTGGTTATGTTGGGATAGCAAAGAGGACGAATATGCTGTATCTAATCATTTTCCTAATGAAACCCTCTTTGCCAGTGTAGTGAATAACCAACCCACAAGAACAAATTAGTATAGTAGCATTCTTACTTATCTCCTTTCCCAACAAACATCGCAGGGATTGAACTTTAGGAAGAAATAACAGTTTCTTCACAAAACCAAGTACTTCATGGAAATCAAGGGACAACTCTATAAAGTCTATCCTGATGGCTTGGTTCGATGGTGTGTGCCTAATAAGGATCAATTAAGAGTTTTCCAGGATGCTCATGAGGGCCCTTGTGGGGGCCACTATGTAGGGAGACAAATGGCCACTAAGTTCCTGCTTGCAGGATATTACTAGCCAACGCTATTTCGGGATGCCCATCGATTTGCCCAATCCTGTGAGCACTGTCAACATGATGGTGAAATGACTACTAGAATGGAGGGTCCGCAACAATGGATTTAACCTTTGGAACCCTTTGACATCTGGGGAATACATTTTATGGGGCCCATTACACCAATGTCTAATGGAAAAGCATATATTATTGTGGCTGTTGACTATTTAACCAAATGGGCTAAAGCAGCTGCTGTAACAGACTACACATCGTCTACGGCTACACGATTTGTACAACAACAAATTGTAAACAGATTTGGTATGCTGCATGCACTCATCTTTGATAATGGGACACATTTTATGGGTACAACCTTTTGCAAATTAATGCAACGTTTAGGGGTTGAACATAAATTGACCACACCTTACCAACCCCAAGCTAATGGCCAAGCTGAGGTTACTAATCAGGAGATTACAAGAATATTAAAAAGAACAATTAGCAAATTTAGGCGAGATTGGAGCACGAAATTGAATGATGCCCTTTGGGTGTACTGCTCCACTTGGAAACTCCATACAAGCTACTCTCCCTATGAGTTAGTATACGGAAAATTGCCAAAGCTCCCTATACAGACTAAGCTCCGTACACTATCCATGGCTTGTGACCTTGACCTTGACCTTGACCTAGCACAAAAACAAAGGTTGGCAACTCTAAACGTGCTAGACAAGAATAGATTGGTTGCTCTATCGTCAAATGAGTTGCACAAGGCACATAATAAATAGCGTCATGACTTAAGAATTTGAAGGGTTAGGTACCAACTAGGAGACAAGGTCCTTTACTGGAACCCCACGCATGTTCCTCAGTGTATGAAATTTCAAACATTATGGGAAGGATCTTATATTATTCATACGACCTTTCCCTCAGGAGCCATGACAATATACAAGCCTAAAAGCTCGGATAAGTGGTTATTGGTTAATGTGAAACAAACAAAACCCTTCCATGAACCAAGAATAACTAGTACAAATTACACCTCTGCTATCGGGCAACCTTGCTCTTTATTTTGAATCTCTCCCTTTCCATTCAGTCATGGGGGAGATGGCCACCTATGTTGATCATTGGAGGCCCTCAGTTCTTTTCAGTTTTTGTTTCACATATTTTTGTTTTACAATTTTTTGTTTTACACATTTTTGTTTTACACGTTTTTGTTTTACACATTTTTTCCTTACACATTTTTGTTTTACAAATTTATTTTTAACTTTTCTTATTTTTTTTACAACATCGTTATACTTTTTCATTTTTTGTTTATGTGTGTATGTGTGTGTCCCCCATTTTATAAGTTTGTCACCCAATAAGTGTTCTTCATGATGGTATGAATTTTTTTTCCACTTGATTGCTAATGTTTGATTTTTACCTTTAAGTTATGATGTTGATACTAAGGTATGTTCTTTTGATATCTAGGCAATGAGTCCACTTCATCCATTCATCCAAAATTTCTATGGTCTCTCTTGGCTTAGAAATGTACAGTCCCTTTCTAAATAAAAACTCTAATGAATCGGTGACTAGGTATTTCTTAAACTAAGGAAGGACTCAAGGTTTAAAAAGGGTGTGACTTCAAGGGAACTTGGTGCATTTGTGTTGGCCATTCTCTTGGGTTCTTGGATGTTTTCTTCTTGACTTTTCTTACCATTTTGATGTTACTCAATTATTGAAAGTTGAAAAAATAAAAATAACAAGTCTTTGCATGATGTGGTTCTCACGCATAAACACATAAAGAAAAGGAAAAAAAATAAAAAGAAGGAAAAAAGAAAAAGTGAGAATTCAAAGCACACCCCTTAGAAAAAATAATCATTTGGCTACAAGAACTAGTTATGGAACTAAAATAAAAATGTTCTCTCTAACTATATCCCTTCTCGCTTCCCATTCTGTCCTTCTTCGTTTCATCAGAATGGTGGTGGCTCTTTGGAGATGCATTCTTGTTATTCAAGAGGATGGATTGGCTGAATGCATTAATGCAAAGTCACTAGATGTGGTTTTTTTGAGGCTAGACTTGGAATGGGATCTACTAAGTCACATTAATCATGAACCACACAAGGGGCTATACACCACCTTGTTCTTGGGATTCCATTCCATTCAGTTCTCTCCATCCTTCTCTCCATTTTTTACCTCATTTCCGGTTGTATCATTAGTGTATATTTTGGTTGACGCATTGTTTTCTTTTAGGTAAATTCTTGTGGTTAAGACTTTAAATCTTGTTATAAATGAAATTTCTAGAGCCTACGAACTCTTTGAATGTGGGATTGTTAGGGCATTAAGGGCATGAGCTTGCTTTGGGGAGGACCCACTAACATTCCTATTTGGTGCACTAGTTCAATTCTTTTCCCTAACATTTTTGCAATCTATTTTATTTTTTTCATTTCCATCTTGACATCCATTTCATCGATGTCCTAGTTGTCTCTTTTTATCCATCTTCTTGTTCTTATTCTTTCTTCATTCTATCGCTACCAAAGGTTTGCAATTAGTCATGGGGGTATGGGGCCCAATGTTTTCAATTTTCACCTAGTCCCTACACCTTTGGTAGTCACCATGATTATATCTCTAGACCCATATCAGCCATACCACAACTTAGCCAATGGACCTTTCACTGAGGCAAGGTATCAACTGCATTGAAATTCATTTACCCTTGCGAATACAAGACTGTGTTATGTGTGTAGATGGAAATCATGCAACAATGGATTGGATTTGGAGGGAACACTTGGAATGGAGTAGTGCTAAATTAGCTATGCAAGGAGTAAGATCGATGGTGCGCTTATGGATGGACAACGAAAGGCACAATCTTGGCATTGGCAGCAGCAACACTTCTTTCTCTCTCTCTTTCTCAGCTGCCAAATGAGGCCTAATGTCAATGTAATAAGGTGTTCACCCTTGTTGTCATGAACACCTATTTTGTGTTGTCGTGTAATGATGATTCATTCACATGTCATCACATTAGTTCCATTTGAGTCAATAATCCCATACCTTCCCAATATTTTGTAAGGAACTCAAGGATGAGTTTTCATTCAGTCATGGGGGTATGATGGGACGTGATATCACATGGGCTATGATATCACATACGCGATATCACGTCCGCCGCAATATCGCATCCCACATGATATCGCGGTCTTTCGCCAGTTCTATAAATAAGAGGCGGCTCTCCCTTGTTTCTAATCTAGGCCTAGATCGTAGTGAAACTCTGGCATTTTTTCCTCTCCAGAGATGGATTAATTTCCATGTGCTCACAGTAGGAACTCCAAAGTGAACGGATCTTTATTCAAGTAGACATTGTACCTAAACATAAGTTTGTGTACGGTAATAAAGACGAACTTCTTGGATAAACCTTACAGTGCATGGAATAGGCTAATTAGGATTTTATTTACTATTTATCATTTAATGCTTTATTAGTTATTAAATCTCTTTCAACCCTTCTCTCCTAGTTAAGTGCCTCAGTATGACCACTTCAAGCATGTACCTTATGCTTAGTGATCCCAGCAACGATTAGCGTTTCGTAACCAAGGTTGCATTGGTTCAGGGTGTGAATGATAAGTGGGAATGGATGCTGACACTAGGTTAGTTAAAGCTTAGTTAGTTAGTTAAAGTTAGTTAATTAGTTTCTTCAACCCTTCACCTCATTAGCATAGGAGATAAAGTCGAAAAGCTATAAAAATCATATACCTTAAACTTACTTAACCATACACCGTGACAAATACAAGTAAGTCTAGGAAGACAACGAATGATTAACCTTAAGTGTTCCATGAGGTGTGTAGGCACTTAGTCGTCTGCGGAGTTCAACTGAATCACGCTTGTTATGCTCGTATTCATATGGTTGAGTGTAGGGATACCTTGCCACTCATCACCATAGAAAAGCTTTATGTTGTTAAAAAGTCTCAAGAGAAATTTAATAGTAATGTCTTAATGAAATTTACTATTTTGAGCATAAATGATATAGGAAAATCTTTGGTATTTTGAGATAGCTAAAATAGCTTCATTGTTTTAGAGTGTATTGCCTTGGTATTTCAACCCTGAAATTGTCAAATTTTTTGAAGACTGTTGAATGCAATTCTTGATAATTATTAACTAGCCAAATAGAGACTTGTACTTCTTCCTTTATGCAACAATTTTTGGTACTATAATAAGATTGTCTATCATGAAATTGCTTGTTGGGCTCAAAAGGTTTAGACAATTTGTAGTTAGATTGAATTGGAGTAGCTTTATTGTGAAGTGTTTCCTTATGTCAATTTATCTTTCTTAAATATTTGAGATTTTACACAAATATGCTTTCTTTTCTTTCTCTTTCTAAGTCTATTAAATCTAGCTCTATTTCTAGTTTTTTTTGTAGAATTTTCTCTCTAGGGGAAATTAAGAGTAGATTGGCAGAAATGTGCTCAAATGTTTTTGAAAAATTTTATTTGTTACAAGTAATGTACTATAGGGACTATATAGACCAAGTGATTAGACAAAATGGGAACCTTTAACAGCTCATAGTATTTGACAAAGTTAGATGAATTTCTTTTATGAATACCAATTACAATTTCATACACAACCCAATCATTTCAACATTCATAACAATAAACACATGTTCATGATTAGTTCATTTCATAACTACTAAGTCTATTTGGAGGTATCTAGGCCTTCGTGTTTCTAGAGACTAGCAAGCACCTAAACCTTGTTTGAAGAACACCTTCATTTCTCATGATCCTAGTCACAAGAGACTGAAGGCCCAAATGTTGGCGGTCCAATCCTAAATGGTCATCAATAGTAATGTTATTGAAAAGAGAACTAGACCTAGCCTAAAGCTCCTAAAAATAGGTATTATAGTTAAATTAACCATGCATTAAACCCAAGATTCATTAATACCTATGTAGGGTATCTCAAGTCCCATTTTTTTTATCCCTTGTAATACAACTTCATCTCACTATTTTTTATGATTATGAATTTGATGGTTTTGTAAAGCATATTATAGGATTCTAACTACATTAGTTTAACATGTATATCAGAACAATGATATGATTTACATTTAATTCCTTGAGTGCACACAGATACTTATAGGAGTGATTATATAAGGAAATTAATGATAGGAGCCTTCTTTGGGGAGGATTTGCTTATATAACTCATGTGCATCATGTTGAACAACCAATTCCACATCATCATAATTATTACAAAATGCTCCTTAACTTAGTTCATTACATTAATAATACTTCTCTTCAACATATTCTTGTATTTTAATTATCAATCATTCTGAAGTATTTTGACTTCATCTGACTACATCCAAGCATCATGGTTTTATTTAACATCATCCAAGAAGCCTCAATACACTTAATATGCAAACAAATGATATAATTTTTTTAGAAAAATATAAGGAAAAGTTGATTTTTTGTAATTGGTAATATCGTAGCTATAATATTGCATGGACTATGATATCACAACTATGATGTTGCATCTATGATATCATCCTAAAAAAATCTACATATGTCAATTCACCCCTTTTATTATATTTACATTTCTTCATTTGACAAGGTGATTTTATGCTAATTTAACCTTAGAGAAACTTCTAGATGCTCTAACTCTTAAACCACTCATTTGATTTCCACTATTTCAAACCCTTTGAGCTCTCATAGTTCAGGTCTTAGTTGTAGATGAAACATTATGCACTATATGTTTTTTGCAATTATCATGATTAAATTGCTAGTGTAAATATTTTAATAATTTTAAATAATTTTTGATATTTTATATTTTTTTAATTAATGTGAACATGTAGAATTATTTTAATTATATCATTGTTACAAAATATTAATTTGTTTTGGAATAATTTACGTTGATTTGTATATTTTGATTATTATGCAAATTCATTGATTTAGATCATGTAGTACAACTAATCATATGATGAAATACTAGATGTGAAATATTTTCTAGTCCTTAGATCTCATCATTGTATTGTGCAAATGTTTAGATCTTGTAATCTAATAATTCTAGCATTAACAAATTTTCTTTTGTAAATTGTATTATCCCAATTGTAAATTAGGGATTTTTCTATCAAAATGATGAATTCTTGAGCTTTTAATCATGTTTATACATAAGGATTGTTTTAATTCTAATTTTTTATTAGACCCAACAAATTGACGAGTGGTTAGGAGCTAAATTGAAATTTTTGTAAGTATTTGAAAAATTTATTATTCCTTGGTGATTGTCTCTAGCTATAAATGCTTTAGTTAGTGGTCTATTATAGCCACATGTGAAAAGACCAAGAGGAGAACATGATAGATGATGAGGGGAAAATCAATCAAAATAGCCACAAGGAGAAGACTAGAAGGCATAGTTACATTCAATTCTTTAGTTGGCACCATAGACATAATAATCAAAGTAGGCTAAAGTATCTATGCCACTAGCTCCTGAAATAGGTAGATAGTTTACTCTCTTATTTGGATAATGTTAAATCCATTGTGATAAATCCATTATGTCAACTATTATTATGAAGCTAAATTTTAGGTCATTTCTAGAGTTCACACCTTAAGAAGTATGAGAATAACTACAAGACTCACCATTTTGACCTATAATATCTTCAAATGAAGAATGATATGTTAACTTTTATGATAATTAGAGTAAAAGGTCTAAGAAAATAGAAATACTTTGATGACTTTCACAACATAAATTTAAGAATATAAAGGTTGAAACAAACTATTAATATTATAGTATTCATAGTATTACTCATAAAAAATATGCCTTAATCATAACTAATGATACATAAACAAAAGTAATATCAAACAATATGTCTTTATCATTATGTTCCATATATTAAACTTGAGAAAAAACTAGAATCAATACATATATAGGTTAAGGGAAACATTCATGTTGATATAATAAACAAATACAATAAATAGTTGATATTAATTAAAGATGTAAACAACTAAATTACTTATAAAAACTTTAATTAATCAAGTAGTATGACATACAATTCCTAGATGTCATGGACAACATTAAATATACATAACATGCAACATTATGCGTAAAGAAAATAACAAGAAAATTATAGAAGGAAAATGAAAACAATTTTTTATTAATGTAGAGTAATGTATCTAGGTCATGCTTTGAGAGTTTCTTAGGATTATATTTTTTCATAATCTATCTCTTAGAGGCAATATAACATAGCCACCACTATTAGGCTTGTAACTAGCTAGAAGAGATGGCTAGACACCTTCCTATCTTGATTCATCTGATACCTATTACTCACCTTTACTAGCTTTGCAACTCCATGCTAATATGACCTCTAATGCCCAAGTATAAATACCTTAGGTCAAACATCCAAAGATCAGCTCAAGAGACATGTCCATTATTATAATGTGCTCATTTTAGTCTTACTTACAATTTATCATTTTAAATCTCCTTACAATAGTTATCATATATTTTATTAAAAGACACCATCTTTGTTATGGAGTGGCACTATTTGGGATAAGGACATGACAAGTACTAGCACCATGGTGGTGTTGCATCCATGCTTGAAGGTCCCCCCTAACCAAGGCCCTTTCTCTTTCTCACTTCCTACTTCTCTTTTCTTCTCTTTTTGGAATGGTTGTTGTTTGATGAAAGCACTCTTGTGTCTTGAGTTGATTGATTGATCTTAGAGTGGCTATGCAAAGTCACTGGAAGAGGTTGGTTTTGGTTTGGACTAAGGATGGATCTTCTTAGGTTATTTTAAACACATATTCCACAAGGAACTTCTTACAACCTCAACTCAGGATTCCATCTCACCTACTCAGTCATCTATTTGTGCTATCATAACTCACCTCACTACCGGTTTCCATGTTATGCTTGATGTCTTAGTTTGACATGTTGGAATTGTTGGATAGATTATTTTTGGTTGGTCCTTAAATTTTCATGACCATTAATGAACTATGGGGCCCATGGACTCCTTAGTTGGGGTTATGCAAGAGCAACAAGGATAAATGCTTGCTATAGGGAGGATCCATGTGCATATCTCTTAGGTTGGTTAGTTAAGTCCCATACCTTAGGCATTGCTGCAATCCTATATTTTGCATATTCCATTGTGCACATCACTTTGTGCTTCTTGAACTCTCATGTTCTATTCCATTTTACCATTTTGTCTAATTTTCTTAATTTCTAGGACTTCAACATTCTCTTCTCACATTTTCATCATGATCATGGTTGTTTGGACTTCCATTTGACCCTAATTTTGTTCAAAATCTCTTTGTAATTTTCAAGTTTTGATCAAGTCCAAAAAAGTCAACAATGATCAACAGTTATGTTGACAAGGGTCCATTGACACAATGGACTATGTGGACTAGGCCCCATCGACGTAGTACAAAAATACTATAAATACTGTCAAACACTTAGGAATTTTTCACATTTGGTCAATAACACCCAAGGAGTTTTTGCAATTTTCAGAGCCTAAAACCTTCCCAAGCCTACAACTCTCACACCATTTATCCAAATCACCTTGTTCCTCAATCTTGCAATTATCAAAGGTAAGCTCTTAATCATGGGGGTAGCAAATCCCAAGGTTTTGATGATAATTTTTTTGAAATTTTTTCTAACTCCCCTAAAGGGTTAAGTGATAGATGCTATTAAATCATTAATTTTTAAGAATTTAACCCTTCCAAAAACTTCGGTAAATGAAAGATTAAATTAATAATTAACTACTTAATCTATCTAGCCATAATCACACCTTAGCCAAATGTAACCCCCTCATGAGACAAGGTATTCCAATCATTCTAAGTTACATAATAATTACTAAACTATTCTTATCTATGAGTACAGATGGCACCAAGATTGAAGAGACTATAGGTTGAGGGACCATCACAACCACAAGAGAAGTAACCTAGAGGAGGAAGAGGCCAACAAGAACATCACCAAGAATAGGCTAAGGCAACCCATGCAATAGGACCTCATAGAGATGAGGCCAAGGTGAAATCTATTTGATAGATTCTTGAAGAGGTAGCCGCATCTAAAAATTCACAACGAGGTGAAGTTCCAAGCCTTGTACCTAGATTGGAAGTCACACTCACACAAGCCTATCTTGATATAATTAGAATTTGTGAGGTCCAATGCTTAGTTCTCTAAGAACTGAATTTCAAACCATTCCATGAATGGGCTCTAGAAGATGTCAGAACTTAATTGCAAGCCTCTACCATATGGCCAATTATCACTTCTAGTGGAGAGTGATACATGGGAGAAATGTTTCTCTTCTAGAATAATAAGAAAGCAAGATCTACTATGAAAATCAAGGCATCTAGTGTCTTACTCAGTGAAGACCATTGCATAGGTCCTTTGGCTACCAGACATAGGAACACAGTTGGTAGAGTTATTAACACAAGGTGACCTTGGAGCAAAGAAGGAGTGGACACAACAGTGTTATGGGGTTGATTGCAAGGAATTTGACATGCTCACATTAGAGAAGAAAGTTTATTTTAAGATAGTAGCCTATAACCTCAATCCAACAGTGATTCCTACTAAGATGATAGCCTTTTCTACCTGAGCACACACTACTTTAAGTGATAAATTTCTAGCAAATCTTCCATAAGTAATCTATTTAGAGATACAAAATTACTTCAAGGAGAATGAATGTGGAAGAAAGACCTTGCCCTTTTCTTGCTTTATAAAAAAACTATGCAAAAGCGTAGGGATAATCTGCTATACAAATGATACACTTAGACATGCTCCTAATGCTTCATGGGCTAAGATGATGAAGGATAAGACACCTGCCATGATCACTAAAGAGTTGCAGCAACATCCACCTCCACCACCTACTCATGGGCAAACACCAAAATCTGGCATTATGGTTGAACACATGCAAAAATTTTGAGAGTAGCTCTTGCAACAATGAGAGTAGTAGGTAGAAACTAGTGGCCATAAGTCACCTCAGAGAAGTGGCTCATACAATCAACTAGATGGAGGGAGGTGGACCACTGTTGTCTACCCAATGAATTCAATTTCCTACAAGGTTCCATCCAAGTGCTTGAGAGGTGATGGTGTCTCTATCTTAGCATCATCTATTCCTATAAATCTTTGGGAATGTTGCTTCTTTTTCAATGTGCTTGGAGGATGGTGAGGAGGCAAGTGTATTGGTGATGCAACATCATGGGCAAGAGATAACTATAGAGATAATTGATAATCAAGTTGCTAAGGCATTAAATGCATCTATAATGCTTGAATTAGATGTTTATAAACTAAGAGATGTTTAGTCATTCATAGGGATAATCAACAGAAGATTAAGTGTAGCCCAACATGAAGAATTGCTAACTAGTGGGAACCAGACAACTGATTTTAGATATCTTTGATTTTTTAGATACCATCACTACAACCTAGTTGAAGCTATTAGAGCTAAAGGACAAGTTCCTCATCTTGGAAGGGCAACTTGAAATAGCTTAAGCACATAGTCAATGCATGGCTATGAAAGTTGCTGAATTGCATGCCTAAATTGCTAACCCTACTCTTATCAACCCTACATTGACATGAGATGGAGCTTTTCAATAGATTCAAAAATAGCTTAAGCAGGTTGAGGGAGAAATGGTAACAATGATCTTTAATTAGTCCATAGAAAAAGTTGCAACTTATGCAATATGGAAGGACTTGATGCATATGTGCCAAGAAAATGAATCCTTGACCACAAAAAACCATCACTTGTGGAATGTTGGTGGGAAAAAACAATACTTAGAAGAATTTATCCATGAATAGTAAGAGCATCTTGCTAGGGCAAATGCCAGACTAAGGAGATTAGTAGAGGGGAATCATAACCTCTCCATGGAGGAGGTCTACACCTTACGCTAGAAGTTAGCTATTGAAATTATTGCTTGAAAGAACGAGGCTCTAAAATTTGAGAAAGTTAAAAATCATTATAGAGATTAGGTTGGGCTACAAAAGGAGGTGAATGAAAAGCATATCCATCTAGCAAAGGAAAAATTTAATGAGGCCCTCCAGCAACTCCAATAAGGCAAAGAATTATGGCAACTCATCATCGATGGGATTGATGCCTACAACAAGGTAGAAATTCACATGAAGAAGTTAAAGATTGAAGAGATGACAGAGTACATGTTGTTGTCCAATCTTTGTTATGTAAACTTGGTGATGTTGACTACCAGATGGCTGTATTCTAAACTTGAAAAGAAAGTGGCCAATTGGTACTTGTTGTACAAGACCAAGCTCAAGACCCATAAAGACAACAAGTAGAACCTTGCAGTTGTGAATGTTGAACTCAAGGTTCTCAAGTCAAAATTCACCAACCAGAGATCAATCATAGAGAACCTGACTAAAAGAATGAATGGCTACCAAGTGTTGCAAGACATACTTCAAGTGTTTGACATTGAGTGCAAGTAATTCGTGGCCTGGTTTGTCAATGTGAAGCTCTTTCTCATTTTTCCTTGCCCTTGGGATGTTCCAACCCTAGCCCACATTGGCAAAGCTATGTGGACTGTGAATGATCCTAGGAGTAAAGATGAGAAAATGAAGGTGTTATTGGATGGTTTTTTCCTTCCACCTAAAGTAGCAGTAGTAGCAAGATAGCCACAGTCACCTCTACCACCACACATGCTTGAAGTTAGTGAAGGTCACTTAGAACCTCAGGAGCCACCACCACCTAGGACTATTTGACCTTCTCCATCAAATTCATGCCATCAAAGAATGTCCTATCCATTTTTTATGTTTAATTTTGTGTCATTCACATAGTAATTTTTGTAATGTGTTGATGCGTATAGTGGGCATTCAGTTATTATGTCCATTTTATCTTATTTTATTTTGTTATGTCAAAGTCAATCAATAATTTCATACCTTTCTAATTTTGTAAAAAAATCAAGGACAAGTTTTCATTCAGTCATGGGGGTATGATTAGTTTTAGTTTTTTACATTAATTACACCCCATTGATGATGCCTTGTTGATGTAGTTTGTTGCATTGACGCAAGCCCATCGACTAGGCCCTATTGATGCAGGGGTCTATCTCAGTCTATAAATATGAGCCACCAGCCACATTTATGGCAAGGAATTCTCATAGTAGTATTAGACCTCTTGCAATTTATCTATTTGAAAGTTAGAATATTTTTCCTGAGTGCCTACAACAGTAGTGATTGAGTGTATGGATATTTATTCAAGCATTGTTATACTTGAGAGCATGATAGTGTGTGTGGCAATAAAGATGAGATTTTTGATAAACCTTGAAGCATTCTACATAGATTAAATATTTCATTTATGCATATAATATTTTCAAATATTTATTCAATGTTTTTCAGTAATTAAGCTAATGAAGTAATTAAGTAAGATAAGATAGATAGATTAAACACATAAGTACAACTACTTTGAGTGTAACATGTATTCACTTGGTAATCATAGTAGCATTATTGTTTGGTATGCCTAGTAGTGTAGCACTTAGTAACCTAGCAATGGATATGTGAAAACATGTGCAAAAAGTGGGACCAAATGGTTATGTTAGTACTGCTTAGATACTAGTTAATTAGTTAAATTAAATTAGTTAATCCAATTACTTTATCTATCTTTAAACACCAAAACCATAAAATACAAAATGACAAAGATCAAATGCCTCAATTATAGTTAATCATACTAGTGTATGTGACAAGTGTAATTAGGAAGACAATGAATGACCTTAAGGCAAGATTTACTTTCTAGAAGACTAGTGCATTGGAAACTATAAAGTCCATTGGATTTGACTAGATTGTGCATGAACGCTTTGTGATTCATATGGTTGGGCATAGGGATACCTCGCTTCTCATCATTCAACATGCTTCAACTTGCAAGAAAAGGGTCATCATGATCATGATTTCAATGATTCCTATGATGTCCTCTGCTACCCTTTCATTCATGATAGGGCCTATGATCATTGTTTTCCCATCATTCACCTCCATCAAGGTTTCATCCTCTATGGTTTTGATAAGATTTAGAAGAGGAAGAAGAAGATGAAAATGAAGAGGATGAAAAGGGAAGAGGACTACCATCATCACGATGTCTACCACCTCCTCTCCACTTGTCATGGTCATGATCATCAAATTTATCATCATTATGATGCTTGCTCGAATCACTACCTTGACTTCCAATTTTTCTTGAACCAAGCTTGTTGATAGTGGATTGTAAATTTGAGTTTAAGCCCCCTACATCAAAGTCAAGGGATGAAGAATCTTCATGTTGAGAATCCCTAGAATGAGGATCCTCATTGTATTTTTGGTTTAGTAGAAACAATGGACTAGTGAACCATTTTCCCTTTGTAGCTTCATGGCACTTCTCTTGGTGGTGACTTCTTTTGCATTGTGTTTCAATGGAATGGTAGTCCCGATAGTCATGGTCCTAAATAATGTATTCTTAATGAAGATTCTAAATGCCCAACCTCTTAAGAGTTTGGAGCAGCATCCCAAGAACAGATTGATTGGGTGGAAAAATAATGTTGTCCTCCATATCTCTCCACCACAGCTGTTCATCCGAGTACAAGATGAAGGTGAAATCAGGCACAAACTCATCTAAATGAGTATACACCACTTTGAATTATTGGGAAACTAATAGTTTTGATTCATCATGCCTATGAGAAGAAGACATTTTATTTTAGGAGAAAAAATAAAAATTTTCTTTAATAATAATAATAATAATTATTCAAATGATTGCAATTTTAGGATTCATTCTAACAATCCTAAATAATTTTCACTAAGTCCTAAATAGCACATGTCACTAACTAAAGGTCCTTGGAAATGATGCCAATGATGAGTGGCAAGTATACCCTACACCCAATCATACGAATCATAACTGTTTATGCATGATCTAGTTGGATTCCAAGGACTTCTAGGTTTTAACGTACACTAGTCTAAGAGGTGAATTAATTATTGTAATTATTGTATTCTTAGTTACACTTGTGCATACAAGGGTATGGTTAAGTATAACTAAGGCCTATGATTTTTATCATTTTATGTTCTAAGTCACCTTAAGAATAAATAATCAGGAATAAGGTAATTAATTACGAAATTAATCTAACTAGCTAACACTTAAGTAATCCTATAATAAGCATCCATTCCCACTTGCTGTATACATCTTAAACATGTATGTTGTTTCTAGGTTACCAAAAATTAAGCATTACTAGGATTGCCAAGTGGTACACATATGCTCAAAGTGGTCATACTTGTGTGTTTTAATTAATTTTTATTTAATCTAGCTTAATTAATTAATTAATTACTTAAAACATTAAAGAGAATTTATTAAAATATTAAATGCATAAAGGACATAATTAATTAATACAAGTGCTATAAGGTTTGATTAGAAAGCTCATCTTTATTGCCCCACACACTGAAGTGCTCAGGTATAATAGTGCTTGAATAAAGATCTATACACTCTTTGACTCCTACTGCGGGCACTTAGAAAATATTCTAACTTGAAAGAAGAAAAACTACTAGAGCTTCTCTACAACTTATGAATGGAATGTCATAAATGTAGTAGAAGGCACACATTTATAGGTGAAATAGGGTACTCCATCGGTGGGTACACATCAATGGGTTAAACCATGCATTGACAAGATCAGATCGATGAGATTCCATTAATGGGGTTGCACTGACTACATCCCTTGATGCGGCCAACTGTGATGCTTCATCAATCCTAAGTTATGAAATCTATATTCTTATAGATGGGGTCATGTTAACAACATCCTATTGACATAGCCAACCATGAGGCTTCATCAATCCTAAGCTATGAAATCAAGATTCTTACAATGGTAATGATGTATGCCTTTTCTTATTCATCATCATTCGCAAAGCATTCTAGCAAATGATTCTTGGAAAACATTAGTGTATGTAATGAAAAATATATTTTTATCATTTAAAAACAAAAATAAAAGAACCTATTTTGAGTTTTAGAGAATCTTTAGGTCTTTTTAGCTTGGTAAATGAACTAGCTATTATTGTAGGTCCTCAAAAATTTGTCAACCATTAAACTCGCTAATTCAACAATGTGGCCCAACTTCACCAACTTTATGGCCAATGTTAGATCATTGAAATGGCATTAAACACTAATCCTATGGGCCAAGTATAAGACATATTATTCTTTCAATAATATTATATTGAAGGATATTATTTTATTGATCATAGCTTCATAATGGGCAGCCATCATAGAATGCAACTTTAACTTCTTAATTTTGACCTTTGATGCTGATCTAGATGTCTTATTCATGAGGATTTTCATGGTAACTTCTTGGCCATGGTTCTTGATGAGTGGCGAGGTACCCCTACACTCAACCATATGAATACGAGTGTTTCACACACAATTCGGTTGAACTCCAAGGACTAAGTGCCTATGTGCCTTAATGGAACACTCAGGCTTAATCAACCGTTGTCTTTCCAAACTTACTTGTATTGTCTTGATTGTATGGTTAAGTAAGCTTGAGGTATATGATTTTTATAACTTTTGGATTTTTATGTCTTCTGCTAATAAAGGAGAGGAAGATAAAACTAAGTGGCTAACTTACATTAACTATTCATTAACTAAGTTCTAAATGTTCCTAACACTTGTACCCATTCCCACTCACTGTACACATCCTGAACCAATGCAATGCTACTGGGATGACCAACGCTAATCGTTACTGGGTTATGAAGCACTACACACATGCTCGAAGCGGTTGTACTGAGTGTATTTAACTAAGGGGATTAAAGGTTTAGAGAGATATTAATTAACTAAGAAAGAATTAAATAATAATTAATTACTAATTAACTTAATCTGTATGCTGCAAGGTTTATCATAAAGTTCATCTTTATTGTCGTACACAAAATTGTGCTCAGGTACAAATTGCTCGAATAAAGATTGGTTCACTCTATGACTCCTACTGCAGGCACACAGAAATAATTCTAACTCTGGAATGACAAAATTGTAAGAGTTTAGCTAAGGGCCTAAATCTAAGTTACTTGGACCAAGGACATTGCCTCTTATTTATAAAAGATGAGGTAGGATGCAATATCACGTGGTGGATGTGATATCACGTATGCAATATCATAGTTCATCATACCCCCATGACTGAATGAAAACTTGTCCTTGAGTTCCTTACAAAATATTGGGAAGGTATGGGATTATTGACTTGAATGAAAACTATGATGAATGGGATGACATGTGAACAGATCAACATTACAATACATGGCAACATTAGTGTTCATGACTACAAGAGTGAACACTATACACAATTGACATCCAACCTTATTTAGCAGCTAAAAGGGAAAATAAAGAGTGAGAGAGAGAATAGAAGAAGACATGTTGCTGCCAATGCCAAGATTGTGCCTTCCATTGTCCATCCATAGCTACACCATTAATCTTATTCCTTGCATAACTATGCCAACACTAGTCCATCCTGAGTGTTTCCTCCAGATCTAGTCCATTGCTGTATGATTGCCATCTACATATGAGCAAGGATAAGTAAGTCACAATACAGTTGATACCTTGCCTCGGTGTAAGGTCCAGGGGTTAGGAAAAATTGAAAAAATTGGACCAAGGCCCCCATGCTTTGGTAGTGATAGAATGGAAAAAGATAAGGAATGAGAAATATGGAGAAAAAGAAACAATGGAAATGCTGATAAAATGGATGTCAGAGATGGAGATGAAAGAAAAAATGTTGATTGCAAAAGCATTTAAGGGAAAGAAGTTAATTGATGCACCAAATAGGCATGTCAATGGGTCCTTCCCAAAGCAATCTCATGCCTTCGATGCCCTGACAAACCCACATTCAAAGAGTCTGTAGGCTTTGGGAATGTCATTTGGAAGCAAGAGTTAAAGACTTAACCACAAGAATTTACCAAAGAGGAAACAATGCATCAACCAAGATATAATTGACTGATACAACTGGCAATGAAGTGGGAAATGGAGAAAGAACAATGGGGAGAAGAGAATGGAATGGAGTCTCAAGAACAAGGTGGTGTACAACCCCTTGTGTATGTATGGTTAATGTGACTGAGTAGATCTCATTCCGAATCCAGCCTTAAACAATCCACATCTTGTGACTTCACATTAATACACTTGGTCAATCCATCCACTTGAAGTAACAAGAATGCTTCCACTAAAGTGTCAACACCATTATGAGGAAATAAGAGAGGGAGAAGTAGGAAGCAAGAAATGGCCTTAGTTAGAGGGAACAAGTTTGTTTAGTTTCATAACTAGTGCTTGTAGCCCTGATGATTACTTTGTCTAAGGGGTGTGCTTTGAATTCTTACTTTTTTTTTTGCGTGAGAACCACACCATGCAAAGATGTATTTTTATTTTTATTTTTCATTGGCTCAGCTTCTCATTAATGGAGCAATGTTAGAATGGTTAGAAGACACAAGAAGAAAACATCCAAGCACCTAAGAGAATAGCCAACACAAATTCATCAAATCCCTTTGAAGTCACACCCTTTGCTGTCCTTGAGTCCTTCCTTAGTTTGAGAAATGCCCAATCACTAATTCATTAATAGTTTTATTATTAAAAAAGGAGACTATACAATTCCAAGTCAAGAGAGACCATAGAAATTTATGGATGCATGTATGACATGGGTTCATTACCTATTATATCAAAAGAACCATACCTTAGTATCAACATTATAACTCAAAGGTAAAAGCCAAACATTAGCAATTAATAGAATACAATTGATACCACCATCATGAGCACTTATTAGGTGACGAATCTAATAAAAAAAATAGCCACAAAAAGAAATGAGAAAGTATAAACGATGGTGCAAAAAAAAAACAAGAAAGATTAAATAAATTTGCAAAACAAAAATATGTAAAAAAAATTAAAAAAGAAACTGAGGGCCTCAAATGGTTAGTAGAGGTGGCCATCTCCCCCATGACTGAGTTGGAAGGAGGAGATTCGAAATAGCAAGCAAGGTCACCCCTTTTTAGAGGTAATATGTGCACTGGCCATTCTAAATTCATGGAAGGGTTTGGTCTATTGCACATTGACTAACAATCTCTTATCAGGGCTCTCAGGTTTGTATATGGTCATGGCTCTTGAAGGAAAGGTTGCATAAATAATGTAAGGTCCTTCCCACAGTGTTTGAAATTTTATGTGTTGTGACACATGTGTGGGGTTCCAGTAGAGAACCTTATCTCCCGGTTGATACTTAACCTTTTTAATTTTCAAGTCATGATGTTGCTTGTTGTATTCCTTGTGCAACTCATTTGATGATAGGGTAGCTAATCAATTTTCATCTAGCACATTTAAAGTTGCCAACCTTTGTTTTTGTGCTAGATCAAGATCGAGGTGGAGGTCACAAGTTGTTGAGAGTGCATGGAGCTTGGTTTTAATTAGGAGCATTGGGAGCTTTCTGTACACTAACTCATAGGGAGAGTAGCCTATAGGGAGTTTCTAGGTGGAGCGGTATGCCCAAAGAGCATCATTCAGTTTAGTGCTCCAATCTCGCCTATACTTGCTAATTATTCTAGTCAATATTTTAGTGATCTCCTTGTTGGTGACCTCAGCTTGTCCATTAGCTTGGGGATGATAAGGTGTAGTCAATTTATGTTTAACCCCTAAGCGTTACATTAAATTTCGAAAAGTTGCACCTGTGAAGTGTGTTCCATTATCCGAAATAAGTGCACGTGGCACACCAAACCTATTTACGATTTGTTGTTACACAAATCTTGCAGCTGTAGATGATGTGTAGTCTTTAATAGCAGCTACTTTAGCCCATTTTGTCAAATAGTCTATGGAAACAACAATGTAAGCTTTTCCATTGGACATAGGTATAATGAGCCCCATAAAGTCTATTCCCCAAATGTCGAAGGGTTCTAATGGTTAAATCCATTGTTGCGGACCCTCCATTTTAGCAATCATTCCCCCATCACGTTGACAACATTCACAAGATTGGACAAATTGATGGGCATCCTGAAATAATGTTGGCTAGTAATGTCCTGTAAGCAAGATTTTAATAGCCGTTCATCTCTCTACATAGTGACCCCCACAAGGACCCTCATGAGCATCTTGGAGAACTCTTAGTTGGTCCACCTTAGGCATGCACCATCGAACCAAGCCATCAAGCCATACTTTGTAAAGTTTTCCATTGATCTCCATGAAGTACTTGGGTCTATGAAGAAACTATTATTTCTTCCTAGGGTCCAGCTCTTGTGGTGTTTTCTGAGTGAGGAGATAGGTGAGAATGCTACTATACTAGTTTATCTCTGTGGGTAGTTGGTTATTCACTACACTGGAAAAGAGGGCTTTATCAGGAAAATGGTCAGACATTACATACTCATCGTCTTTATTGTCCCAACGCAACTAAGATAAATTATCTACAACTACATTCTCAGTGTCTTTTTGATCAATCATCGTTGGATTGAACTCCTGTAGGATTACCAGCCATTGTATAATATGAGGGCTAATTGTTGGCATGTTCATAAGGAACCAGATTGCACTATGATCCATGTGGATGAACACGTTGTAACCTAACACATAGTACCTAAACTTATCCAGTGCCAACACTATAGTCATTAATTCTTTTTCTGTAGTTGTGTAGTTAAGTTGTGCACCAGCGATACTTCTACTTGCACAGTGGATGTAGTAAGGGTGTTTTTGTTGTCTAACTATGTAAGTATGGCTCCTAAGTCATAATTGGATGCATCAGTTATGATGTGGAATGGTCTGGACTAGTTGGGGGCTTGTAGAATGGGATTTTCTACTAGCTTTCATTTTAGGGTTTGGAATGCTTGTTCACATTCCCTGGTCCACTCAAAAGGTACATCCTTCTTGGTTAGTTCTACCAATGGTTTGGCAGTCTTGGAGAAGTTTTCAATGAATCTCCTATAGTAGCTAGTGTGTTCAAGGAATGATCGAATGTCTTTGATAGTTTCTGGTTGATGGGTGATTCCTTGGATGATCCTAATTTTATCTAGGTCTACCTCTATTCCTGCATGTGAAATCTTATGCCCAACTACTATGCCCTCTTGGACCATTAAATGGGTTTTCTACCAATTGAGCCTTATATTGGTTTCTACGCATCTTTTTAGCACTTGCTCTAATTGGTCCAAGGCTTGATCAAAACTTGTTCCATAGGTGGAGAAGTCATCCATAATGACTTCCACTCCATTTCCTATATGTTGTTGGAATATGCTTAGAACTAGGCATTGAAACGTGGCAGGAGCATTACATAAGCCAAATGACATTTGTTTATATGCAAATTTTCCCCAAGGACTGGTGAACATCTTATGGGGTTATCCGTATTTGGTTGTACCTGCTATAGCCATCCAAAAAACTGTAATAGCGATGTATTGCTATGGTGTCTAAGACTTGGTCAACAAATGACAACGAAAAGTGATCCTTAAATGTTGCCATGTTCAGCTACCTAAAATCTATGCACACCCTCCATTTTTCTCCCTTTTTAGGTATGATTACTAGAGGAATAACCCATTTGCTATCAACAATGGGATATATGAACCTAGCCTTAAGTAGTTGTTCTATTTCTTCTTTTACTACTTGCTTCAATTTTGGGTTCAATTGCCTCTACGGTTGTTTTTGAGGTTTCATGGAGGGGTCAGTGTAAATCCTATGCTGGCATATCCTAGGATCTATTCTAGTTAATTTGGGATATGACTAGGCAAAGTATTTTGACCACTTTTTTATTACTTTCAGCAGTCTTCCTTTTTGTTTGGAAGCAAGTCTTGCATTGATGATTACTAGTTTTCCATTTTCAAGGGTCATACATTCCAGACCGGTGGGCAATGTTTTTAATTTTAGGGGCTCTTATTTAAATTTTTCAGGAATTTCCAACTTCCCCTAGTTGATGTTTTCAAGGTTTAGGCTTGGAAGTTCGCAATGGACTTGCTCTAGTGCGTTTGTGCTTTTGATGTAAGAACAAGTTATTCCCTTAGTTAGTTCCATGCACATGAGTGAGTTACTCTCTTGATTAGCTATCAACCACTATGTGTCTTCTTGTCATGTGGCTGCTACATACAAGAACTTTTGTATATTAATGTCTTGTGCACATCGATTGCATGCAGGTAATGCTAAACTTTGCATAACCCATGATCTCTACATGTAATTGCATCCTGTATCACTGTATGTAATGCATGGAACCTTCTTCTTCTCGATCTTTCCAAAAGTGTTCTCATTAAATATTTCCAGGGAAAGATCATGAATTCCTAGGTGTGCATCTATAGTACTTAGCCATGCCCTTCCCATTATGATTGGGAAGTCCCCTTTACTATTACTCACTTGTATCACTAGGAAATTAGCTAGGTACGACCACCCACACACAATGGTGAAGATGTCCTCCACTAGTCCCAAGGGGATAGTGATGGACTGGTCAGCCAGCTTTAGGCAAATATTGCTCTTCTTCAATGGAGGCAGGTTCGAAGCTTTGTACATTTTTTGCGATATTAAGTTGACTTTAGAACCTGAATCTAGAAGAGCTTTGCATGGCTCATTCCTATAAATTTGGAGATAGATTAGAGGGCTTCCAGGGTTAGAGAATTTCTTGGGAAGGTGGCCAACCTTGATCCAGTTAGTAACACCATGTGTTAACATAACCGTATTTGTTGAGCTTGGTGTTTGATTCAAAGGGATCTTTGAAGTTTTATTTGATGGGGAGGCATTCCGATGTTCAACCACTTGTGGTTGTAAGGGCTTGGTTGGATTGTTGGTTCTAAAGAAAGGTATTTTCTTCATACGGTTGTTAGAACCAATAGTGGGTTAAGGATTTATAGCCCTTTTGGCATTGCGTTGCTATGGTTGAGTAGGGAGTTCCCCTTGCATTGCTAGAGTAGGTGGTAATGGAGCTATTAGTGTGAGAGCTATGGATGGATTTGGAGGATGGTATATTTGCTAGTTATCTTCCCTAGGATAAGGAGTTCTAAAATATTCATAGGCTTGGTAGTGATGTTGTGGTGTAACGTGGCTAACAGAGTCACATGGAGAGATTGGATGCTACACATAGTAGCCATATGGGTTAGGTTGTTGGTATTGGTATTGTTGCCTTAGTGGTGGCATCCCCCATGACTGTGGGTATTGCCACTATTGATGTTGCTCAATGGGTTATGGTGGAGTTCCACTTGGATAATATGTTGAAGGTTGGTGAAACTGCCTTGAGTTACCTTGGGGATAAGGTAACTGTCAGGGTTTTTACCATTTATTTAGTTGTGGATTGAGTGCATACACTCCAAACTCTTGTAGATGTGAGATTTCTAGGAAACATCCCTTAGGATGGTCGTATTGGCATATCTCGCATCCACTATCATTGTCTATGTCTAAATCCACAACCTCTTCATCCATGGCCATTTTGCCCTTAACCTTGTTATGTGCATTTTCCACTTCTCTCTTTTTCTTTTTGTTGTGATCACTACCTCACTCCCTAGACTCCTCTATAATTTTAAGAATAGTTTTAAACCTACTATCCAAGGAGTCCCAAATTTGGTCTACCTTTGCCAATACTTCTAATGTTAACTTTTGGAGAGGCAAAGTTTTCCTATTCACCATCTCTTTGAATGGTGACTCTTTCTCCTTAAAAAATCTCACTCCCTTTTTCTAGAGGGAAGGGTCTTAGTTGTATTCTTCCATACTTTCTCTCTTCCATAGCTCACCTTCTTCTTTGGAAACTTGCTCTAGTAGCCTATGGATTTGATGAGACCTAAGCTTTGATAACCTTCCTTGGGCATACATCCCAAGGGTTCTTCTTGTTTTATGCCTAAGTCCATCCACAAGATGATGTAGTTGATCCCACTGTGAATAACCATGGTCAGGGCAACAATGTAACAGTGCGTCATAATGGCCCATGGTAGCATCCAAGGATTCATGATTTCCTTACTTCAATCCTTGGATTTGCTTCTACTGGTTAGAGACTTGGGAGTATGTTTGGTAATTATCATTGAATAGGTCTAACATTGTACTCCACCTTTGAATGGATTCTAGTTCTAAGGACTGGTACCAACTTTTAGCTTCTTTCACTAGTGTGCTTGGGAACAACTTTAGTTTTTGCCATTCATTTTCTATGTTTTTCAAGGCACATGCATCGTGGAATTCTTGTAAATGATTTTGAGGATCAACGTTGTATCCTGCTTCAAATATTGGGATGATGTTCATGTCTAACCTCCTTATCCTACTATCCTTTTGGTGCCTTGTTGGAATTCTTACAGCCTCTGTTATATTTAACATTCTTCTAGCTATGAGTAGGGGTTCTTCATGATTGTCTCATTCATAGAAGTTATGGTATCTACATGGTTTCCTACTCTCCCTTCTTCTATGCCTTGATTCCTTAGAGTGCCCTCGTCCTCGTTCTTGACTATCTCGTCAATGGCTCTCATTTTGTTTTCCCTTATCCTCACGATTGGTTTCCATATGACTATGTTCGGACACTGAAGGAGAGGGTGAAGGTGACAATGAAGGTGAAGAAGGAGGAGAACCATCACCATGACAATGTTTTCTACCTTCTCTTCAGTGGTCTAGGCTTTGATCATGATCACGATCAGAATGTCCATCCTTATCGTGTGTTTGTGTTCCTTCATTGAACACTTTGTAATCGTGGGTACCAGAACTAGGGTTGTGAATAGTATAGTGGAGGTTCTGATACAACACCTTTTGACCAATGTAAAGAGGAGGAACATCATTTCATGGGGAACTTTTTGGGGTAGGTTCACCATCCTCAATTTCACTCAAAACGTGCAGAGCGTTATGGGGCCATTTACCCTTCAAAGATGTATGGTATCTCTCCTGTCACAAGTCCCTTTGACATTGCACTTCTATGGGATGATAGTCTCTTGAGTCAAGATCATGTGCAACATATTTTGCGTATAAAAGTGGCATGTCTATTTGTGAGAGAGCATGAAGGAGCATGTTGGGAACTGATCGGTCTGGAGGCAATACTATGTTACCATCCAAGTCTCTCTAATGCAGTTGTTTGTCTTGGTGGAGAATAAAGGTAAATTGGGTACATACTCATTGGGATGAGTATATACCACATGGAATTGTTGAGGAACTGGTGGATTATGGATATGTGTATTATGCCGCTGACTACCTCCTGTGTTAGCCCTAGGCGGTGAAGTGCTCTTATGCAAAGAAGAAGACATCTTGTTTCATTTGGTATGCAATGTACCATTGTCTTATCTTTCTTGATTAACCCTAAGGGTTTGTTCTAATACTCCAAGGATATGAATGATTTCCTATGTTCTATGTAGTGCACAAACAACTAAGTCCCCGACAACGACGCCAATGATGAGTGGTGAGGTACCCCTACACTCAACCATACAAATACAAGCATTTCACGCATGATCTGGTCAAACTCCAAGGACTAAGTTCCTATGTGCCTTAATGGAACACTCAGGGTTAATCAACCATTGTCTTCCTAAACTTACTTGTATTGTCTCGGTTGTATGGTTAAGTAAGCTTGAGGTATATGATTTTTATAGCTTTTGGATTTTTATGTCTTCTGCTAATAAAGGAGAGGAAAAGAAAACTAAGTGGAAAACTTACATTAACTATTTATTAACTAAGTTCTAAATGTTCCTAACACCTGTATCCGTTCCCACTCATTGTACACATCCTGAACTAGTGCAACACTACTAGGATTACCAAATGCTAATCGTTACTGGGTTACCAAGCACTACACACATGTTCAAAGTGGTCGTATTGAGTATATTTAACTAAGGGGATTAAAGGTTCAAAGAGATATTAATTAATTAAGAAAGCATTAAAAAATAATTAATTACTAATTAGATTAATCTGCATGCTGCAAGGTTTATCATAAAGTTAGTCTTTATTGCCATACACAAAATTGTGCTCAGGTACAAATTGTTCGAATAAAGATCCGTTCACTCTATGACTCCTATTGTGGGTACACAGAAATAATTCTAACTCTAGAATGACAAAATTGCAAGATTTTAGCTAAGGGTCTAAGTCTAACTTACTTGGACCAAGGACACTACCTTTAATTTATAGAAGATGAGGCAGGATGTGATATTGCATATGCGATATCGGGTGGCAAATGTATGTGATATCGCGTACACGATATAGTGGTTCATTAGTGCTAATAGTAGTTATGGTGATGGTTTGTCACTCTATGTGGGTTCTAAATAAGTTAGTGATGTAGTACAATTATTGTACATCCTTTTTGAAGATCCCCTTGACTTACCTCTTCCTCTTCCATCACAAGTCATTTCAATAAAATGTTAGTCTACAACCTACAAAAACTATAGATTTTTACAATTGCATTTTAAATAAAGAAAAATAACATGCAATGTTATTACACAATGATTTCTATAATCTAGAAACTAATTTACAACATAAATTTTAAACTTACACAATCAAAAATCATAAAATTATGAAATAACTCATTTCTTTGAATTTGCAAGAAAAAGCCATAGCATTTTAATTATAGAATGTATTTTAATCACTTACTAGATGGCATTGAAGGAAGAACATTAGTTTATGAATCAACAGTCTTAAGAAATTAAGATTCTTCTTACCATACTATGCTATTTGCAATTTGTAGAATTTTACAAATGTGAAAATAAAATTCTGTAGTTCATATTTATACTTCTCTTGACATTAAATGCAACTAACTAAAAAATCGCCATAATTATTTCATGGTGTTTTTCAACTAAGTCATCAAAACCAAGCTTTGATATCATGTTCATTTTTATGATACATAGATTACAAGGGCTAGAAAACTAGAATTACTTTGGTGACTATTACAACATAAATTTAAGAATATAAAGATTCAAACACACCATGAATATTATAATGTTCAAGGTGTTACTAGCAATAAACACATCTCAATAATAAAAATGATAAATAGAGAAAAGTAATATTAAATAATATATTTCTATCATTATGTTTCACTTAGTACACTCTAGAAAGAACTAGAATCAACACATATATAGGTTAATAAAAATGGTTATGTTAATAAAACAGGTAGACATATCAAATAGTTAACATTAATTGATGTAAACAACTAAATTACTTATAACAAAATTTAACTACTCAAGTACCAACAGAGTGATGGTATTGGAAACTATGACAATGTAATGAGGAAATACATGGTGTTAACATTATAGACCTTGTTTAATATGTTAAGCTTTACCCTAAACCCTAAATCATGAACATGGTATTTGAGCAAAATACACCAATTTTGGCATAATAAGAAAAAATATGCAATAGCAAAGATTGAAGCATTATAGTTCATATTTAGTTGAAGTAGTTACTAAGACACTTAGTTTATCAAATATGGGCATAGAAACAGTTGTTATATCAATCCATTCTAGAATAGAATCCAAAAATCTCTAGGTAGAAAGAGCATATGGTAATAAAAATAAGAATATGTTTTTTAAAGATTGACACATATCACATATATTCCATAAAGAACCTTAATAAGATCTCAACATATGCAGTTAGGGGAAGTGCCATTCATAGTGGAAAGTATCAAGAAAACATGATACATCTTCCTTTTTGGAGATACAAAGAATATTTAAAGAGAAGTAGTCATATAAGTTGATAATTTCATTCCCTTTCTTAATTAGAAAATTGTGCAAACACATTGGTATCTTAGGCTACATTAATGACATAGCAAGAAGGATATAAAATACTTTATACATAGAGATTGTAAAGCTTATGCCTACCAAAAAGAACAAAGTAAAAGCATCACTTGGCATAGAAAAAATAACTACATATACTCTAATAGCTAATTTTCTAGAAATAAGAACTAGTTAGAAAGGGCTAAGTGCCTTTATTCCTCTTGTAGTACCAAAAGACTATAGACTAGTAAAAAGTCATCTACAATAGTTGACAAAGACCATTAGTTGAAAAACTAGAACTAACCAGTAAGTTTAAAGTTGAAAAAGACCAACTATAATTTTTGACTAATCTAGTAAGTGCCAAGTTTTCATCCATATTTCTAGAGATGATTACATTATATAGCTCTCTAATAATGCTACAACATTTTAGGTATCATTCGAAACTAAAGAAGGTGAAACTATATTGGTAATGCAACACAAGAAAGAGAAATGAGGTATTAAACTTATAACATATAATTCTCAAGAAGTTTTCAACATTCCTATTGTACCTCCAACAAACTTTAGTGGATTAAGAGATGCATAAATTGTATGGTATTCATAAGAAAATGAAAAGAAATTAGGGATGCTAGTCAACATAAGCATGGCTTAGAAATATTGGTATAAATTAGGCAAGTCATTTGAGATCTTTCTAATATTGTTTATGATCTCACTACTACTCATTTAGAATTAATATCTACAAAAGGCAAGCTAGTCATTACAAAAACAAGATTACAACATGCTAAGTTGGAGACCTAAAGGCTCCAAGATGAACTAGCCCAACTTATAATTCAAACACAAGATCATACTAGATATGTTACACTAAAATAATTAGAACAATTCAAAACAAAGTAGGTCAATTATTTTATGGCAAAAAATATTAATTAGAGATGGAAAAGAGAAAGCAACATTAGAAGTCTCAGCTAGATATGCAAAGACATATGGTCATTCAAAGCCATTGCTAACTTGAAAGAAGAAAATAGTAAGCTTGTTGTTGACTATAGGAGATTGGTAAATGTGAAAAAAGAAAAATTCAACCAAAAGAGAGCCTCAATCATATAAGAGAATAGTTTGCAAACGTTAGCCTATGTGTAAATAAAATAGCTAGGAACAATGAAAACTTGTTAATGAAGAAAGTCCATAGCATCAAATAAAAATTTACCATTGAGATTAGTGCATGAAAATATGAGACCAAGAAATGCAAGAAGTTAAACAAGCATTTCTATGAAAAAGTATGTCTGTAGAAGAAAATAAACAAAAAAAGAAATTAGTTTGACAAATACAAAAATTAGTGTTGTAATGCAACTTCTTGAATAAAAACCCATCCTCAATAGCATTACACAAGTTCATTATGTTAAAATAAGAATCAAAAAAATAAAAATTTCAGACATGATCAGGTACATGGAATTAGTCAATCTCAGGTACACAAATTTGACTATGTTGAAAATAATTTGACCAAGAAATGAGCTTAAATAATAACTAGAAATAATATATTTGTTGCATAAAAAAGAGTACAAGAATAAGAATGAAGCATAATAAGAAAATTCACAACACCAATGCAAATCTAGAAGTAGTTAAAGCCAACTATCATAATCAATGTGATGTAGCTACTAATTTGGTGAAATTCATGAGCTACTACTAAGATTTGCATACACAAGTTAGAGCCATTAATATTGAGAGAAATCAGTTTGCACCCTGGAATGTCAAAGAAAATAAATTATTTTCACAATTTTCATGTCCTTGGAAAGTACCAATTATCGGAAGCCTTGTTAATACAACATGGATAGTGAATGATCAAAGGATAAATCAAGAAAAGCTAAGAGCCTTGCTAGATTATTTTAACATGAAGAAACTAATAGCATTTATAAAGAAACATTAGTCATCACCAATGTAGGAAGAACCGCCACTACTAGGCATCTCATGAAGACCTATACCAACTTGCTTTAAAGATCTTGCAACATTTTTTATTTTTTTGTCATAGGTTTAGATTATTTTTGTTGTTTATAACTTACTAAAATGTAAGATGCTATGTGGTAATTTAGTTAAGTTATTCAATTAGTTGTTTATTTATTTATTTCTTAAGCTAGTTAGTTATATCAAGTCCACACTTTTGTAACACGATTCTTCTCTCTCTTGGTTAACTCAAGGATAATTTTTTAATTAGACATGATGCCATGATAAATAATTAATCAATAAAGTGTGATATCATAGCTTGTCCAATTCCTAAGAAAGTTGCTAAAACTTGTAGCTTTCTAAGGTTATCAAGATATCACAAGAGGTTTGTATTATTTTAACCTTTTATTAATTTGAAAAATCTAGGTTATGGATTCAATTTTAGTAGGCAATATTGAGTTATACACTTCTAACTTGACTAAATATATTAAGGAGAAATATTTTTAAAAAATTTTAGGATTCTAGTAGCCCTTATCTTTTTACTTAAAATTCTATAAGAACATAATTATCATCTTTCTTTAGGAATAAAATACTAGATTTTTAATAATGTTACTTTCCAGCTATAAATTTAAGCAAAAAAAGCTCCCATTGAAAGCTAAACAATTAATTTATTTTGTACAATATTAATTATTTTTTGTTTTAGAGGCTCAAGGATGGAGAGCTTTACACGTTTTTTACTTTTTGTTCTTTATCTCAAATTGATGTATTCTTTTATCTTTAGAGAGAGTTTTCTCCTTTTCTTTACAAAATATCTTTTAGTAAAAAGTGAAAATGCATGAGGCTCTTTTGAATAAGAGCCTCATTCTTTTCCTATCTTGAAAAAGAGTTTTTCAAGATTTTTTTTAAGGATGAAAACTTAAAAAGGAATCCTAAAGACCATTGAGTTTTTTTTAAGACTCTCTCTTTGATGATCTCATGTACTCTACTTTGAAATTTTTAATATTATTATTTATTATTTTAGGCTCCAACACCTTCCCTATCACAAAAAAATTTCATAAGATCATCAATATTTTTTTATTCTATTTCTTTTTATTTTTTAAATTTTTTATGACATCCTATATTTTATTATGCCATAGAATATATTTCCCTTACATAATAAATTTCTTATGTTGGATACACTAGGGATTGTTCAAGCTTTATTCAAGAGAATCTAAGTTAACTTGGATGCATAGAAATTCTTAATGGTCAATTTCTCCTACTAGGAGGATCCAACCCTTCTTGCATCTTATGTAGCTATGGTAAGTTTGAGAAGACATAGTGAAACAATTAGCCAAGCACTATGATAGGTAAGAGTCATGGTTATCATTTTAGCACTTTGTATTTTAGCTAGCGATAAGGGTCTTATCTTGGTAACCCCAAGTCATAGGTTTGATTCTATTAGATAGTGCTAAATAATAAGTTAAAACAAAGGAATTGTACAATTGGTCCCATAGATATAAGTAGTCTGAGTAGACTTAACTAAATATTTCAATTTAGTATTTCTTTAGACTTGGTATCTTTTCATTTTATAGAACTTGCTATGTTATTGAACATCTTATTGAACTATGATATATTTCATTAACTTAGATTTTTATTTTTGAAATCAAAAGAATAACTATAAATATACCCTAAGATATATAGCCAACATGATATTTTAGAAGAGTTATAAATGTAACTAATTAAGTAACTAATTTAATTTAACTAATCGACTATACTCTAACTAGTCCTAACACTAGTATCTATTCCTAGTTGTCGTACACATATTGAACTAGTGAAACACTACTAGGATTACCAAATGCTAATCATTACTGGGTTACCAAGTGTTCTACGCATGCTCAAAGTGATCGTATTGAGTATGCTTACTTGGGAGAGTTACCAGGGTGAGAGAGAGAACATTAATTAATTAAGGAAAGCATTAAATAAGCTATCTTGAATACTGCAAGGTTTATCACAAAGTTCATCTTTATTTTTGGCCAGAAGGTGTGCTCAGGTACACAATGCTTGAATAAAGATTCATTCACTTTATGACTCCTATTATGGGCACTTAGAAATAATTCTAACTTTGAGGAAGGAAAATTACAAGAGTTTAGGTAAGGGACTAAGACTGACTATGCAAAACAAGGGTGTCTGCCCCTTATTTATAGGCAATGAGGCAGGTCTTGACATTGAATGCTTGATATCACTTAGTGAGCTCTGATATCACGGACCCGATATCACGGATGCAATATTGTAGCCTCAATATCATGATTCATCATATTCCCATGACTGAATGAAAATTCATCCTCAAGTTCCTTAGAAAATATTGGGAAGGTATGGGATTATTGACTGAATGACAACTGGTGGTGACATGGGTGATAGACTCAAAGTGCCCAGTGAATGGATCGACAAACATATTATAGCATTGGTGTTCATAACCATTATGGTGAACATTGTACATAGATGACATCTAGATCCTCATCTGACAGCTTGAAGAGAAACAGAGAGAGAGAGAAAGAAGAGAATGAGGTGCATTGTTGCCGGTGTTAGAAATGTACACTCTATTATTTATCCATAGCCACGTGATGAAGTGTGTTCCTTGCATAATTTCTCCTACTCCAGTCCATCCCAAGTGCTTCCTCCTATCCTAGTCCATTGTTCATATGATCATGATCTGCATACACAACACAGTTATGAATTAGCAAGGATAGATAAGATACAATGTAGTTGATACCTTGCCCCAATATGATGTACGTTGGCTAGGTTCTGGGTATGGTAGATACTAGGTTAGAGGTTTTCTAATTGATAACTACCCAAGGTGTAGGGGTGAGATAGGTAATAGAATGGAAAAATTTGTGACAAGGCCCCCACAACTAAGAGCATACCTCCAGTAGCAATAGGGTGGAAATACTGAAGGAACAAGAAAGATAAGAGAAATAACAATGGTGAAGCTAATAAAATGGATGTCATGGATGGGGATGAAATGAGAAATGGTTGATTGCAAAGAATGTTTAAGGGAAAGAACTTAATGATTGTATGATAAAGGAATGTTAGTGGGTCCTTCTTGAAGCAGGCTCATGCCTTTTATGCCCTGACAAACCTGCAAACCAAAGAGTCCATAGGCTCTAGGAATGATGTATGGAATAATGGTTAAGAACTTACCCACAAGAAGTTACCAAAGACAAGTAATGCCTCAACCAAGATATAGACTGATCATAAAATCAACAATGAGGTGGAATATGGGAAGAAATATTGAAGGAGAGGAGAAAATGGAATGGAATCCCAAGAGCAAGGTTGTGTAAAGTCCCTTGTGTATTATATGTTTATGGTGACTGAATAGAATTCATTCCAAGTCCAGATGTAAGAAAACCACATTTAGTAAGCTTGCATCAACACATTTGACCAACTTGTCCTCTTGAAGTAATAAGAATGCATTCATAGAGTCACCACCATTCCAAGGAGAGAAAGATAGAGAAGCAGGAAGTGAAAAAGGGCCTTAGTTATAGGGAACCTTTAGGCATGGCTAACATGTCTTTCTAGTGTCATAACTAGTGTTTGTAGCCCATATTTCATTATTATGTTTAAGGGGTATGCTTTGAATTATCACTAGTTTTCTTTTAACATGAGAACCATACAATGAAAAGACTTATTTAATTCATTCGACTTCCTGATGTTTGGTCAATGAAAGAATGGTGGAAAATCCATTAAAAGCATCCAAGTACCTAAGAGAATAGCCAACACAAGTGCGTTGAATTCACTTGAAGTCATACCCTTTTCAACCATTGAGTCTTTCCTTAGTTTGAAGAATACCAAGTTACCAATTCATTAATAAGTTTATTTAGAAAAAGGGAAAGTACATTTCCAAGACAAGAGAGACCATCAAGTTGAATGGAGGAATGGATGACATGGACTCATTACCTATTTTATCAAAAGAACCATATCTTAGTATCAACATTGAAAATAAAAGGTAAAAACCAAACATTAAAAATGAACACCATTATAGTACAATCCACCATCATGAGCACTTATTGTATGAAAAATGATAGTAAATCAAACAAAGAAATAGTAAAAAAGATGTGAACGATGGTGTAAAACAAAAATAAGTAAAATTGAAAATATGTGTAAAACAAAAATGTGTAAAACAAAAATACAAAAAGAGCTGAGGCTTTAGAATGGTTAGCATTGGTGGCCATCTTCCACATGACTGAGTTGGAAGGGGGAGATTGAAATAACGATTAGGGTTGTCCACCAATAGAGGTAGTATTAGTACTGGTTTTTCTAGGCTCATGGAAAGGTTTTGTTTGTTGGATGCTGACCAACAATTTCTTGTCAAGGCTCTTAGGTTTATAAATCATCATGGCCCCTAAAGAAAACGTTGCATGAATAATATAAGATCCTTTCCAAAACGTTTGAAATTTAGTGCATTACGGCACGTGTGTGAGGTTCCAATAAAGAAATTTAGTGTGTATTTAACTTTTCTAATTTTCAGGTCATGACGTTGTTTATTAAAGGCCTTGTGGAATTCATTAGATGACAAGGCAACTAATTGATTCTCATCTAGTAGGTTAAGGTTCATTAACCATTCTCTTTGTGCTAGATTGAGATCAAGGTTGAGGTCACATGCTATGGATACTGTACGGAGCTCTACTTGAATAGAAAGCATTGGAAGTTTACCGTACACTAACTCATAGGGAGAGTAGCCTATAGCAAGTTTCCACGTGGAGAAGTATGCCCAAAGAGAATCATTCAATTTGGTGCTCCAATCTTGCCTATACTTGCTAATAGTTCATGTTAATATTTTCGTAATCTCCCTATTGGTGACTTCGGCTTGACCATTGACTTGAGGATGATATGGTGTAGTCAACTTATGTTTCATTCCTAAGCATTGCATCAAATTTCAAGAAGTCACACTTGTAAAATGTGTACCATTATTTGAAATAAGTGCACGAGGCATGCCAAACCTATTTACAATTTGTTGTTAAAAAAATTTTGTAGTGGTAAATGATGTGTTGTCCATAATAGTGGCTGCTTCTGCCCATTTTGTGAAATAGTCAACAACAACAACAATGTAGGCTTTTCTATTGGACATTGGTATAATAGGCCCCATAAATCAATTCCCCATATGTTGAAGGTTTCTAAAGGTTGAATCCATTATTGTGGATCCTCCATCCTAGTAGTCATTCCTACATCACGTTGGCAGCACTCACAAGATTGGATGAAATGATGAGCATCCTGGAACAATGTAGGCCAATAATATCCTGTAAGCAGGATTTTATTGGGTATTCATCTCCCTACGTAATGACCCCCACAAGGGCCCTCATGAGCATCTTGAAGAACTCGTAATTGATCTACATCGGGAACATACCATCGAACCAAGCCATTGGGACATACCTTATAAAGATGCCCATTGATTTCCATGAGATATTTGGCTCAGTGTAAAAACTGTTGTTTCTTTTTAACATCTAACTCTTATGGTGTTTTTTATGTAAGGAGATAGGTAAGAATGCTACTATACCAATTTATTTCCATGCTTAATTGATTATTTACTACACCTGCAAAGAGGAATTCATCAAGAAAGTGATGGGAAAGTGGATATTCATCCTCTTTGTTGTCCCATCTTAACCGAGATAAATGATGAACAACAACGTTCTCGGTGCCTTTATGATCTATCATTGTAAGATTGAACTCTTATAAGATTATGAGCTATTGTATGATGCGAGGGCTCACCGTTGGTTTATTCAGTAGGAACCAAATTGCACTATGGTATGTGTGTACAAATACCTTATAACCTAATACTATGCCTAAACTTATCTAGTGCAAACACCACAACCATTAACTCCTTTTTTGTTGTGATGTAGTTAAGCTATGCACTAGCACTACTTCGACTCACATAGTGGATGTAATAGGGTTGTTTCTGGTCATCTAACTATGTGAATAAGGCTTCTAAGACAAAGTTGGATGCATCAGTCATTATGTGGAATGGTCTAGACTAGTCAAGAGCTTGTAGAATGGGTGTTTCTACAAGCTTCTGCTTCAAGGTTTGGAAAGATAGTTCACATTCCTTGGTCCAATAAAAAGGTACATCCTTTTTCATTAGTTCAACCAATGGTTCTGCAACCTCTGAAAAGTTCTCTATGAATCTTCTATAATAGCCAGTGTGTCCAAGGAATGATCGGATGTCTTTTAGAGTTTTAGGTTGATGCATGATTCCTTGGATGACTTTAATCTTTTTAGGGTCTACCTCTATTCCTATTTTTGAAATCTTATACCCTAATACTATGCCTTCTTGGACCATTAAATGGCTTTTCTTTCCAGTTGAGCCTTAAATTGGTTTCAACACATCATTTTAGTACTTTCTCTAATCAGTCCAATGCTTGATCGAAGTTCACTTCGTAGGTGAAGAAATCATCCATGAAGACTTCTATAACATTCCCTATTTGTTGCTAAAAGATACTTAGAATCAAATGTTGAAATGTTGAAAGAGCATTGCACGAGCCAAATGACATCTATTTGTATGAAAATGTCCCCCAAGGACTTGTGAATGTGGTCTTGGATTGGTCTTTTGGTGCTATTTGGATTTGGTTGTATCCACTGTACCCATCTAGAAAACTATAGTAGCGATGTCCTACAATGGTGTCTAATACTTGGTCGATGAATAGCAATGGAAAGTGGTCTTTGAATGTTTCCATGTTCAGTAGCCTAAAGTCTATACACACCCTCCATTTACCTCCCTTTTTGCACAAAATAACTAATGGACTAACCCATTCACTATTAGCAATGGGGTAAATGAGCTCAGCTTTTAGAAGTTATTTGATTTCTTCTTTAACCACTTGCTTCAGCTTTAGGTTCAATCACCTCTACAATTTTCATTGAGGCTTCATGGAGGGGTTAGTGTAAATCCTATGTTAGCATATCCTAGGGTCTATTTTAGTTAATTTGGGATATGACTAAGCAAAGGCTTTTGACCATTTGTTTACCATTTTTAGTAGTCTCTCTTTTTGTTGAGGAGTGAGCCTAACATTAATAATTACCAATTTTTCATTTTTTAGAAATGTATACTCCATACTGGTGGGCAAAAATTTTAACTCAAGGGGCTCTTGCTTAAAGTTGTTAGGATTTTCTAACTTCTCCTAGTTGATATTTTCAATGTGAAGACTTAGAAGTTGGTGATGAACTTGCTCTAATGTATCTATGTTATCGATGTAAGTGCAAGTCAAACCCTCAGTTGGTTCCATGCATATAGTTGAATTGCTCTCTTGGTCAGCTATTAGCCATTAGATGTCTTCCTATCTTGTGGTTGCTGCATATATGCATCTTTGTATGTTAGTTACTTGTGCACATTGGTTGCATGTAGGCAATGTTACATGTTGTACGAACCAAAAATTCTACCTGCAATTACACCCTATGTCACTATATGCGATGCATGTAACTTTCTTCTTCTCGATGTTTCCAAACATATTTTTCTTTGATATCTCTAGGGAAAGATCACGTATTCCTAGGAGTGCATCAATTACTTTTAGCCATGCTCTTCCCATTATGATTGGGAAGTCCCGCTTACAGTTGTTAACTTGAATCACTAGGAAGTTGGCTATATACGACCACCCACAAATAGTGGTGATGATGTCCTCCACTAGTCCTAATGGGACAGTGATGGACTGGTCAGCCAACTCTAAACATATGTTAATCTTTTTTAGTGGAGATAGGTTCCAAGCTTTATACATTTCTTGAGAGATTAAGTTAACACCAAAACCTAAATCCAAAAGAGCTTTGCATGGTTCATTCCTAGAAATTTGTAAATATATAAGAGGACTCCTAGGATCAAAGAATTTTCTAGGAAGATGGCCAACTTTAATCTAATTAGTAATGGCATGCATCAACATGACCATGTGCGTTGCATGTAGCCTTTTCTTCGAAGGGAGTTCTAAAGTCTCAAATGATGGTGAGGCCTTTGGAGAGTTAGCCTCTTGTGACTGCAAGGACTTGGTTAGACTGTCGGTCCTAAAGAAAGGTCTCTTCTTTAAATGATTGTTTGAACCAATAGTAGGGTGAGGATTAACAACCCTTGTAGCATTACATTGTTGTGGTTGGGTAGGGAGCTCACCTTGCATGGCTGGAGAAGGTGGTAATGGAGTTAAGGGTGGAAGAGATATAACTAGATGAGGAGGATGGTATGTTTGTAGAACATCACTCCAAGGAGAAGGATTTCTAGAATACTCATGGGCTTGGTAGTGGTATGGGAAGTGACATGACCAGTGGACTCACATGGAGAGATTGGCTACTGCACGTAGTATCCATACGGGTCAGGTTGATGGTAAGGGTACTATTGAAGTGGTGGAGGCATTCCCCATGATTGTGGGTGCTACCACTATTGGTACTAATTATTTGGTTGTGGTGGAGTTCCACCTAGATAATACATTAGGGTTGGTGGAATTGTCTTGGGTTACCTTGGGGATAAGGTAACCTTTGGGGTGTTTTCCTTCTATTTAATCATGGGTTGAGTGCATACACCCCAAATTCCTGCAAATGTGAGATTATAGGGCAACATCCCTTAGGATGGTCATATTGGCATATCTCACATCCATCATCATTGTCTGTATCTAAATCCACAACCTCTTTGATGATGGCCACTTTACCCTTACCTTTGTTATGTGCATATTCAGCTTCTCTCTTTTTTCTCCTTCTCGATTACTACCTTCCTCTTTAGACTTCTTTACTATTTTGAGAACTATTTGAAATCTATTATCTAGGGAGTCCCACATTTGGTCCACCTTTTCCTGTACTTTTGATGCAAGTTTTTGAATGAGAAAGGATTTCCTATTCACCATCTCTTTAAGTGGTGACTTTTCTTCATCCTCACAAAATCTAACTTTCTTCTTTCAGAGGGAAGGATCTCTGTTATATTCTTCCACACTCTCTCTTTTCCTTAACTCACCTTCTTCTTTAGCAACTTGCTTCAACAATCTTTGTACTTGATGGGTTCTTCGTGTTTTGTGCCTAAGCCCATCTATGAGATGGCATAGTTGTTCCCCTTGTGAGTAACCATGGCCTAGGAAATGATGTAATAGTGCATAATACCAACCCATGGTAGCATCTAAGGGTTCGTGTCCTCCTTTTTTCTATCCTTGGATCTGTTTCCATAGGTTGGACACTTGTGAGTACATCTAATACGTATCGTTGAACAGTTCTAACATGGTACTCCATTGGCAAATGGATTTCAGTTCTAAGGACTAGTACTAGCTTTCCACTTCCTTGATCAGTGTCCGTGGAAATAACTTGAGTTTTTACCACTCATTTTCTATGTTTTGTAAGGCACATGGATCATGAAATGCTTGTAAATGATTTTAAGGATCAGTGTTGTATCCCCCTTCAAATTGTGGGATATTTTTCATGTCTAATTTTTTGATCCTACTATCTTTTTGGTGCCTTGTTGGAATTCTAATAGCCTCAGTTATATCTAGCACACTTTGGGTAGCGCGTAGGGGTTCATCATGATCATATTGTCTATGGCGTCTATGATGCCTATGTTGTTCCCTACTCTCTCTCCTTTCATGATAAGTTTCTCTAGAATGCCCTTGTCCCCTTTCTTGGTTGCTTTTTCTATGATTCCTATTTTGCTTACCATTATCCTTAGGGTCTTTTCCTTTGCGACTGCATCTAGATCTTGAAGGAGAGGGTGAAAGAGATGATAAAGGTAAAGAAGGAGGAGGACCGTCACCATGATGATGCCTACTTTCTTCTCTTCAGTGGTTGCAGCCTCAATCATGGTTACAATCAGAATGTCCATCTTTGTCATGTGTTTGTGTTCCTTTTTCAAACCCTTTGTGTCCATTAGTACCAGAATATGGGTTATGGATAGTTGAGTGAAGATTCTGATACACCACCCCTTGATCGAAGTCAACAAGAGGAACATCATTGTGTGGGAGACTTCCTAAGGCAGGTTCACCACCCTCATTTTCACCTATGACATATGAAAAATTTTGAGACAACTTTCCCTTCATGGATTCATAACATCTCTCATGTTTTAAGTCCCTTTGATGTTGTGCCTTTGTGGATTGATACTCTCTCAAGTCGTGATCATGCACAATGTACTATATCTGTAAGTTTTGCATACCAATTTATGTGAGAGCATGAATAAGCATGCCCAGGATTGAGTGATCAAGAGGTAACACTATGTTACCCTCTAAATCATGCCAACACAGTTGTTCATCTTGGTGGAGGATAAAGATAAAGTTTGGTATATACTCATTGGGATGAACGTATACCACATGAAACTATTTGGGGACTGGAAGATTATCATGTGTACTATGCCTTCAATTATTCCTTGTATTAGACCTAGGTGGTGAAACACTCTTGTAAGAAGAAGGAGACATAATTTTCTATTCAATGTGTAATACTTTTCATTTAATAATTGTAAGATAACCAACCTTAAGGGTTTGTTCCAATGATGGGAAGATTTCCTAAGTCCCCAACAATGGCGCCAATGATGAGTAGCGAGGTATCCCTACACTTAACCATACAAATATGAGCATACATGCATGATCCAATTGAATTCCAAGAACTAAGTTCTTATGCATCTTTACAAAACCCAGATGGGTTAGCCAATTGTTGTCTTCCCAAGCTTACTTGTATAGCGTGATTGTATGGTTAAGTAAACTTGAGGTATATGATTTTTATATATTTTATGATGTTTTATGTATTGGTGCTACAAAGGGAGAAGTGAGCTAATTAAGTAACTAATTTAATTTAACTAATTGACTATGCTCTAACTAGTCCTAACACTAGTATCTATTCCCAGTTTCCGTACACATCCTGAACCAATGCAACACTACTAGGATTACCAAACACTAATTGTTACTGGGTTACCAAGTGTTCCATGCATGCTCGAAGTGGTCATATCGAGTGTGCTTACTTGGGAGAGTTAATAGGGTGAGACAGAGAACATTAATTAACTAAGGAAATCATTAAGTAACTGTAACTAACATTAAATAAGCTATCTTGAATGCTACAAGGTTTATCACAAAGTTCGTCTTTATTTCCAGCCACAAGGTGTGCTTAGGTACACAATGCTCGAAAAGAGATCCATTTACTTTATGAATCCTACTGTGGGCACTTAGAAATAATTCTAACTCTGAGGAAGGAAAACTGCAAGAGTTTAGGTAAGGGACTAAGACTAACTATGCAAACCAAGTGCACCCACCTCTTATTTATAGGTAATGAGATGGGTCCTGACATCGGATGCCCGATATCGCTTGGTGAGATCCGATATTGTGGACCTGATATAGCGGATGTGATATCGTAACCTCGATATCATGGTTCATCAACTAGCAACCTCTTACATGATAAGACAATGAGCTAACAACTTGATTAAAAATTTATATTAATTATAAAACATTTACATTAATTGATATTTTGATTATTATTAAAATATTACATGTGAAGAATGCAAAATTCTTTAACACTATTTAATGATGCATAGGCTATGTAATTATTTTTATAAATATTATAATTTTTGAAATATTATTATTTATCTTCTCCATCTCTTCTATCATGAAACTTTACTCCCTAATATGTAGATGGAAAATAATTTTTTGTAGACATCTCTAACACATTTCTATATTACTTGTGTAATGCTTGAATTTCCATGGTGATGAAATGCATGTATATAGATAGTGTTATTTGTACAAAAATAATAGAGCTTAGGTTTAATAACATTGCCTCAACATTGTCCAATACTCTAAGGAATTCACTTAGATCAAATGGATTTTGGGTGAAAGACCTGGGGAATACACCTCTCAACAAGGAAGAAATCCTAGAAAGGGAGCAAGTGATACAACAACTTCTTAACAAAAGAATACACCTCGGGGAGAACCTCTAAACTTTGAATGAGGACCTTAGCTTCTTAATAGGAGGGGTTCCTATTGCTGGCTTGGTACTACCAAGTTTGGATGGGTCTTCTACATTTGAGTGCCACTCAATGGTACCTCAAAGTATTTCATGGTTCCTAAACCATGGGGAGATTCTAGGAGAACCTCTATCCTGAGACATCTCTCACAATCCTTCCTTGCACAAAAGAAGCAACATCCTTGGAGTGGAGCTTAAGATAACTTCGAGAGAACACTTCAAGTATGGGTTTGAAGCTCCATCAACTCTAGGGAATCCCTCAACTTAACTGACACTAGACTTGAAGGAAGGTACCAATTCCAACATCTAATATGTCCTTCCATCCAAGACCTTGCATGAAATGTAAAGGGAACTTGGAGGAAGCTAAAGAATTTTCCTACTGTATGATAAGGTGGATAAGTTTAATCCAAAGAATCAACATCTCTAAGGTGTCCCCTATATTTGTCCCTTATTAGGTCTAGAGACTTGTCTTCCTACATAGACCCATACGTATGTAAGAGGGCGTGATATTCTTCCATAAGTCCACTAGACTTCCATTCTGAATGATATCTCAACATCCATCGATTTCCTTGATTTTTTTCATTGATTTTGAGGGCTCACCAGGACCACTAACCATCTTGATGATGGACTTGGAAAACCAAAACTGAGAGAGAACATGCTCCAAAAGAGCCATGTGTCCGTATGCAACTCAAGCTTGCCAGAATCCTAGGTTATACTTTTGGTATCAAGACCCATGGGGTCTCACTGGTGCAACCATCAATGTACGAGATCACCACATCTATACCATCCACATATTTTCTTTTTATTTTTCCACACCAAGATTTGTTTAGGCTAGTAGGAGGGGAGTCAAGCATGATCACCCTTCAAAACAAATTACAGAGGCAAATCTGACCTTGTCATTCATAGATACACTAGCATTGCAATCCACATTCATCAACCAACAGTATCCCATATTTATTGCAAGAGAGAAGATCCAAAATTTATTTGGAAAACTTCTTCAAGAAGCTATCAAAGTATCATAACCTAGTCTATCATTAGAATCCTTTGAGGTTGTCCAATATTGAGAATTCCTACTTGAGTGCTTGGATAAGTGGAGGATGGGTTGGGTAGCCAGCCCCAAGATAGTCCTCCAGACACATGTCTCATGCCAACCACTACCACATGGTGCATTACAACCACTATGTTCCATTTATGGGAAAGGATTAGCTACACTTGCATATTATAAGCTATCCTTCCCACTTTGAGAGATGGGACAAGCATCATTTTAGTCTAGGGAAGCATGTAGAATCACCTTCGAGGACAACCACTATTGTGAATTTTCTAAGGAACATCTAGGTTTCCAAAAACTAAATTTTTCCTGCCATGCCAAGAACAATTGTAACTCACGATCAACACCTTTCATTGGATTTTTAAACTAGAAGGTAGGATCCTCTTTGGAAAGCTTCTTCTATAGGCAAGTATAGCAACCCAACTACATCGTATGATACATGCCCAAGTAGTCCACATAGCCAATGCAACCATATCATCAAACTACTACCAGTTGAGGAAAGACGTAGATTTACAAGTCTTACCCACATTCAATTCCACCTCACAACTCAACTTGACAAGCCAAAGAGTTCATCCCCCAAAATTTTACAAAGAGGTGTTCCATTTTACCATAGGAGGTTTGGGTGTTCATTTAATATATACCAATCCATCCCATTAGCAATAATTGTGCTGTAGAAGGCCACACCACTACATATTACCATCAAACCTAAACAATGAAATCGAGAGTCACCAAGAATAGCTTGTTCATAAGAGGACTAGATCCTCAAGAAAATTGAATATTATAACAAATGGACATCACCATCATCATCTTACCAACTCAAAAAAAATCCATGATTCATCTCTGAAAGGAAGATGTATCAAATAGCCCCAACTAGGAAGTACCTTTGAAGCCTTAAATGAAGAGAGAGTACATGAGATCATACCTTGCTTACAAGAGAAGAGGTATATACATCAAGTCTACATCAGCTTCATGGTCTCACAAAGGAGATTCCATGAATTCAAATATGGTAATAATAACCTGTCTCTAAAAATAGCCTTGAGAGTTTAGGCACATGGGACCTCTTCTTGGCACAAGTCCCAAACATCAGCTACTTCTAAATGCCAACTAGGAAATATCTATCTTGATACAACCCGCATTATTCAGTTTGAAACTAAAGAAGCTACCCATCGGAAAGGAAAATGAGCCACACCATTTGGCTAGACAGTCACTATGCAATAGAGTGCTTGGTCATACTATCCCACCAAAGAGGTTGGGACACTAAAATAATCAACAATACACTAGGGAGATGTGGTGATATAACATAGCTAGCAAAAGCACCATAAGTCCCCAATCATGAGAGCACAAGCTTAAGTGTTTTAAAGAACATACAAGTTCACCATGTAGGACCTCCAAGAGAAATTGATATTTTTAAACTATAACATCATTTGTTCCAGGATGGGCAACCATCCCAATGCTTGCAAAATCTTCCTCAAAGCTCACATCCATCCATGGAAGAGGAAGTCTAGATGGTAGTACCTAGAACTCAACTCTAACCTATAGCTAGTCATGACAACATCACCTTGGATTTGAATATTTGATCTACCATTGCAACTCACATGGCCACCATGAACCACCTACTATTAATATCAAGGTCATAAAACCAATATTTTTGAATTTCAGGCTACATTCCATCATCAATCACCCATGAATAAGATTCTTGCCAATCAGGGAACCCAAAAGGAAGAGTTCCAAAACTTATGTTTCAAGAATGTTCACCAAAGGACACACCATCATGGCATGCCAATATCACCAAGAATAGAAAGCTTTAGTTTGAGAGCATGTTGGGTAAGGACATGCCCTAGCCTCCTTATTACAACATCATTTAAAAAATTAAAATTTTCCATAGGGCTTTTAGAAGATCTTATATCAGGGCACAAAGGTCACTTACAAACATAAATAGGAGGTGCTTCAGAGGGAAGCACAGGAAAACACCGTACATAAAATTTGGCCTTATCATAGGGGGTGGCATAGGCCTACATTAAGGAAAATACTTATTCACATAGGGAAACAACATCTAGCACTTATGTGTTCATGAACTATTAAAATAGAGTACATCACAACAATACCTTATAATCTTACTTACTTGCGGGTAGGAATACATTTGGTAAGCATAATACATAACATTCGGGAATGCTACCCATGCCTAGGAGGCTATAGGACAAACTACCCAAGCCCATCCTAAGCTAAGGGGTTTAGGCTACTAGGAGCTACACCGAAGGTGCATCATGCTATTTTGAGAAAACCTTGTCTCTATTTCTGCACATACACAAATAACTATTACATTGCACCCACTACAAGAGTAGTATCAAAGGAAAATGAACTAGGACATGAACGCAATGATCAAACAATGTAGAACGTGAACTGAGAATCCACCACTTGAACCTCAAGGCATTAGCCACTCTTGGGCCATCAGTATCTGGCATGGCCACGAATATTGTTCTATTCCATTTGCTAATCCAATATTTGTAGGGTCTAGGATAGACCACCATCCTCTATCAGTGTCCACCCAACACTAAGAGGAAAGCAAATCATGATGTACCTATTGTCCCATCACAACAAGGGTACTGATAAATCCATAACCTAATGTCAGGATTCCCAGAATAAGTAACCAATTCATGAAGGCCTCAAGAGCACCTATCTTTTCCATAGACATAGTGCTCATAGAATCAACTAAGGTCACCATTAGATGTATATTTGTACATGTGCTACCTACAAGGCCAAGACAATTGCTTAGAAACAAAGTAGTTAGTAAGAACATGATCAGAGCATTAGCCTCATATACAATCATCAAGTATGATCACATAACAAAGAAATATCAGTCTCATGACACCATAGAGAGCAAGACCTCAGCAACACACACATAGAGATCAATCATGCAAAACATGATGGGTCAATTAGATACACTCACACAAAATAATTTATCATGAGGTACAACAAGAGAGAGAGAACTAGAACACACTCAAAATTCCAAAAATTCACATACAACAAATGATCCCATCCACTAACATTGGTTCCCACTAGGATCAAAATCTCAAAAAATCTAAAAAAGGCATGGGCTCTAGAAAATCATTATCTCAACTTGAAACATAAGGATGGAGACCAAGATCTAGCCAACAATAGGTCTTAAAAAAGCTATAATTCTCACTACAAAGGAAAACATTAAAGAGGATATGTTCATAAAGAAACACTTTCATCAAGAAAGATGAGGTCTCAACAAGATCCATCAATAGGATGACCTACTCTAGAAGGTTTCTAATGAGTGATGAGTTACCCCTATGCCCAAACATATGAATCACTAAGGTGTTTATGCATGATCTAGTTGAATTCTCTGGACCTATAGTTCTCTAGTGCACTAATTTCCTAGGAAGTAAAATGGACATTGAGAACATTAATTGTCTTCTTAGTTCCACTTGTGAGGTACAAGTATATGATTAAGTGCAACTGAGGAATCTGATTTTCATCATTTTATATTATATAAGTTTAATTTCCTAGAACAAGAATGAAAGGTAGAGTAATTTAAGATTTAATTCATCTATTGCCTAGCTAGCCTAACACAAGCACCCATTTCTACTTTCTAAAAACATCTTAAATACATATAGAACTAGTGGGCTATCAAACATTAAGTGTTTTTGGGTTACCAAGTGCTACACATATGCTCAAGGTGGTTGTGCTTGTATTCATTAACAACTAGGAATTAATTGCTTAATTAAAGCACATTAAAGTGAAGTGCATGTAAATAAAGTCCATGAATATTAAATGCATTAAGGAAACATTAATCTATTCTTAGTGTTGCAAGGATGATAAAAAGGATTCATTTTTTTCCCATCACAATGCTGTGCTAAGGTATATCAGTGCTTGAACAAAGATCTATACACACTCAGACTCCTGATGCAGGCACTGAAAAAAAATCTAACTCTAGAGAAAACAAACTATAAGAGCTTTGCTATCTATGACAAAAGCTGATATGAAAAACTATATGAAAATCATGAGCCCAAGCACTATATTTATAAGCCAACATATACCCTATTTATAAGCCAACATATACCCTAAGAGTGTCTAAGGATAAAGAACTTAACTATCCCAACCAAAAGATATGAAAGTGAGTCCTCCCCAAAGCAAGCACAAGCCTTTTATTGCCGTTGCTTAACTTCAAATCAAGGAGTTCGTGGGCCTCATGGATGATTAATGGTTACAGAAGGTTAAGTAAAAAAACTTGAAAGAAACTACCTAAGAATTTTGATAGTTCAATCTAAGACATCAAACAAGAACATGAAACTAGTAGTGAGGTAAAACATGGACAGTATAGATGGATGAGAGAGAGTGGAATGAGATTCCTAATTAAGGTTACATGAAGTCCCTTGTGAATTTTATGGTTAAATGACTTGATAAGATCCATTTTTAGTCTAGACCAAAACCAACCACATTTAGTGACTTTGCATTGCCATTCTAAGACCAGTCCATCTCTTGAGACACAAGAGTGCTTCCATAGAATAACCATCATTCCTTGTTAGGGAAGAAAAGAGAAGTAGAAAGTGAGAAAAGGTCCTAGTTAGAGGGGACCTTCAAGCATGGGTAACATGCATTTCTAGTTCCATAACTAGTACTTGTAACTCATTTATTTTGTCAGAGGGTTGTGTTTTGAATTTTTTTTCCCTTTTTTTGAAATGGGAACCACACCATGCACAGACGTATTCATTTATTGTATTTAAGGGGTGTGCTTTGAATTCCCATTGTCTTTTTTTTCGAAATGGGAACCACACCATACAAAGACTTATTCAACTTTCTTTATTGGTTGACAAAAAATGGTAAGAAATCCATGAAAACACACATGTGCCCCAGTAAGTAGAAAAGCACAAAGAATACCAAATTTCCTTGAAGTAACATCCTATTCAAAGCTTTGAATCCTTTCTAGATCTAAAAACTACCAAAGTCACAAATTTATTATAGTTTTATTAATGAAAAGGGACTACACGTTTCTAGAGCAATGAAAACCATAGAGTTTGTGGATGGGAGGATGTTGTGAACTCACTGCCTGTTACATGAAAAGAAACCATGTTCTAATTATTAGTAACAAAATTCAAAGCTAGAATTCATATACCAAAAATCAAATAACAAAGTAGTACATACCACCATTAAGCATCAAATTATCACTGTGCCTGACACTTATCAACAACAAGTTAGAAAATCACACCAGAATAAAAGAAAATATAGAAGAAAGTATAAAATATTCAAGAAATAGAAAATGTACTAATGATGTTGTAAAAAAAAATTTGAAAAGATTAATAACATGAAAACAAGAAGATGTAAAATACAAAATGTGTAAAAAAAAAAGTTGTAAAACAAAAACATGTCAAACAAAAAGGGTGAAAAATTGAGGAGTTGCTTATATAGTTAAAATGGGTGGCCATCTTCCCCACAACTAAGTTGAAAGGAAGAGATCCAAAATATTGAGCATGGTTGTTCATCTAATGAGGTGTGTGTTGTATTAGCTAGCTTAGGCTCATGGAAAGGTTTGACTTGTTGTATGTTGACTAGTTGCTTTTTGTCTGGGCATTTAGGTTTATAGATCATCATGGCCCTAGAAGGAAAAGTTTTGTAAATGATATAAGGTCCTTCCCATAATGTCTGGAACTTGGTTCATTGAGGTGTGTGTGTTGGGTTCTAGTAGAGAACCTTATCTCTTGGTTGAAATTTAAATTTCTTGATTTTAAGATCATGGTGCTTTTTGTTGTAGGCCTTGTGCAACTCATTAGATGATAGGGCCACCAATTGATTTCTGTCTAGAAAGTTGAAATTCATAAATTTTTCTTTTTATGCTAGACTTAAATCAAGGTCAAGGTCATAGGCTATTAATAGTGTATAGGGCTTAGATTGAATAGGAAGTGTTGGTAATTTTCTATACAAAATCATTGTTGGGCGGTAGGTCCAAAGGGCATTGTTGAGTTTTGTGCTCTAGTCTTTTGTATATTTTCTAATAGTTTTTGTTAGAATCATTGTGATTTCCCTATTGGTAACTTCAGCTTGACCATTGGCTTGAGGGTGGTAGGGTGTTGTGAGTTTATTTTCAACCCCCAAGTGTTGCATGAGGTTCCAAAAGTAGTGCCTATAAAGTGAGTTTCATTATCAGAAATTAATGCACATGGCATACCAAAACTATCTACAACATTTTGTTGTACAAACTAAGCAACAATAGAAGATGTATAGTTGGTGATGGCTACTACTTCTACACATTTTGTATAATAGTCAATAGTAACTATGATGTACACCTTTCCATTTAACATAGGCTTGATAGGACCCATGAAATCAATGCCTTAGATGTTAAAGGATTTCAATGGTTGAATCCATTGTTGAGGTTCCTTCAAGTAGTCATTCCACCATCTCGTTGGTAGTGTTCACAAGAGTGGACATATTGATGAGCATCCCTAAATATTGTTGGCCAATAGTATCTTGCCATCAAGATTTTAATGTTTGTGCATCCCTCAGCATAGTGGCCTCCACATGGACCTTCATGAGCATCCTAGGGAATGTGTAGTTGATCAGCGTCAGGGACACATTAATGAACTAGGCCATTAGCACACACCTTGTAGAGATGTCCATTGATCTCCGTGAAGCATTTTACTTATTGAAGAAACTACTATTTCTTTCGATGATCCAACCCTTGTAGCATATCTTGGGTGAGAAGATAGGTGAGAATGTCATTATACCATTTAGGCTCATTGGGAAATTGTTTAGTTATAGCTCTAGCAAAGAGAATTTTATTAGGAAACATATTAGATAATGAGCTTTTTTCCTCTTTGTTGTCCCATCGTAACCGAGACAAGTAATTAGCGACCACATTCTTAGTGCCCTTTTGATCTACCATTATAAGATTGAATTCATATAAGATCACCAACCACCATGTGACACGGGGGCTTATTGTTGGATTATTCATTAGGAAGTGGATGGAGCTATGGTCTATATGCACAAATACTTTGTATCCAAGCACATAATGCTTCAACGTTTCTAGAGAAAACACAACTACCATCAATTCTTTTCTTTTTGGTGGTGTAGTTTAGTTGTGGATCCATAATGCTTTGGCTAGTGTAGTGGATGTAATATGGATGTTTCTTGTCATCCATCTACATAAGCACAACTCCCAAGTAGTAATTTGATACATCTATCATAACATGAAACAATTTGGACCATTTGGATGCTTGTAGGATTGGAATTTCTACAAGTTTCTCCTTTAGTTGGTAAAATGCTTATTCACATTTCATAGTCCAAAAAAATGGAACATCTTTCTTTGTCAGCTCAACCAATGATTTTATGATCTTAGAGAAATTCTCTATGAATCACTAGTAGTAGTTAGTAAGTCCAAGGAATGATCGAACATCTTTGACAATTTCTAATTGGTGGGTTATTCCTTGGATGACCCTTATTTTTTAAGTTGACCTCAATTCCTAGTTATGATATTTGGTGCCCCAACACAATGCCCTTTTGGACCATCAAATGACTTTTCTACTAGTTGAGCCTAAGGTTTGTCTCAACACATCATTTCAGTACTTACTTGAGGTAGTCCAAGGCTTACTCAAATGTTTCTCCATAGGTGAAGAAGTCATCCATGAAGACTTCTACATTGCTACTAATCTACTATTGAAAATTGCTTAGAACCAAGCATTGGAATGTAGCAGAGACATTACATATACTAAAAGACATCTTATGATATGCAAAAGTCCCCTAGGGACTTGTAAATGTTTTCTTGGCTTGGTCCTTTGGTGTGATCCAGATTTGGATATAGCCATTATAACCATCTAGGAAACTGTAGTAGCAATGCCTATAGATTATATTTAACACATGATCAACAAATGGCAATGGAAAATGATCCTTGAATGTTTAAATATTCAGCAACCATAAATGAATGCATACCTGCCACTTGCCTCCTTTCTTTGGCACAATCATGAGTGAACTAACCCACTCACTATCCGCAATGGGATAAATGAACCCTAGCTTGAGGAATTTTTTTGATTTTCTCTTTGATGATCAACTTTAATTTGGGGTTCAATCACCTCTATGGCTACCTCTTTGGCTTCATGGTTAGATTAGTGTAGATGCAATGCTAGCATATCCTAGGATCAATCCCTGTGAGTTTAAGATATGACCAAGCAAAGGTTGCTGACTATTTTTCAACCACATTCAAAAACATCTTTTTCTATTCTAGAGTAAGATTTGCATTGATTATGACCAGGTTTCCATTTTTTAGGAACACATATTCCATGCCAACTAGTAGAGATTTTAGTTCATTGGGCTCTTGCTTGAAATTTTCAAGAATTTCCAACTTTCCCTAGTAGGTATTGTCATTTGTATCATCAAAGAGTTGCTAATGAACTTGCTCTAGTTCATCCATGCTTGTGACATATGTCCATGTTAGGCTCTTAGTTAGTTCCATGAAAAGTATGCTACTCTCAAAATTAGTAGTTAGTCACTGGGTGTCCTCCTCTTTTGTGGCTATTACGTACGAACAGCTTTGAATTTCTACTTCTGGTGCACACTGCTTGCATGCAGATATGGATGCTCATTTCACTGCCCAGAGTTTCTTCACATAATTGCACCTTGTATTGTTATACATGATGCATGTAACTTGCTTCTTCTCGATCTTTTTGAATGCATTTTCTTTATATATCTCTAGGGAAAGATCTTTGATGCCCATTCTTGCATCAACGATGATTAGACATGCTATTCCCATGATAATTGGAAAGCCCCCTTTGTAGTTCTTCACCTTGATTACTAGGAAATCAGTAGAATAAGACCACCCATAGACAGTGATCATAATGTCTTCTATCAGTCCTAATGGATTAGTGATGGACTGGTCTACCAATTCTATTTTGATATTGCTCTTCTTTAAAGGAGGTAGGTTCAATGCAGCATACATCTCATGAGATATTAGCTTTACACTAGAACTAAAATCAAGAAGAGCCTTACATGGCTCGTTCCCAACAATTTGCAAATAAATCAAAGGATTTCCAAGACCTACTAACTTTCTAGGAAGGTTTCAGCATAGATCTAATTAGATATGGCATGAGTAAGCATCACAATATGGATCCTAGATGTTGTTTGGTTTGAAGGGAACATGAAGGAATTTGATACAAAGGGAGATGGAGGAATAGGGTTGTCAACTGTAGGTGTATTTGAGGGCTTAGGTAGATTGTGTAATTGAAAGAAAGGTCTTTTCTTTAATTGATTATCTGAACTACTCAATTGATAAATCAATTGTAGATTAATGGCCTTGGTAGAATTGTGTTGTTGTGGTTGAGTTGGAAGTTCATCTTGCATAGGTGGAGTAGGTGGTAGTTGTGCTGAGGATGGAGGAAGATGTGCAGGAATAGGAGGAGGATAAGAGTAAGAGGTGGTATTCCTTCTTGCATATGGATAATGACTTTGGTAATAATTAGAAGGATGGTAGTGAAATTAAAAAGTAGCAATGTGATTTGAGGAGTCACATGGAGACAAGGGTTGATAAACATAATACCCATATGGATCAGGTTGTCAATAAGGATATTGCTACCTTGGTGGTGCCAGTGCCATGATTATGGTTGCTACTACTTCTCATATTACTCATATGGTTATAGTGTATTTTGACTTGGATAATATTGTTGTTGTTGGTGGAAATACCTAGAATTATGTTGAGGATAAGGTAATCATTTAGGTATTTACCTTTGTGAGAGTCATGTATTTAAAGCGTACACCCCAGACTCTTGTAAGTATGACAATATGGGGCAACATCCCTTAGGATGTTCATACTGGTAGATGTCACATCCTCTATCATCAACCAATTTTCTTCCCACAACGTCTTTTATTGCAGCAATCTTGTCCTTACCTCTTTGATAGGAATGTTCAACTTCCTTGTGCCTCCTATGCTCACAATAACTACCTTGTTCTTTGGATTCTTCAGCAATTTTTAGGATAGCTTGAAATATGCTATCCATGGAGTTCCATAACTAATCAACTTTGGCCATAATTTCATATTGAAATCTTTGGAGCAGTAAGGTTTTCCTATTCATTAGCTCATCAAGTGCTAATTCTTCCTTAGTATTACAAAATTGAATCTCCCTCTTGTAAATGAAAGGATCATGATTATACTCTTCTGCACTTTCTCTTCTTCTTAATTCACCTTTCTCTTTAGCTACCTACTTAATTAGTCTTTGGATTTGATAGGTGCTTAATTTTGATAGTCACTCTTGGGCATAGACACCAAGGGTTCTCCTTGTTTTAGATCAAAGCCCATATACAATATGATGAAGTTGATCCAATTGAGAGTAATCATGACCAAGACATCCATGCATTAAGGAATAGTATCGACCAATGGCAGCATCTAAGGGTTCATGTGTTTCTTTTTTCCATCCTTGGATCTACCTTCTCAAGTTAGATGCTCCAGAGTATGTTTGATATTTATCATTGAATAATTCAAGCATTGTACTCCATCATCTAATAGATTTCAGTTCTAAGGACCGATACTAGTTTTTTTCTTCTTTAATAAGTGTCCTTGGAACAACTTAAGTTTTTATTACTCATTCTCTATATTTTGCAAGGCACATGCATCTTGAAAAGCTTAAAGATGGTTTTATGGATTTGAGTTATATCCCCCTTTGAACCTAGGGATATTGTTCATGTCTAATCTTTTGATCTAACTATCATTTACATGTCTTATTAGAATTTGCACTACCTCTGCAATGTTTAGCATACTTTGGATAGCAAGAAAAGGCTTATCGAGGCCATAATTTTGGTGCTTATGATGCCCTCTACTACCCTTTTGTTCATGAAATCACATCTCTCTTGAATGCCCACACTCTTGGTCTTGTCTTTCCTGATGGTCCCTTTGATAATTTTGGTCTCATCGATCACCTCCATCATGGTCATGCCCCCTACGGTTGTGATTAAAGCCAAAAGAAGAAGATGATGATGATGAAGGTGAAGATGAAGGAGGACTAGCATCATCACGATGCTTGCTACCACCTCTTTAGTGACCACAACCACAATCATGATCTTGTTTCTTGTCTGCATACCTACCTTAACTTGCCCCTTTGGATCCTTCTTTGTCATTGGATCCATTCTTACCAGATCAAGATTGTGAATCATGGACTACAAGTTCTGGTTTTGACCTCCTTCACCAAAGTCAAAAAGAGAAATTTCACTAAATGGAAAATCCCTAAAGAAGGGCTCTCCATCATCTTTTTGGTATAGTAGGAATGAGGAATCATTAAATATTTTTCCCTTCATAGATTCATAACAATGTTCTAACTGGCGATCCCTGAGATGTGCCTCAGTGGGATGATAATCCCTAGCATCACTATCTTGCATCACATACTCAGCATGAAGTCCTTGGAGATCCCATTGTATAAGCATTTGTTGGAGCATTGCAGAAATAGATTGATCAGGTGGTAACATAATGTTGCCCTCCTTTTCATGTCATTGCAGTTGTTCATCTTGGTGTAGTACGAAGATGAAATTGGTTACATACTTATCAAGATGAGGATATACCACTTGGTATTCTTAAGGCACTAACAGATGTACTCTGTTAGACTTGGATGGAAAATTGCTCCTATGAGAAGAAGACATTTTATGTTAGAAAAATAAAAATGTACTAATCTTAAGATGTAATATGACTCTAAGGTTCATTCCAATGACTTGAATAATTTTCACTAAATCCTAGATAGCACACAAAACAACTAAAAGATACCTAGTAATGGTGCCAATGATGAGTGACAAGGTACCCCTACATCCAACCATACGAATCACTAAGGCATTCATGCATGATCTAGTTGAATTCTGTGGACCTATAGTTCTTCATTACACTAATTCCCTGGGAAGTGAAATGGGCATTGAGAACATTTGTTATCTTCTTAGTTCCACCTATGAGGTACAAGTATATGGTTAAGTGCAACTGAGGTATGTGATTTTTATTATTTTATATTTTATAAGCTTAATTACCTAGAACGAGAATGAAAGGTAGAGTAATTTAAGATCTAATTCATCTATTGCATAGCTAGCCTAACACAAGTACCCATTCCCACTTTATAGAGACATCCTGAACATGTATAGCGCTACTGGACTACCAAATGTTAAGCATTTCTGGGTTACCAAGTGCTATACGTATGCTCAAGGTGGTCATGCTTATGTTCATTAACTAGAAATTAATTACTTAGTTAAAGTGAATTAAACTAAATTTTATGAAAATAAAGTGCATAAATATTAAATGCATTAAAGAAACATTAATCTATTCTCAATGTTGCAAGGATGATCAAAAGGGTTCATTTTTATTCTCATCACACTACTATGCTTAGGTACATTAGTGCTCAAACAAAGATCCATACATACTCAGACTCCTACTATGGGCACTGAAAAAATATTCTAATTCTAGAGAAAAAAAATTTACAAGAGCTTCACTATCTATGACAAAAATTGATATGAAAAGTTATATGAAAATCGTGAGTTCAAACGCTATATTTATAGGTCAACATATACCCCGTGATATTGGATATTTGACATCACGTCTTGGGCTCCGATATTAGGTATCTGATATTGGAGTAGATCAAAACATGATTCATCAATCTCCAAATCAAAATTCCCAAAGAAATATCACCAATCAAAGAAGTGATGCCACAAAACTAATGGCAACACAACTAGCTCAAATGAGGAAACACAACACATGAAATATCTATAACAAGGGCAACCATGTGCGAAGCACAAGAGGTGATCAAAACAAGGACCACAACAATTTGGTCTTGGGATAACATACATGACCTCAAAATTCATCCTCAACAATCTTAACGGGTCATCACATAGTGTAGAGCTTAAAGCCTTGCATTATGAATAATAGACACAATAAGAGAGACACACATTTAGAATTTGAAAATGTAGATAAGGAAAGACATGCCTACACAAATAGTTTAAGATACAATCACAAACACAAGCATACAAAGTCTACCAATGAAGTCTTGATCCATCCAAAACAAGGCTCATCAGGAGAACATGTCCGAAGATCCTCCATCCCAAGGTACATGAAAACCAATATGTTCCAATTTGTAATTCCCACATTCATTGTATCTAGGATGAGTGGAGGTGCAAGGATATCACATCCTGCACAATTCAATCAATGCCATCTTGATAAATGTCACCTAGGTGGAGACCAAAGCAAAGACTAGGTCAAATTCATTCTAGATGAATCACTGGAGATTAGAGATAAGAGCTCCTCAAGAAACAATAATTTATATGTTTTCAACAAAACTCTCCTCTGCCATATTGAAGTAAAATCACAATTAGTCCAACCACAAGTGAGTCATTGGAGAATAAAACCATAATGCACTCATTTACATTCTTCAAAAGAACAACATACATTAGTTGCTCATATCGTAGTATTAACCCTGTACTAAAAAAGATTAAGAGTCCTAGCGAAAAAACTTTAAGATTGATTCTTAGGATCCTCTTGATGTATTCCATAAAATTCCTCAGCTAGGGCTATTATCTTTTGCAAGGCATGTATAGGTAGAAAATTAAAATCCAATTCACACCACTTCAGGGCCTCTTTTTTGGTTGTAGCTACATGGATTCCTATAGAATACATGCATAATTTCAAAACCTGGTTTGACATCTAGGTTGTTGAGTAACTCTAAAGCCCTTCAATTGAGTCTTCTTTTATATTGTGTTTCCAAGTTATAAACACATTCAAAATTTCTAGGAAGAATGTTTAATCTAATTATGTTTTGGAAATCCAAACCTGATAGAAATTTATGTTTTTCCATATTAGGAAAGGATAGTGTTCCAACAATTGCACTATTCTAACACAAACAACAAAAGAGAATTCCCATTATCATAGAAGACATGAACATACCTTTTGAATAAATGAAAATAATGTAATATGCCAGGTAGAAAACTATAAAAGCTACAATACAAAAAAGAATGTTTAATTTAATTGTGTTTTGAAAATGCAAATGCGATAGAAATTTTTGTTTTTCCATATTAGGGAAGGATATTGTTCCAACAGTTGCACTATACTAACACAAATGACAAAATAGAATTCCCATTATCATAGAAGACATCAACATACCTTTGAATACAATTTTAAATTTTAAATACGAATGTGCTTTTATATTTAACAAAGGAAGTGTGGCACGTAACTCGTGAGAAGTGACCTTTAATATGTAAATGTTGTTAACATTTTAGAATTTTTTAACAATAAAAAATTCGAAGCAATATCATCTTGGTACCTTTTTATCCTATCCATATGGGTAACCTATTATAGTAGTAAGTTAAAAATTTGGAGATGATTTAATATAGTTATCTAATGATTAAAAAGGGAAAGAATGGACATTGTTATTGTTGTTTTTTTTTTTGTTAAAAAAATGGACATTGAATAGGGTAGTACAACCCATTTACCATAGTAGGACAAATGTTATCTAATGTTGTTACACTAGTTTAGGCAAGATAAGAATTGAACACATAACCTCTTAACCTTTTCTGATTAGAATTTTTGTATTAATATTTATTTGAAAAAAAATCATATTCATGATTGATTGATTGGCAAAATAATGTAATATGCCAGGCAGAAAACTATAGAATCTACAATACAAAAAAGAATGTTTAATCTAATTATGTTTCGGAAATATAAACGCGACAAAAATTTCTATTTTTCCATATTACAAAAGTATATTGTTTCAATAGTTGCATTATTCTAACACAGACGATAAAAGAGTATGCCTTTTAGTTTTATATCTAAAAATATTACATCTAATTTTCTGGGTTCAAAACATTCAATGTTAAAAAGTAATATAATAAGTCACAGTTTTCAAATAATATAGAACATGAAATTTTGGGCAAAAAGAAGTTCCTATTCAGCAGAAAATTATATTTATTTGTCATGCTCCTCACAGAAAATTGATCTTGTTCTTTACTGAAAAAACTTTAAGATTGATTCTCAGAATCCTCTTGATGTATTCCACAAAATTCCTCAGCAAGGGCTATTATCTTTTGCAAGGCATGTACAGGTAGAAAATTAAAATCCAATTCACACCGTTCCTCACCTTCAGGGCCTCTCTTAAGGTTGTAGCTACCTGGATTCCTGTAGAATATATGCATAATTTCAGAACCTGGTTTGACATCTAGGTTGTTGAGTAACTCTGAAGCCCTACAATGGAGTTTTCTTTTATATTGTGTTTCCAAGTTATAAACACATTCAAAATTTCTAGACGTGGATGTTTCCTTTGAATCATCTGACTTATTTTTAGATCTTCTCTTTGATGTTCCTCCAACTGACTGTGGCTTGTATATTTGTTGTTTAACTGGTTGAATGTATTTTCTTTTAAGTTTCAGCAGAAGTTGTTTGAATTTGGTTTCAAAGCATTCAAGATAATCCTTTGCTGTTTGATGTAGAGGGTGTTCAACAGGGATAAGAGCCATGGCATTTTGAAAGGTAAGCCTGACATCCTTTGCAAAGCCGCCATATGCTAAGTATTCATGTTTCAGCAATCTTTCTTCCACTGTATCAAGGGCCATTGGATTCTTGTTTTCCCCGATGCTATTGAAAATGGAAGCTTCTATAGGCTTAGCAAATATTTTGTAATGTTCTTTGTTTTTCAAAACTTCAATTAAGGCTTTGCAATCTTTTTTCAATTCTTCAGGTTCTGGTACAACTCCTTCCAGAAAAAAGGTTATATCCTCCTTTTTATCTTTCATGGCTTTTTTCCGCTTTGCTCTTCTACCAATCCAAAAAAAAATTGTATTAGTACTGATGTAAAAAGAGTTATATTCAAGATTTAATTAAAATAAGAAGGTAATTTGCATGGTAAAAATATATAAAATGAAATGGATTCTTAATTTAGAACACTTTTATAATAAATATTGAATGAATGCTTTGTTATCTATTTCAAGTCTTCGACTTTGGTGTACCTCCTTCCAGAAAAAGGTTGTATCTCTCTTTTACCTTTGAAGGATTTATGGTACCTTGTTCTACTAGTGTGAAGGTTGTTTAAGGTTAATCAAAATTTTTGTATTGATATTCACTTCAAAAAAAATTGCATTCAATAATCATTGGTGAAAAATAAATAATATAATTTGCATAGTAAAAAAAACAATAGAATCTGATCTTGAATCAAAGCAGTGCTAAAGATAATATTAAATCAACATTTGCAATCTTTTTCCAATTTTTCTGACTTCGATACAGCTCCTTCCAGAAAAACTGTTACATTCTTCTTTTCATTTCTCATGGCTATTCAACTCAGTCTACTGGTCCTAACCTTTTCTGATTAAAATTTCTGTGTTAATATTTATTTGAGAAAAAAAATCATATTCATGATTGATTGATAGGCAAAATAATGTAATATGCCAGGCAAAAAATTATAAAAATCTACAATAGAAAAAAGAATGTTCAATCTAATTGTGTTTCAAAAATCCAAATGCTATAGAAATTTCTGTTTTTTCATATTAGAAAAGGATATTGTTACAACAGGTGCACTATTCTAACATAGACCACAAAATAGAATTCTCATTATCATAGAAGACATCAACATACCTTTGAATACAATTTTAAATTTAAATATCTTCTTTGCAATAAAATTCTTCAACAAGTTTTTGAAAACATCGACACATCACTTTTCTCAATTGAGCGAATGTGTTTTTATATTTGACAAATGAAGTGTCGTGACTTTTGAAAAGTGACCTTTAATATATAAATGTTGTTAACATTTTAGAATTTTTTAATACTAAAAAATTCAAAGCAATATCATCGACGTACCTTTTTATCCTATCCATATGGGCTAACCTATTACCGTAAGTTAAAAATTTGGAGATGATTTAGTATAGTTATCTAATGATTAAAAAGGGAAAAAATGGACATTGAATGGGGTAGTATAAGCCATTTACCATAGTAGGATAGATGTTATCTAAGGTTGTTACATTAGTGTAAGCAAGATAAGAATTGAACACATAACCTCATAACTTTTTCTGATTAAAATTTTTGTATTAATATTTATTTGAGAAAAAAAATCATATTCATGATTAATTGATGGGAAAAATAATGTAATATGCTAGGTAGAAAACTATAGAATCTATAATACAAAAAAGAATGTTTAATCTAATTGTGTTTCAGAAATCCAAATGCGATAGAAATTTTTGTTTTTCCATATTAGTAAAGGATATTGTTACAACAGTTGCACTATTATAACACAAATGACAAAAGAGAATTCACCTTATCATAGAAGATATGAACATACCTTTTAATACAATTTTAAATTTGAACATCTTATTTGTAATAAAATTCTTTAGCAACTTTTTATAAAAACGTCAACACATGACTTTTCTCGATTAAGTAAATGTGCTTTTATATTTAACAAAGGAAGTGTGGTGCGTGACTCGTAAAAAGTTTCCTTTAATATATAAATGTTGTTAACATTTTAGAATTTTTTAACAATAAAAAATTCCAAGAAATATCATCTTGGTACCTTTTTATCCTATCCATATGGGCTAACCTATTACAATAAGTTAAAAATTTATAAATGATTTAGTAAAATTATCTAATTATTAAAAATGAAAAAATGGACATTGTCATTTTCAATTTTTTTTCTCTTTCTGAAAAAATGGACATTTTTTTCGAAAAAAATCAAGCGAATTTGTATTCCCAAAAAAAGGAGCTATACATCTGTATAGCGCAAGCCAGGTCTACTAGCCCCACACTGGCCGAGAACATTAACCCAAAAATCCCCAAGGGCCGCCCCCACCGCAAGCATCCCTGCTGGCAGTCGACGGCCCCCTCCCTAGGTGTTAATCAGAGCGCATTTCCGAACTAGGCTTCCCCCAGGAGTCTCCTACATACCCCCCTCCCCCCGCAGCTAACTTTTGGGGGAATTGTGCATGGAATGATGGTTTTCTTTGACTATTTGTGGGCTTAGTCCTGACTGCCCTGGGCCGGTCGCGAGGTGGTGTTGATTTTCCTCAATTATCTGGGCAATTCCCACCATATGGTCCTTGATGATGCCTTCGATCCAAAGCAGTGTCTGGATTGGCGACTGTGTAGGGGATGGTGGGCATTGCCCTCCAGCATTGCCTGTGGTACAATTTTTTGTCGCTGGCGCCTCACCCTCCAGGGTTTGTCTCAGTCGGTCCCGTTCTCAATTAGTGCCAGGGGGTAATCACGGCACTGTTTCCAGCCATAGTGACCCCCTCACCATACTCGCACCTCTTCCTCTTGTGTTGCTGCCTCAACTCCGAACTGTTCGTTGGTTGCAGTGGGGTGCTGGCCAACCACAGGGCCCGTATCACCCTCAGATGTCTACCTGGACGTCGTCGCTGCAAAGACTCCCAAAGGAACAGCGGGAGGTTGATGGGAGTCTCATCGCGCATGCATTGGAGGAACCTAAAGTGCACCCTATTCAGTTTATGGTGTGAGCCTGAGTGTATGAAGCATCGCTCCACCAACTCCGCCACAACCCTCCAGTCAAGCGAGAGGGTCGTCCCCCTGATATGTCCGCTAGCCATCTTGGGGATGGGGCCATGGACGAAATCTGTAGCCGCCAAGTGCAAACCCGCGACCAGGGGATATGAGCACCTCTGATGGGTGCCCTGATCACGGCAACAACCGATTCAACTGTGATTAGTATCTGGCGCCCCTAGAACACAGTAGCCTCATCGCCCCAATTAGTGTCGAAGGATTGGGTGTCCATCTCTGGGTCAAACGCCATTTGTGGTAGAACATGTGTCCACCTCATGTGGAAGACCCAGCGTTAAAGATCCGATCTATTTTGGAGGGCTGTAGTAGGTGGCTCGAAGTGGATGTGTGAATCCATTGCTGTGGTAATTTCGTGCCAGAGTTTACAGAACTTGTTGGTCAGCACGACCATAGGAGGGAGGGCCGCCCCTTTAAAGACATGATTGTTCCTGGCCCACCATAGGATCCATAGCATCGCCAGTGTCGATGAATTACCAGAGAACTCTGGCGAATGAAGGCCAACCATTCACCATAATTGCATGGTCACGTGGCACTCATGCACGAAGTGCTGCAACGTTTCTGTGTGTTGATTGCATAATGGGCAATGGTTACTAATTGGTAGGCCATGTGTCTACAAGAGGGCCCAAACATGGAGAGCATGGTGAAGAATCAACCACCCAAACATTTTAATTTTCTCCAGTAGAATGCCCTTCCACAACCACATCCACCATGGGTCGATCGTGAACTGTCGTTGTAGGAGCTGTTGGGGGTGCAGAGTGACCTCATTCTCATGGTCCAGCAACCTAACGTGTGCGCATAGCTGCCACCACACTTGAGAATTGGAGTTGGCAGCTACCCAGGGACAATATTTTTGCCACAAGATTTGCGCCCACAAGGAGGGGTCATCATGCATTGTTGAGAGCCTCCATAGAAGCCTTTGTCTTCCTAAGGTCATTTCAACCGCGAAAGGTAGTATGCCCACCCCCCCCCCTCGGCGATGCAAGGATGCCTAATCTTGTCCCATGCCACCAAGTGCATCTTTTTTCCTTCCTTGCCTCCCGACCACACAAAGTCCTGGATAATCGTATCGATTTTTTTGGCTACTCCGGAGGGCAGGGAGGCTATCGAGGCAGCAAACATTGCCATGGCACCCAACATTGTAGATGTTAGCATGATTTTTCCTTTGCAGGAAAGGAAGCTATTCGTCCAGTGTGCTGTGCATTTTTGGATTTTCATAATGAGAGCCTGCCAGGTTTGTAGTCTATGGCAGTTGTGGATGGGATGCCCAAATACTTGTCTTCCGCCTCCCCAGGTAAGATCCCCAGGATCTGAATGACCTTGCTGTGCACAGAAGGATGGGTGTGTGTGAAATATAACGTGGATTTCCCTGGGTTGGGTGCCAGTCCCACTTCGCATTGTAGTCTATTCAGCACCCTCATTAACACCTTGGCCTGCGGCACGGTGGCTGTGGTAAAGATCATCGTGTCGTCCGCGTAATGGGCGGTTAGACATGGAATGCCATGCATGTTCAACCTTTGGACCCCTTCCTTGATACAGTATGTTTGCAAGAGGTCCATCACATCAGGAAAAGGAGCGGTGAGAGAGGATCACCTTTTCGAAGCCTGCTATCAGTCCCATAAAAGCCCCAGATGTGTCCATCTATATCTAGTGAGTACCACCCTCCATGTTGAATCTACAGGCATAGGTCCACGAATGCCTTATCAAAGCCTTTCACTCGTAGTACCGTCCTCAGTGTGGCCCAGCTCACGGAATCGTAGGCCTTGGTTATGTCTAGCTTGATGTAGAGTCTTGGTAATTTAGCAGCCCGAAGGGAGTGTTGAATTTCCTGCAGTAGCAAGACTTGGTCTTGAAGATGACAACCCTTCATAAAAGTAGCCTGATTTTTTCCCACGAGTCGTGGCATGAGGGGGCACAGCCGAGCAACCATCATGTGAGAAAATAAATATAGGAGTGAGTTGTAGACTCCGATGGGTCAAAAATGTCCTGGGGATGTGGGATTCTCCGTCTTTGGCAGTAGGACCACGCGGGAGCAGTTGATTTCTTTGTGAACTTGTTGCCATGTCAACATGTAATTAAAAGCATCTAGCAAGTTTGCCCCCAGCACATCCTCGAATTCGCGGAAGAATTTGATGGGCCACCCATCTAGCCCTGGGGCCTTATCTGCCGACATGTTGTGCAGCGTAATTCGGAGCTCCTGGCGTGAGAAAGGCTATAGGAGCCGCAGGTTGTCTTTCGGGTTTAAGATTTTCTGCAACAGCATGGAAATGGGGTCTGTTGGCTGCCAATTCTAGACCTGCTGCCATTACTATAGCAGTCTAGTCACACCAGAATGTGGGTGTTGTTATTCTCCGTGTATGAGGCCCTGCATCATTCGTTGGTGGGTTTCGCAGTGTGCCTTCACCACTGCAAAAAAGAATTTCGTGTCCTGGTCCCCTACCCTCAACCACTGCATGCGGGCCTGTTGGTGTCAATACTCTTCCTCTTTGCATTGCAGAAGTTGCAGCTCAGCCAAGAGGGCGAGTTCCTCGTGTGTGTGATCAGCCCCTTGTTCTTGTTGGGTCTGAATTTCTTGTAGTTTGGCCTAGATCTAGATTCGGTAGCCTTTGAAATTGTATTTTTCTGCAGTACCAAGGTCTTTAATTTGACTTTTGAGGGTCTTTAACCTATTTTTAAGAAAATCGCGTGGATCCACCGAGGCCGTATATCCCTACCAGATGTCATGTACCAGCTCGCCCAGCCACGGCTTACATAGCCAGGTGCACTCAAACTGGAATGGGCAAGGGGGCCCAAAACATGTCTTGTTCCAGTTGGCAAAGGATGGGTTGGTGATCTAAGGCCATCCGAGCACCTCCGTATGTGTGGATTTTCCATTTGGTCAGTAGTGTCTTACTGACCCACACATGGTCAATCCGAGATTGTACTTGTGTAGCGCCCTATCTGCGATTACTCCAAGTGTACTTTCACCCCACGATTTCCATGTCGGTAAGACCAGTATGTTGCAACAACGTGAGAAATTCGGATGCCCCTGGGGGCTCCGCCATACTGTCTCTGATCTTCTCCCAGCTATAGAGCCTTTGGTTGAAGTCACCGATCAGCAACCAATCGGCGTTGTAGGGGACTAGCCCTGCAACTTGGGATAGCTCCTGAAGGTGGTCCTGCCACCCCTGGGTGCCGTAGACGTTGGTGATCCACACGTTCAGCCCCTACAGGTGCACCGTGATGCACCAATCGAATGTGTCAAGGACATAGGAGTTTGCCTTGGTGAGGACCATGAGGCCTCCCGCGCATCCCTTGTTGGGCGCTAGGTGGCTGTGCCAGCCCGACCATTGTAAAACTTGAGCTTCAGTCTGCTGAAGTTTTGTCTCTTGTAGACACACAATATCGCACCCCTCATCACGCACCATACATTTCAGGGTATGCCGTTTATATGGGGTACCCTAGCCCCTGCAATTCCATGAGAGTACCTTCATTAAGATAATGACACGTGTCGGTTGTAAACCTTCCAAAGTGCGGGCTGCACTCCCAAATCGATGAATAGTTACGTAGCCTTGTGCTAGTGGGTGTTGTTATCCGGGCGTCCAACCTTGGCCGCTGGTTGGGATACTACCATCCCTTGTTCGCGTCGTAGTGAAAAAATGGACATTGAATGAGGTAGTACAACCCATTTACCATAGTAGGATAGATGTTATCTAAGGTTGTTACAACCCATTTTTCCATATTATCAAAGGATATTGTTACAACAGTTTTACTATTATAACATAGATGAAAAAAGAGAATTCCCATTATCATAGAAGACATTAACATACCTTTGAATACAATTTTAAATTTAAACATCTTCTTTCCAATAAAATTCTTTAGTAGGTTTTTACGAAAACGTGAACACATCACTTTTCTTGATTGAGTAAATGTGCTTTTATATTTAACAAAGGAAGTGTGACATGTGGCTCGTGAAAAGTGACTTTAATATGTAAATGTTGTTAACATTTTAGAATTTTTTGAAAATAAAAAATTTAAAGAAATATTATTTTGGTACCTTTTTATCCTATCCATATGGGCTAACTTATTACAGTAAGTTAAAAATTTGGAGATTATTTAGTATAGTTATCTAATGATTAAAAAGGGAAAGAATGGACATTGTCATTTTTATTTTTATTTTTCTTTTTATGAAAAAATGGACATTGAATGGGGTAGTACAACCCATTTACCATAGTAGGACAGATGTTATATAAGGTTGTTACACTAGTGTAATAAAGATAAGAATTGAATACATAACCTCTTAATTTTTTTTTATTAAAATTTTTGTATTAATATTTATTTGAGAAAAAAAAATCATATTCACAATTGATCGATGGGAAAAATAATATAATATGCAAGGCAGAAAACTATAGAATCTACAATACAAAAAGGAATGTTGAATTTAATCATGTTTTGGAAATTCAAATGCAACAAAAATTTTTGTTTTTCCATATTAGAAAAGGATATTGTTCCAATAGTTGCACTATTTTAACCTAGACGACAAAAGAGAATTCACATTATCATAGAAGACATGAACATACCTTTGAATACAATTTTAAATTTGAACATATTGTTTGCAGTAAAATTCTTTAGCAAGTTTCTGAAAACTTCGACACATCACTTTTCCCAATTGAGTGAATGTGCTTTTATATTTGACAAAGGAAGTCTGGCGCGTGACTCGTGAAAAGTGACTTTTAATATGTAAATGTTGTTAACATTTTAAAATTTTTTAACAATAAAAAATTCCAAGCAATATCATCTTGGTATCTTTTTATTCTATCCATATGGGCTAACCTATTACCGTAAGTTAAAAATTTGGAGATGATTTAGTATAGTTATCTAATGATTAAAAAAGGAAAGAATGGACATTGTCATTGTCATTTTTTTTCTTTTTGTGAAAAAATGGACATTGAATGGGGTAGTACAACCCATTTACCATAGTAGGACAAATGTTATCTAAGGTTGTTACATTAGTGTAAGGAAGATAAGAATTGAACAGATAACCTCTTAACTAAAAGGTGAGTGTCTTGACCACTACACTATACTCATGAGTGTAGCTTAATATTATATTAGGAATTTTTTGCCATTTTAAGTCACTTTTAAGGCCTTATATTTTTTTATTATTTTTCTAATATACCATGTTAGCTATTTGTCTTTGGGTGTATCTATAATCAAATTATTTTGGGTTCTAATCCCTATTTTCAAATAGGAAATTTCTCCTAATAGGATATTGTTGATGCTTAAATTTTGGACACGCCGCCAACACCTGTGAAAACTCGTTTAAGGAGACTATCGCCTAGGGTGCCTCCTGTATAGGTACGAAAACCCGAGAATAGTCTCAGCTGAAAAAGCTATGTGACATTTAAACAGATAAATTGAACTAGGAAATTTGATAAGAAACTTAAATAGAATAACTATCCCAACCTTAAACAAGAAAAATAAAGTGGCAAGGGAAATGAAAAATTGTTGTTTTTTTTTTAAATAACTGGGAGTTTGAGAACTCCAAACACAAGCAAAAGTTTGATTTTAACGATCTATTTAAAAATAAACATTTGATAGACAGTAATAATCTTGTTGCAATAACCTCACATCAAATTAAAGATGATTCAACAAAACAAAACTTAGCTCAACACAAAGCAATGATGATCCAAGTAGTATAGAAAATCACTCTTGACTTTGGCTCCCAGCTGAACAGAAAATCGCTGCCGACTTTGGCTCTCAATAGAAAGAAAAATCGTTGCCCACTCTGGCTCTCAGCAGAACAGAAAAATTGCTGCCCCTCTGGCTCCACTAGAACAGAAAAATCGCTGCTATCCGTGAGAGACTTGCCATTGCCACGTGAGGAGGACTGCGTAGGAACAAAAAAAGATGCTCACCTCTCCTCTGATCATCCTCAGAGAAACTGGTTTCTCTCCTCCTCCCCCCTCCAGGAAACAGGCCTATGTCCCCTTTAAATAGTGGCTCGGCGAGAGAAAAACCCTAACCCTAAACTACAAGCTACCTTTTCCACGTCAACTGCAACGTGAACCACCTGAAATAAAAAAAGAAAATAAGCCTTAAGTTTATATTTTATTCTTTTAATGCACATTGGTCAGTCCTCATTTCCTTTTATTTTTTTATTTTTTGGTGGGTGACGTTCTCTTTAGCGCAGTCCTATTGCTCATGATTTGTTCTGTATTAATTTATTTTTCTTTTAAAAATCTATTTTTTTAGAGCCAAAAAAGCCCACTAGCACATGGACAATTGCTTTACTTTACTTTGTAAATAAATAAATAAATAAAATGCTTACTTCACCTCCAGAATCTCTTTGTTGCTTTTCAAAATATTATTGTTTTAATGGTGGTCACTGTTGATCAATGCCCTATGCCTAGCATGGGTGAGGTTGGCCTCAACACTTAGCCCCCAAACTACAGATTGCATGCAAGTGCAAGAACTAGAAAATTTTGAATGAAAATGCAAATGGTGGGAAAACAAAAACAACATGAAACAAGAAATGCAAACTTGAAAGTAAACTATAATGTTTTAAACATGATCAAAATAACCAAATAATCAAAAGAGATACCGACATAGGCCATCCAAACAACCATTAAAATCTAAATATATAATTTATTGATATTTTGACTAAGATCTATAGATATATATGTGTAATTATATATATATA
>MNCI01035884.1:104140-122422 GCA_015680685.1 Gnetum montanum
CAAGATGTGTATGGATAATCAAGGAACGGATGCTCATCGCACTTAGGCTAGATTAGATTCTCTTACCCTCTCTCTAGCTTAGCTTAGTTAATATTACTTTCCATTGTCCTCAGGAGTAGCATTAGATTAGAAACCATCATTCACCTCACTCTAGACTAAACCATACATGACAACCTAATACTAGTCCATGTGGGAAGAGAATGAACTGCGACGTAAGGTTAACTGTCTAGGTGCTACAACTAGTCCATCTACGGAGTTCAACTAGATCATGCATACATGCTCGTATTCGTATGGTTGAGTGTAGGGGTAACTTGCCACTCATCATTGGCGCCATTGTCGGGGATGGTGCTAGTTATCTAGATTAGTTATATCATGCAAGGTCGCTGTAAAGAAATTAATGATATATCTTTTAGAAAGAAATAATTATAAAAAGTCACACATAAATTAACACACAATTTCACAACTATGCCTCTCCTACAAGATGATAATAACACCATACCTAGTGAGGAAGTTCATTGGAGAACCAATGAATTATATGACAATGAAGATTGGAGTACACAACCTAAAGTGGGGGTTTCTTATAAACATGAACAGAAGCAACATCATCCTAACACACGAAAGCATAACTTACCTGATGATGATGAATCCCTACTAGCGACTATGAGCGTAATGCAAATACAAGAGGTTGTTTGAATCTCACGTAGGCATCATAAAGAGAGCCGTCTACCTAGGCTCGATTTAAACAACTTCCCTAATTTTTTAGGAGGCTATGACTTAGATTCGTATCAACATTTACAAGCCTTCTATGATGCTTGCACATGGAACAACATTGAAAATGGTTGGCAAAAACTTAAGCTCTTCCCTATGACACTCGTTGACCAAGCAAAAGTATGGTATATATCGTTAAAACCAAATTCCATACGACGATGGTCAACAATGGCAGAAGTCTTTAATGAAAAATATCAAACCTATGCAAGAGTGTCAGCCTTGAGGAAAAAAATCCAAGGGTGGAAACAAGCACAACATGAACCCTTGGACATGGCCTTAGAAAGATATTACACATTGTTAAACAACTGTCCAGGCCATGGGTTTTCTAAGGAAAGGCTAATGTACCATATCATTGATGGGCTATGTAATGAAACAAGAGAGACCTTAGGAATGTATGCCCAAGGTCAACTATATGAGCTATGAACCCATAAAATCTAAGAGCTTATTAAGCGGGTAGCAAAAGAAGAAGGAGAATTAGCTAGATGGGAGAGTGTTGAGAAACATCAATGGGACCAAAATTTCAACTTAACAAAGGTCCATGATCATAAAAAGGAGAAATCAACCAATCTCAAGGTGGAAGAACCATCTTTGCCAATACAAGAATCATTAGAAAAATCCAAGGCAAAGATCAATTAGATGTTGGAATGGATGTATACAAGTGTGGAGAATATATCGATATCATTGGAGATAAATTTTTGACAATGCAAGAAGTAGGACAAGACATTAGACAATCGGAAAGAAGGGATAAGGAAAATAAGAGCTCAACTACCAATCATATGTATGAATGTAGCATATGCCTGTACGATCATCCTAAGGGCCAATGCCGAATAATGTTACATTTACAAGAGCATTGGGGAAACACGCTACATCCCAAGTTCGTTCAGAGCAACTGTGTTCAATCAAAGTGGCAACAATCCCAGTTGTGGGGGAGACCTCCATTAAACTGGAGACACCCTTTGCATGATCCGAACCCAAACACCTATCTTGTGCAACATCCTGTTTCTCCGACTGAGCTAACACACTTTATCTCACCACAGTACCATTCTCCTCAATACTATCAACCCATGCCTCCAACACAACCACCACCTTGTGCACTCTATACTCCTCCTAACTTTCAACATTCTCATCCTTTCCCTCCTTATACATTGCCACCAACTATTCTTAAGGTTCCTGCACCATAGCAACAACCCATGAACGTCACTTGTGCTACTACTGCCAACAACAGTGAGAGGCCTCCTCAATATCCAAAGTGCCCCTTCTTTAAACACAACTGTAAGAAGGGACAACACAATTATGAGGCTATTGCATCTTCCAAATCAGCACAAGTCCCACACTGTGGTGCACCCTCATCTTTGAACCCCATGCCTCATGTAAATTCATCAGGGCCACCAACTCACACTCCAAAAACCACATGGCCCAATGAAGACAGGAATGGAGAGCAGCATCCCAATCCTTGCATACCATCTAATGGTCACAAATATCCTAGTGGGTCAACTCGTTATCCGGGAACTCCATCATATAAAGTGCCCTGCTATGCTCATTATAATCAAGTGTGTGAACCCTGATGGGGTAAAAATGACCAAGTCCGAATATTTCCAACATGAAAGGATCCTCGTAACCATTTATTAATCCTTGCTACTCTCAATTGTTTAGTTATGGGGGATACCCCCCATTCTAGTAACAAGCAGGATTAATAACCATTTTTTATTTTCTTTCATTTTACAACTTTTTGTTTTCCAGTTTTTCATTTTTCAACTTCTTGTTTTATCTTTTTATCTTTTTGTGTATTTGTCCTTTTACGTTTTTTGTAAGTAATCTCATCTATGAATAAAACACTCATGTGGATCATTGGTTGAGGTGTGTTATATGTTATTAAGTCTCAGATGAGCAATTATTTGGATAGTGAGCCCATTACACCCACTTATCCATCATACAAATAAGAGGTTCTATTCTAGGGTATAGTGATATTCTTGACATTCTTGAAACTTAAAATTAATATTGTGTTCATTGTACCCAGAGTGAAGAAGGATGGGCCAAGAGGGAATTATTAGGGTGTGACATCAAGGGGATTTGTGGATTCTCTTTGGTGACATCTATGTGAGTTATCATGCAATGTGGTTGTACTAAGATCCTTGTAGATCTAATGGAAATGGGAGTAAGAGTAATTCAAATAGGGAACTCAAAATCAAATGTTCTTCTAGGGGGTCCCACTGGAAAGACATGCACCCATGCCTAAAGGTTGGTGGCTTCTCTAGATTCAGTAAAGTGAAAAAAGAAAAAAAATGTAAGAAAGAGAAAAAGAAAAAGGAAAAGGAAGTGCCACAAAACAAAAAAATCATCCCTCCCTTGAACAAAACGCCAAGTGATCGTATGCCTTGTTCTTATGGTACTCTCATGGTTGTTCATCGTGGGATGAAACAATGCGATGTCACTGATTAGACGGATGGACTTGGTCCTGATCTTGGAACGATAAGTTAATGACACATTAATCATGCTTTACACGTAGGATTCATTGTGCCTTGGGTCAGTTATCTCATGTCCCAATCTCTACAACCCCTTCTATACTTTGTCTCATCTCACTCTTTATGTAATTTTAGCTCGTGTTGTGCGTAACATAGAATTCTTACCTTATTTTGGTGATATTTACATGTGTGTGTGTTTTGTGGAGTTAGTACAGATTACATTTAGCCCTTCTAGTGCCCATGGACACTTTAAGTGTGGTTACATAAGGGCATTATAGGTTGAAACCTGCTTTGGGGAGGATCCACTTGTGTAATCTTTTGTAATCTTCACTTATAACATAGCTTACACACACCATTTCTTACCCTTAGTATAATTTTAACAATTTTCTTTCCCTACTACTATCCCTCTAAATAATAATGTTCCTATGTACCATTCCATAACCTTTTTCTTACCACCCAAGGTTTTATTGATAAAATCCACACCCTCATCATAATTATGCCTTCAAATTGATAGAATTTCCCTAGAAACCTTTAACATATGCCACATGTCTTGGTTTTCAACATTAATTTCAAGAAAATCATAAAAAATTTAATTTTTTCCCTTAGGCCTATACATCAATAGGCCATGATATCGTGTACACGATGTATCATATGTGATATCATGTCCCTCTAACCCTATAAATAGGTGACCCCCCACAACACTTAGCCTCATTTCTCATCATTCATGTGGGGGCGTTTTTTCAAATTTTTCTCTACGACTTGCGAGTATGACACCTTTGCTTTTCAACCTCTATCTTGCTCACTGGTACTCCAATTTTCATTCCATGTGAACCTACTTGAACCCGGAGTGTTCAGCTTAGTCGTGGGGGAGGGACATTTGCCAAAAAGTGGCTAAATTTTTTGGAAATTATCATCATCCAAAGGACATCATCTAGGGTAATTAACAATAACACTTAGAATAATTGTGCCTAAAAATCATTTAACCCCTAGGTANGCTAAATTTTTTGGAAATTATCATCATCCAAAGGACATCATCTAGGGTAATTAACAATAACACTTAGAATAATTGTGCCTAAAAATCATTTAACCCCTAGGTATACTGGGAAACTAAAATGGAAACCACCTAAGTCACAAGACTCATTATTACAAAATTTTAGGCACTACCACACGTGATAACATAAGATCATTAATTAAGGCAAGCAGTAAGGTATAACTTAACTTTAAAAACAACCTTACTAATGCTTGGCCCGTGTGATTACAGATGGCCCCGAAACGTGGACAACAAGAAGGTCCTACCCAGGGTGGAAGAAAACAATCTCGGAGAGGTGGAAGACAAAGACCTATTGGACAACATGTAGAATAGGAGGAGAAATCATTTAGCATTCATCAAGATAAACCTTCTACTGGACAGTCCTGTCAGGCAGAAGGAGGAGCTGCTGCAGCACCTGAACTAGGGAAATAATTCACGTTGCCCTAGGATTGTGTTCAGGCCATCCATTAAAAGTCCACATTTGCTGTAGTGATTGTGGAATTGAACTTCAAATCTTTTGCAGAATTTGCTCCTGAGGCTATTAGGGATCACCTCACAGGGTCTCCCTTATGACCTATCCTATCTGAAAGTAGTTCCTGGTACCTAGGAGAGACATACCTATTCTGGCACAATAAAGAACAAGGCACCATGGTCAATATTTATGGTGTGATAGTTGACTTCTCTACGCAGACCATTTTGAAAGTGTTAAACCTTCCAAATATAGGGCTCAAGGTTGCTCAGTTATCTACCTATTCAGGCCCCGATGTGCGAAAGGATTGGTTGGAGAAGGTTTATGGCAGAGATAAAGCATTTAGTGAGTTGATGACAGAAGAGAGGGTTTACTTCAAAATTGAAACATATCACCTCTTCTTGACAAAGGACCTAAAAAGAATATCAACGTATGTAGCTAGAGGATGTGCAGTGTTGATGGAAAAGGTTAATGCTAACCTACCCCATCTATATTTAACAAAGATCCTAAGGTGTTTCAAGGAATGGAAGATAGGGAAGATGGTGCTGCCTTTCCCTTGTCTTATTAGAAAGCTTTGTCGACATGCTAGTATCTGGGGGTACACTAATGATGTTCTTCGGAAAGCCCAAACTACTTCATATGCTAAATTACTAAAGGTGCCAGCTCCAAGAAAAAGCACTAGCAAAGAGCTAGGACTAGAAAAAGAAGAAGAACAAATGGATGGACCTCTAGCCACAGTTCCTAGCCAACAATAAGAAGTAGGGCCTAGCACAGGCCAGGATTAGCCACCACCACCGCAAGACTACAGATCGTCGATGAGCCATCTTAGGGCCATCGCTGATACGGTTAGTTGGGAAAGTCACGATGACACAAACTTCTTACACGTCATTGATGATGCCAAGCATCCTACTATTTCATTAGATCTCACTAGGATGAAGTATCTATTCAAACAGGAGAAGGGGAAAGTAGGTGGTCACAATAGATCTCAGGAACCATGGAATCTTTCTAGGTGCAGTTAGAGACTGGTGAAGGGGCCACTGTGGTGGTCATGCAACACCAAAATGCCATGGGAGTTGCAGAAGTGGTCGCAAACCACATCAAGGAATCCTTTAACATACCTATTGTGTCATTGGCAGATCTCATAGGAGCACAAGATGCTCAAACCTTGGCCAAAACCTCAATGACTCCTACAAAACATGAGGATGCACTTGATTGATTGCTCCAAACAGGGCAAGTAATGATGTCCCTATTTGACATCCCTCAGGATGTCATGGCAATTCAATCATACCTCATTTTCACAAAGGGGAAGCTGGTCTTAATTAAAGTGATGGTCGAGCATGCTAAACCTGAAGTGCAGAAACTACAAGAGCAGCTCGTGGCCTTACAAGCAGCACAGCGGGACCCCTTGGAATTTGTTTCTGTAAACCAGCTAGAAAATTTTAGAATGTAGCAACTAACAAGATTAATAGCAAAGAATAAAATGGTGGCCAATGAGAAAGAGAAGGCTATTTGGGATGCCTCTGTAGCATAGGTGCAAACTCATGCGCATCTTAAGGTACTCAAAGCCTTACAAGAAGAGAACAAGCAGCTGGTTGCAGACAAGCCTCGGTTGACCATTGTAGAAAAACCAAAGAACATTCTTGATGAACACTTTCATAATCATTTGAAAAAGTAAATACATAATAATTAATCAAACTATACTACAAGCACACTAAGAAATTGGTTTTAACAAAAAATGTCTTCTTCTTATCACAAGCATGACAATTCTAAGTCAACAATACCATAAGAATGAAGAGTGGTGTACACTTATCGTAATGAGTTTGTATCCAATTTTACTTATGTCCTCCATTAGGATGAACAAATGTGGTGGTGAGACATGGAGGGGAATGTTGTATTGTAACATAACCGATCTATTTTCAAGATGTTGCTTCAAATCATTACAAGGTTTAACATTGAGGAGCTTCATGGAGAGTACATTATGAAAGATCATGACTTCTAGGATTACTATCCCATTGAGACACAATGCAAATGAGATCAGTAACAGGAAAAGCACCATGAAGATATGAAGGGGAAATGGTTCACTAATCACTTGTTTCTTGTAGATCAAAAAGATAGAAAATAACCTCTTTTTGAGGATTCTCAACATGCAGACTCTCCACTTCTTGACTCTGGTGAAGGGGAGCTAAATCCAAATCCTAAATTAGTGATTAACAATCTAGGTTCTAGTAAGAGTGAGCCCCATAGTCATGCAAGTTTTAAGAAAGGGAGTTGAAGTAGGAACTTGGACAAGCATAATCATGATCACTCTAAAGATTGTGGCTATGAAAAACAAAGGGGAAGTGGTAGACATCATGAGGATGTCAGTCCTCCTCCCTCTTCACCCTCTTCAATGGGTTCAACTTCCTCTTATAAATTTAAGAAAAACTATAGATGATGGGACAACAATGATAATCACATCGATTTCCATGAACAAAGGAATGGTAAAGGACATCACAAGCATCATTGAGATCATGACAATAAACCTCTATTGGCCACTCAAAATATGCTCAAAATCATAGAGGCTATTAGAATTCCTACTAGGCATGTTAAAGATAGCTAAATTAAGAGGCTAGACATGAACAATATCCTCAAATTTGAGGGGGGATATAACTTAGATCCTCAAATTCATTTACAAGCCTTTCCTAATGCCTGTGCCTTACAAAATATTGAAAATGATTGGCAAAATCTCAAGCTATTCCCTAGAACACTCATCAAGAAAGCAGAAATCTGGTACTAGTCTTTGAAACTAGAATCAATCTATTGATGAAGTAAAATGCTAGAATTGTTTAATGAAAAGTATTAGACTTACTCTAGAGTGTCAAAATTGCAAAGGAAACTCCAAGGCTAGAAACAAGTAACACATGAACCTTTGGATGCCACAATGGGTAGATATTATTCATTATTGCACCAATGGCTTGGCCATGATTACTCTCAGAAAGAAAAAATTTGCCATATCATAGATGGGGTTTGCTTGGAAACACGAAGAACCCTTGGGGTCTATGCTGAAGGAATATTGTCAGAATTAAGAGCCTATCAAATATAAAGGCTGATAGAGTAGGTAGCAAAAGAAAATGAAGGGTTGAGAAAATAAAAAAGTGTAGAAGAATATAATAGGAATCCTTCCATCAAAAAGAAGGAGGTTCTATTTTGTGACAATGAGGAGGAGTCACCTCTTGATGTGCTGGTGTAATGGAAGACATTTTTGATCTAAAAATTTATGTTAAAATTGTAGCCAAGGTAGATGAAATGTGAAATTCATTGGATGAAAAATTCCAAACTACTTTAAAAATTGTAGAAGAATCAAAAGAGCAAAGTAGTGATTGTGATTGTAGGAAGAAGAAAGAAGCTAAATGTGCCTACTAAAGGGGTAAGGGCAAAGTTTCTACAATAGAAGAAGTTGTAGAGACTAAGGTAGATAATGATGGTGGATGTGGCCTCTACTGCTATGAACATTGTAAGAGATGTTGCTTTATTGTGTTACAGTTATAGGAATCTAGGGTGTATGCTTTAAATCCATGACTATTAAAAAGGCAAACACCCAAAAGATTGCCTTATCCTCAAGGAAATTCTAGGCAATTCCACTAGCAACAACCTTATTATCCAAGTGAAACTCCACTACAACCATATGATTAATATCAGTAGTGGTAGCAACCATAGTCATGGGGGATGCCACCACCATGGTGGCACTACCCTTATAGGTAGCTAGATCTGTATGGATACTATGTTGAACAACCCCTATCTCCATGTGACTCTTCTAATCATGTTTATCCTTTTCAACATCACTACCACCCTTCACAATATCACTAAACTCATTCTCCAACTCTTAGAGGAGATTCCATGTTCCATCCATACCCTCCTCATGTGTCTACATCTATTCATCCACCCTCAACATAGCTACCTCTTACTCCATCCATGTAGGGTGAGCTTCTAGCCTAGCCACAACAACATAATGTTACAATGGTTAGTAATCTACAACCAGTTAATCAATCCAAGGGTTTGGAACCTACATCTCACAAACGACCATTCTTCAAATCCAACAACCCTCCTAAGCCCTCACAAACTCATGCAACTAGTCACCTTTCTCTTTTCTCATCCTCTATAAGCCATTAAATTAAGAGCCCTTTAAACCAAATTCCTCCCAAGATCTGCACTGTTATGTTAACTCATGTTGTATTTGACTAGATTCGAGCTAGATACCTTTCCAAGAAATGAATCGATCTTGGAAGTCCACTTATCTATTTGCAGATTGTTGGGAATGAATCATGCAAAGCTCTTCTACATTCAAGTTCCAGTGTTAATATAATTTTTCATGAGATGTATACTAATTGGAACCTACCACCTCTTAAGAAGAGAAATATCATATTAGAATTGGTAGACTAGTCCATCACTATTCCATTGGGATCGGTAGAAGATATTGTAACGACTATTTATGGGTAGTCTTGTCCTGCTAATTTCTTAGTAATCAAAGTTGAGAAATGCAAGGGGATTTTCCAATCATTATGGGAAAGACATGGCTAGGTATTGTTGATGTAAAAATGGGAATCAAAGATCTTTCCTTGAAAATTTTCAAGAAAAATGCATTTAGAAAGATTGCGAAGAAATGAGTTCCATGCATTGCGTACAGTGATATAGTGTGCAACTATGTGTAGAAACTCTAGTCCATGAAAAGAGCATCCATATCTACATATAGGTAGTGTGTAAATGAGGTAGATATTCAAAGGTGCCTATATGCAATTTCCAAAAAACATGAGGGCATCCAATGGCTGACAACTAATCTTGGAAGTAGCATACTTTGCATGGAACCTGCTGAGAGCCTAACATGTGACTATGTTGAAGGCATGGCTAAACTAGAGCAAGTTCATCACCAACTTTATAATGATGAAAATGAGGATACCTATTGAAGAGAGTTGGAAATATTTGAAAATTTTAGACAAGAGCCCTTAGAGTTGAAAACTCTACCTACCAACATGGAGTATGAATTTTTGAAGAATTGCAAGATGGTAGTCATCATTGCCAATCTTGCTTTTAAATAGAAATGAATGCTATTTAGGATGGTTAAAAAATGTCTAATAGCCTTTGCTTGGTCATATCTAGAACTCATAGGGATTGATCCCAGGATATGCTAGCATCATATCTACACTAATCTAGCCATAAAGTCAAAGAGGCACCCACAATAAGAGTTGAACCCCAAATTGAAGTAGATCGTCAAAGAGGAAATTGAACAACTCCTTAAGGTAGTGTTTCTCTATCCCATTGCAAATAGTAAGTGGGTTACTCTACTCATGATTGTACCAAAGAAAGGTGGAAAGTAACAATTTTGCATCGACTTCTGACTATTGAATATGAAAATATTCACATGTCACTTTCCATTGCAATCTGTGGATTAAGTGTTGGATACTATATTTGGGCATTGCTATCACAAATTTCTAGATGGTTATAGTGGCTATAACTAATTCCAGATCATGCTAGAAGATCAAGTAAAAATAGCATTAACAAGTCCCTAGGGGACTTTTGCATATCGAAAGATGCCTTTTGATTTGTGTAATGCTCTTATAACATTCCAATGCTTGGTCTTGAGCATCTTTTTAGCACTAGATTGGTAGAAGGATTGAAGAATTTATGGATGACTTCTCCACCTATGGTGCCACATTTGAGCAAGCCTTGAACCACCTTGAGCATTTTCTTAAAAGGTGTGTGGAGAAAAATATTTAGCTTAATTGGAAAAAAAGCCATTTTATGGTCCAAGAGGGCATTGTACTAGGGCATTGAATTTCTTAGGTAGGGATTAAAATGGATCCTTAAAAGATAGGGATCATCCAAGGAATAAATAGCCAAAAAAATTGCTAAAGATATCCAATTGTTCCTTGGACACTGGCTACTACTGGCATTTTATAGAAAATTTCTCTAAGCTCACAAAATCATTAGTAGAGCTTACAAAGAAAGAGGATCTATTCATTTGGACCAAGGAATGTGAAAATACATTCCAAAGTATCAAATAGAAGCTCGTAGAGACTCCAATTCTACAAGCACCTAACTGGTCTAGACCATTTCATATAATGATAGACACATCAAATTATTTCTTGGAAACCATGCCTATGTAGTTAGATGACAAGAAATGTCCATATTACATCCACTGTGCAAGTCGAAGCATTGTGGATGCATAGTTGAATTACATCACAATGGAAAAAGAACTAATGGTAATGGTATATGCTCTAGAGTGTTTATGCACACTAACCATAGTGTCATTTGCTTCCTCATGAACAAACCAATAGTGAGCCCTCATATCATACAGTGGTTGGTGATCTTGTAGGAGTTTGATCTTACAATGATAGATTGAAAGAAGATTGAGAATGTGTCTCTAATCACTTATCTCAGTTACGATGGGATACCAAAGAGGAGGAGAGCCCAATCTTTGACCAATTTCCTAATGAACTCCTCTTTACATATGCAATAAATGAATAAGTGCTTAATGAACTGAAATGATATGATGACATCTTAACTTATCTTCTTACTCAAGAGATGGCACACGATTTGGAATATAGGAAGAAATAATAGTTTCTTCATCAGGCCAAACATTTCATGGAAATCAATGGATACCTTTACAAGATGTGCACCGATGGCCTAGTTCATTGGTGTGTACTTGATGCAAATCAACCATGAATTCTCCATTATGCTCATGAGTGTCCTTGTGGAGGCCAATATGTTAGGAGATGCATGATCATTAAGATCATGATGGTAGGGTATTAGTGGCCAGAGAAAATTGAACCCTCTCAATGGAGGAGGTACACACCATTCATCAAAAGTCCGCGATTGAGATAGCCACATGGCAGAATGAGGCTAAATGACATAAGAAGCTAAAGGAGAATTTTTGTGATCAAGTGGGGATGTATAAATAGGTCCTTGAAAATGAGATCCATATGGACAAGGCACAAATCAACACTATCAGTGCTCAACACACTGACTGGCGGGTCATGTTGGACACATATGACCTCGCCCACTAAGCGGAAGTTAAGAATCGAGACCTACAGATTTGAGACTTAATAGAGTACATGGAGTTGTAAAATCTAAGATATTCCAATCTTGCCATGTTAATAGTAGGGTGCCCGAGGTTAGAGCTCAAGTAGAAGGTAGCAACCACCCACATCAAATATGAAGCAGAATTTGCAGAGTGCAAGAAGCTGGTGGCAAAATTGGATGTTGCAAATTCTGAACTTGAGGTGGTAAAAGCTAGCTACTAGGGATAGAAATATGTTGCAACCAACTTGGCTTGATGGCTAGCAGACCTTCATGAGTACAAGGATAAAGCCAGAGCCTATGAGGAGGAATGACGGGTGTTCGTGGCTTGGTACGTCAAGGCCAACCAAAAGTTTCCACAACTACCCTATCCATGGGAGGTGTCAACTCCATCAAATGTTGGAACATTAGCATGGATGGCATGAGACCCTCATACTGAAGAGGAGAAGTCCTAGGCCATACTTCAACACCATCAAGCCTTGAAGCCTGGAGCCCAAGACAAAGGGAAGGCGTCAATGGAGGAGCCACTACCACCAGGAACTACATAAGTTCCAAATTTTTGTAGTTGTAGCATAATCTGTGTGTTGTGTCTTTATTTTGTTTTCTTCCCACACTATGGCATAGTCCTATTTTCACCATCCAATAATGACATACCTATCCACTGTGTAATAATTGTAACTCAAGGATGAGTTTTCATTCAGTCATGGGGGTATGATGAGTCATGTTTTGGGCGACCGCGATATCGCGTACATGATATCACAACTAATTCGCGATATCACGTACACGATATCGTAGTGCATCTCCAGTTCTATAAATAAGAGGTGGCTCTCCCTTTTTTGATAGTAAGAGTTATATTGTAGCAAAGCTCTGGTAGTTTTACCCCTTTAGAGATAGATTATTTTCCAGTGTTTACTCGTAGTGTGGTGATTGTAATTGTACGACATCCTTTATTTGAGTGTGACGTACTTGGACATGCACATGACTGGAAATAAAGATCAAGATTACTTCATCATTGCAGCATTCACTTTGTTTTATTATTTAATTAATTATTATTTAATGTTTTCCTAGTTAATCTCCCTCACCCTTAAACTCCTAGAAACACGGAATGAGTACGACTTGATTATGAGCATTTAAGTGTGACTACTTGGTAACCCAATAGCGTACCTATGATCTGCGCTTGGTAATCCCAGTGGTAGTCATGCACGAAGTCCAAGATGTGTACCGATAATCAAGGAACGGATGCTCATCGCACTTAGGCTAGATTAGATTCTCTTACCCTCTCTCTAGCTTAGCTTAGTTAATATTACTTTCTATTGCCCTCAGGAGTAGCATTAGATTAGAAACCATCATGCACCTCACTCTAGACTAAACCATATGTGACAACCTAATACTAGTCCAAGTGGGAAGATAGTGAACTATGACTTAAGGCTAACTATCTAGGTGCTACAACTAGTCCATCTGCAGAGTTCGATCGGATCGCACGTACATGCTCGTATTCATATGGTTGAGTGTAGGGGTAACTCGCCACTCATCAGGAGTCAAATACTAAATTCTCAAAGATTTTTTTGAGCTACAACTTAAAGGAAAAAGGTTCATAGTTAAAGCTAAATAATTAATTAATTTTCTACAGTATTTTTTTTTTGTGTTGGGAGGCTAGCCCAGCCTTTTGGGGGTGCTAGTGTAGGTCGATTACCTCATAGAAGAGGAAAGAGGGACCCGACCATTTATATTGTCGGTATATGAAGAGCCCTGCCTTCCCTTCGTAGGGTCATCACCTTTGGGAGAGTTATATCTTAGGTAGGCTTATACTTTAAGATGGATAGCTAGACCCTCCACTACTTTAGCAAATCCCTTTAGAACTTATAGGCTTAGGTTCATACCATGGACATGGGTACTCACATAGATAGATGCAAACTACTAAGCATTTCACGGACACACTTAGGAATGAGAGCTTTACACACTGCTTGATGCCTACAAGATGTAGCTACTTTTTTATTTAATCCAACTTCCATAGATGGTAGATTTAAGCCTTTTATGCATGCCTGGTAGGAAGGGACATGTGCAGTTGCTTATCTAAGCAACTAGAGGCTGTTCATGGGACCCTACTGAGGGCTTTCACAGGATCGAACATAAGAGCAATGATTATTCCTCTTATTAGCTTTTGTTGTAATTTATTTCTTATTTATGATGCATTTTTAAAAGAGTATTCTTTTTATCATCATCATCCTAGCCTTGTTCCAATATAATGGGATCAACTACATGAGTTCTTTTCCATCATTCATCTTTATGAAGAGCTAGATATTTGTTTATTTGTAGTTTCTTCAGATCATCTTCAATCATTTTTTCCATATCTTTTTTTCAATGGCTTTCCTAGAATAGTGATGTAGCAACTTTTTCTTATAGGCTCATTGTTTAATCTTCTTCGCACATATCCAAACCATATAAGTTGCCATTCTTATAGCTTATCTAAAATAGAAGCTACTCTAAGTCTTCCTTTGATGTCTAAAAAGCATTCTTTCAATCTATATAAGAAATCCTTTAGTAAGAACCAAAAATCCATAATGGTACTTTTGAATAAGGATAAGATCTAATTCTTTCTATACCCAAGAAGAGTATTTTTTAGGATTGGTTACAATGATGAAAGCTTGAAAAGGCATTTCCAAAATTGTTAGGCTTTTTCTTTATATTTCCTTTTCTATGTTGATGATTTGATGTATTCTAAATTTTTAATTATTATTTTTTAAAGAATCTAACACCTCATCAAGTAAAAACATTTTACTAAAATTCTATGTTAAGTTATTAAGAAAATATTATTTAAAGATTTGTTGCAAGAAAATAGTCTAGAAGTAACTTAATATGGAAGCTTTATAGCTACTATAAAATACCATATGAAATATGAATTAAGTTGTTAACTCATTTCTTAATAAGGAATTGTAAGTAAGAGGTTTTTTGTTCAAGTCACACTTAAGGTATAATTATAATAATCTATAATTCTTCCAAAATACTTATATTAATTATTTTAGGTTTTGACATCTTCCTTGAGCTCCTAAGCATCAAATATCATACATAAAAGTAGATATATAAAATGATTCTTAGTAGGCTTAACCTAATCATTATCATTAAGATGGTAAAGAGAAAAATAGAATAATACTACATTTCTAATTTACAATAAAACTTAATTTCTTTACTAATAAACTATGTATAGGATGTTGTTAGAACTAGATGATAATGTTAGTGAGGCATTTTTCAATTGGTTAGAACATGAAGCTTGCAATTTATAAGTCACATGTTTAAGTCTGAAAGTTATGCTATTTTTACATATTGTTATGTTGAATGAAAGTATTATGAAAGAGTTTTGTTGGCTTTATATCTAGCAACTTGATGAACATATGTATACCTTATACATATATGAAGGAGCTATGTCACATTCCTATTTTTGAATGGTGTTGTTGCATAACAAACATAGCATCACTTTATAACAAGTATCATAATTATTGTAGTAAGATCTAAAAGGAAAAGTTATAATTAAGACTTGAAAGAATGTGTTGTAATAATAGGCATATCTCTCAAGGAAACCTTTGGGGGTTTGACCAAAGGTATTTATACCTAGACATTAAAGATCAAATGACCATGAAGTTGTAAAGCCAATAAAGGTAGGTAATAGGTGCTAGGTAAAGAGGAATAGGAAGGTCACTTGCCATCCCTTCTAGTTGATTTACATGCTTTACTAGTATGGTAGTGCTAGATAGTCGCTAAGGAATAGATGTTAAAGGAAGATAACTTGAAGAAACACTCAGAGCATGACCTTAATTTTTCTTTTGCATTTTCCTTATTATTTTTTACACATCATGTCGAATGTAATTTATATTTTAAGTTTTCATGACATTCAAGAACAAGATATCACATTTGATATTAGAGGAAATCATGATCTAAGGGCCAATAAAAATCAAGAGTGGACTACAATTTGATGATGAACCATGGATCCATGAGCTAGAAAGAGTCATAGAACAACCACCAGATGCACCTTACGCTTAAGATGATCCATGTAATCTAAAGATATCCTTCTAATGATTTGCATGGACAATAGATCAAGCATCAACAAGAAAATCACAAACGTGTATCATGTTCAAGATAGACCCTACCAAACAACAAGATTTTTTTAGGGATATCAATAATCAGGAGATTTGATTATGTCTCAACAAGATACATTAGCTATAAGAAATGTTAGGAAGACAAGGATACACCAGTAGAGGTAACTCTTACTCATGCTATAGTAATGTTAAAAATGTTAATTGATTAAGGTCACTATTAAGTTTCCCCCTAGAAAATTAGTAACCATGGCCTGAGTCGATCTTATCTTATTGGAATTTAGTGTCCTAAGCACCTAACTCATGTAACTTAGTATTGCTCACTTGCCTAAGACCTATGATAGGTAAGTTTAAAGGATTTAACCTAGTCATAAGATTGTCTTATTCCTAGTTAACTATACAAGTTATTACCTTGAGGTATATAGGGAAACTAGTACTTAATGGGTAATGTTGTGATGTCTTACTTTGCTAACCCTCTCCTTAGTATCTCACTAGGGTATAACCATGATCTAAAGGAATAGGCCTACATCACATGTAAAATTGTAAGGTATATATTTTATATTTCTATCCAAGAGTTTCTATATCATTTATAATTAAATCCAAGTTATCTAGAAGTTTTCATGTCACCCATATGTCAACCTAGTAATGTCAATTTAGCAAAAAAGCTATTTTGGTTCATTTAGGTCATGAAAATTCAACTTGGTCTTTTGACTCTAAAACCATTCCCAACACATAGTACTCGTCAATACAATTCGAACTATATAAATTTTGTCCCAATTGGATTTAGGATTTGGGAGACTTCATCATTTAAAGTCTCTTCTTATGTGTGCTTTATATAAATAATAAATAAAGGAATTAATAAATTATTTAAAGATGTCAAAATTTTAGGATTAGGAATCAAGCTCAAAACCTTTCCTTGCCAAAACGAAACCTTATCCTATCATTTTTTGAACCACCTAGTCAACTACTGAGGTAGGGAGAATAAAACGATAAAAAAAAGTTTAAAACAAAGTTCATGTTAAAATTTCTAGGGCTAGAATTGAACTCATGACCTCCAAATTAGAAAAGTTACATCTTAAGCTTTATTCAACTAGCCAATAAGCCAAGTACCTTGATTGTTCATATATATGAAAATATGTATAATATAATATAATAAATAAAAATTAGAATATATATATATATTTAAAAATAATTTTTTTCCTACTCATGCAAGGCAAGGCAGGCTTCCACTTGTTGTTGCACCTAACCAGTTGCACTGTTGCATGGTTGGGCTATTGGCCTAACTATGGTATGGCTCGTCACATTGCCATGTAGCAAGGCCTAATGGCACAGTTGTGCAATTACCCTGACCATGCAGTGTTGTGGCTAGCCTAGCCATGGCATGCACAGTGGGGTAGTTGCCTATCCACAAGTCATCACAATATGATTCCACCAATAGTGGCTAGTCGACCACAACCTAGGTTGCTGCCTTGTAGGGGCTAGCTATCACAACACAAACCCTTGACACCATGTGAAATCCTTGCTCTTTCACCATCCCCTATAGTAGTTCTTGTAGCAATCATGACCTTAGCTACCCTAGGCTAGTGCCATCCTCTACCATTGCACTATTTGTAGCTTACTATGCTCCTTTATCCAACCTTCATGTGTGCCCTCTCTATAGCCTTGTTTGCATCATTTTTGTCATTGTTGCCACTACTACACTCATCACCATTGATCTCCTCACATATTTCTCCATCATCACTACCATCTTTAGAAAATTTTTCAAGATTTTTGGCAACCCACTATGATTGCAGGAATTGCTAGTGTTGTGATTTCCTACCATCCCACTTGCCAATTGTGATAGTTGTTGTCATCAATTACTACCACCATTCCTTACCTCCTTACCTCCCTCATTGTCAATAGTAACTACTAGTGTTATCATACTTGCCTCCCATTGATAGAAAAAAATTCCATCAATTGATAGAAAAGTTTAAACATTTTCATTAATTGATGAGAATTTTAAAAAAGACATCAAAATTAGGATGGGAAAATTTAAATATGAAAACATAAAAAATATAATACATAATAAATTTTGATGGAGTGGTAGAAATTTGGATAAAAATTTTAATGTACCTAGTAGATTGTGATTAATTGATAATCTATGGTTAATTCATATGGAGTTGTATTTCTGAATTTTTGGTAGAAATGGTTGATTTTCCTAATGGTAATTGGATTTTGGGAATATTGGTTAACCCACTAAGTTAGCATGCCAAATCCATTTTTTGCTTGATTTTATGATAGCTTCCATTTGCATACTAGTTTGGCTTGAATTCCTATTTCCCTTGGTATTTAACTATCTTAGCTGATGAGACGCGATATCGCATGCACCGCAATATCGCGGTCCGTCACCAAATCTATAAATAAGAGGTGGCA
>MNCI01035892.1:0-11125 GCA_015680685.1 Gnetum montanum
AAAGTGTGTCTCTACTTCTATATTTTAGCAACAATATTTTCTCAATATGTGTCCACCAATACAATATCACCTAAAAATAGCATACATCAAGAGATTTCATCTTATTTTTCTTTTGTTAATTCATTTATAATAATAACAAGTACTCTAGTAGATCATCAAGATATATTCTTGTTTTTTCCTAGAGGGTTTTAAATCTTTAACCCTACATAGACTATAAATTATAGTCAACTCAAGGTTTGGTCATAGTATGTGATTATAGGTATCTATGAAAATTATGATTCTTGGTGAGCTTGCAATCATGTCATAGTAGAAGTTTAAATATAACATGAGTCATAGTGGAATCATGGCTAAGTTATGGTTGCTCTAGCTAGTATACTATATTAATTACAAGTCATAGTATAGTTGTTGTGGTGGTTGTGATTTCACTAAAAGTCATGCTAGAAGATTAAGAAGAGGAGTTTTTCTTTGGAATTTATCTTTGAGAAAATCATGCATTGTAATGGCACTTGTGGTAACAACCACAACTCCACTGCAGATCACAGTTTGAAGGATTAGTATGTACGATAAGTTGCAATTAGGTCATAAATTATGTTCAAAGACTTGTATGGGAATGTGAAGCTAGACATTAATTGTGCAATATAAAAGTGAAAATTTGTGACTATTATTCAAAAAATCCTATATTTAATAAGATCATGAATTTTGTGTATGTGATATTATGATATGCTTGTGATGATGTGGAAAGTAACATACCCTCANGTAAGTCATTTGATAGAAGTATAAAGACATTCCACTTAGTTTATACTCACTATTTCTCTTGCAGATGATAGAGTTAGGAGTGTAGGAGAGCATCAAGATTGATGAGGTGGATGAAGCTATGTTCCTTATATGTATTTATATACATGTTAGTATATGAGATGGAATTATTTGCTTATAGTTTTCGTATAAAAAGTTATTTGAGTTAAGATTTATATTTAGTTATGTTAGTAGTGTATATACAATAATAAGGATGTGGATGGCATGTTAGATATATTATGTTATAATTTTAGATAGCATGTAGGTGCATTTTGAATAGCAATGTTATATAATAGTTTCGTTGTTGGTTTGTGCATACTAGGTACATTTAGATATTTTAATTTAGAATGATATCTTTCATTGTCCTTATTAGGGACTACCACTTTGAATAATAGTAAGGTATTGGTTTCTTAAGTTGTAAGACCTAGGTTTGTGTTTAGGCACATCCATTTAAAAGAGGTTAGAATTTTGCTCATTCATTAACCATCCTAGGATTCATCTTTGGTGGGATGAACATTAAGTATTTGGGTGATGATCCTCTTATCCTGAGTTATGTTTATTGAGCAATCTTTTATATTGTTATGTTTTCTTGATCATTATATGATTTTGGACATAGCACCAACTTAGCCTAGATATGATAAGTGGGATGTTACATAATGGTATAAGAATAGGTATACTTCAATATTATTTAATTCTTATGGTACTTACCTAATTGTGATTTTTGCTACAATGATATTTAGTAGATACGGTTCTAATGTTAGCAGAGTATGGGTACTTAAATGACTCTTTTATTCAAGCTAAGAAACCTCTATAGAAAATTGGCATTTGAGTTGAGAATAGTAAGGTTGAGGTTGTAGACAGTTATTATAATGTTTGCAATAGCATGCAATTGGTAGTGCCTTTACTTTAGTTACTAGAAAGATGGCAATGGTAGTAGTGTTGATCAATACAAAGGGCCTATTAACAAGGAGCTAGTTAAATAGTTCTACAAGTTAGGAGTTGTTACCTTTACTAGTACCAAGGATCCTAGTGTGATGACTAAGTCTTTGAAGAAGTTGAGATTAATTTGAAAGAATGCATACTATGTCAAAAAGGTATATAGGCAACCAAGGTTAAGGTTTCTAATATGAGCACTTTTCTTATGCTTCGGACAAAGGGGATTAGGACTAATTACAATGATCTATTAAGGGTATGTCTTACCTAGCTTGAGTATTATTGTATTTTGTTATATCTTTGGATTTTCTGTGATGTTTTTCTCTATTAGTTGTTCTTGTGTAAATTTTGGACAAAAACTCATTTGGGAAGACTATTTCCTAGGGTGCCTTTCGTATGGGTATGGAAACCCAGGAATAGTCTTAGTTGAAGAGGGCTATGTGACATTAAATGGTTAAATGACCTTAGATTAGGGCATTTCAAAGAAATAGAAATTATTTGAGAAAATAAAACTTTCAAGATAATATAAAAGGATGAGCTACAATAGCTCCTGAAAATAAAATCTTATGTAATCCAATGTTCATAAATAGACAAGGTTCTTAATGTAAACGTCTGACATGCAATAAAAATTCACATTCACAATCACTTGAATATAATTAAAAGACTATAGCAAGACTTAGGTCAAATGAGGACAACATCTAGTCACTCTAGCTAAGCTAAGATTGCCTTTGCCAGCTAATTTGCATGTGTTTCCCCACCACCATCGGAGGAGGAGGACGAGGTGACTATGGTATTGGTGGTAGAGGAGGTAACTCTGATAGTGACTGTGGTGCTAGCACTATTCACTGTCATTGCTCGTAGCATAATTCAAACTCTTGAGACATGGGAAAGAGAGAGGAGACAACACCAAGGGAGAGAGATATGTTATCTCTTGCTACTGCTACCATTTGTTGCCACTATTTCCATCCATTGTTGTTGTTGCCACTGGTTGCTGATGCTACTGGCTCTTGCTACCTAGAGGCTCGCATTGCATGTTGCTATTATTTGTTGTTTTGTGCCACCTACCAGTCACTACTTGTCACTATGTGTCAACTCTCACCAGTTGTGCATGCACCGTAGTCCTTCATCATCATAGTTGCACATCGTTGGTCACCACTACTGGCATCGTCACGTACCATTGCTAGCATCGCTACTTGCTACTTACAGAAACTACTGTTGTTGCTTGCTACTCATATATGTTGTTGTCATTAATGCTTCTTGTACCTCTTGCCACACTCCATGACTCCTACTTGTAGCTCCTGCCATGTTTCCTAGAACATCTCCCACACTGCTTGCTACTCGTTGATGCTTGCAAACATTGTTGTCATTGATGCTGCCTCTCATGACTACTACTATTACTAGCTACACACCGCCTCTTGTGACTATGTCACTATGCTGGTTGACATTGAAAGAGAGGAAGGCCAAGAGATGTCCCTTCGTTTTGTTGCTGGTACTCCTTTTATAGAAACTCCCAATACTGATGACTTTGAAAGGCCATGTCCACATGTCATCCACATTCACCATGTCTACACATAATGCACATTCACCATGTTTGCATGTTGCCCACATTCGCCTTAACATCACCACCATTAATACACCATGCCAACTCAAGTAGACTTGCAACCTACAATCCCCATTTGCACCACTACTCTACCAACGTTTACTTCACTAATCACTAACTGGCATGTTGTAAATATTATTGTTGTAGACATGTTTAGTCTAGAAATTAAAGTTTTTAATTTTGTCTTATTTTTACTTTATAGGCTCATGGCCCCATTCTAGTGGGTCTACGCTAGTCATGTTATATTTCTATGTTATCAGTATGACCATTGATGCATGGAAATTTGCTCAAGATTCTAAGAGTCACATCCATGAGAGAATTGAGAAAGAAGAAAAAAATATCCTTTATTTATTGATCCTAATATTACTGGAGATAATAGTAAATCATGATGTTCTAAATATCTTAACTGTAATCCTTGCCTAAAAATTTGATTTGTTTTGATGTACAAACTATAAATAAACCTCTACTTCCTCTCATTCATTGTAAGAAAGAGGAGTCTATTTCCTCTGTTTTCTTTTATTTCTTATAGATTTGTCTCTGTTTCTAAATTCCTTTAGATTTCTATCATGAGTGATTTTTAGATTTTCAAACTTGCTTTCAATTCCTATCACTCACTCACTAAGGCCTTGATTCTGTGTTATATTTGTTATAACACTTGTTTGTGCCCACAAACATTGCTACCAATGCACAACCCCATTCTTGATTGGGTCTATTGATATTTGTAATGTTAATTTAATAGGAACCATGGCCACATCAAAAGGAGTGTATAAATAATGACTTAATGGAAGTGGTAACCTTAATCATTATTTTAGTACATTTATTTAACATCCTATTATATTTTCAATCCTTTACTTTATCTAGGATACCTTTTAAATAATTCACATGGTTTAAAACCTATAGGATTTTTAATTTGTTAATCATGACTAGTATTGATGGATGATAATAATCTCTCATAATAATAAATAATATAAAGGTTGCATGATACCTATCATTGAAATCACCCCTATGTATCATGTAATTTGTTTCAAGTAATGGATTGAAATCATGAAACCATACCCTAGTGATTAGACTAATAAGTCATGACTTCATGCTTAGCATGGATGACGTTAGTGTCAATAGTTGGCCCCAAAACTATAAATTTCATGAAAATGCAAGGAATAGAAAAACCATAGGAATTTTAAAAGGAGATGCAAAAGATAGAGGATCGAAAAGATCATAAAACATAGACAAATTAAGATTTGAAAGCAAACTATATTGATCTAAGTATGACTAAAATAACCATACAATTAAGAGAGAACTAAATGTGGGCCACCCTTGCAAACCATCTTATTTAATTAAGATCAAAACATATACTCTTTATAATCATAACTTTAATTACATAGATACATATATATATAATTAAAGTATATAATTAAGATCTCATTCAAAATCATCTCACAAGGTAAAAGTAAAAAATATGTGGACTACATTGAGCACAAGACTTATGCCAAACTTAATAAAGAGGACAAGCTTATCTCAACAATATGGATCTGCTTTCAAAAACTTTGTCTATGAATACAGGTTGCATCACCAAAATGTAATATATAAGGATGAGCAAATCAATTTATCAAGAAATTATTGTATAAAGTATATGTTCAAATCCTAAACATGACCAATGTGACAAATAACTAGTGGCTATGGCCATTTTACAAATTTGGAAATTCATGTTTCTATTATGAAATCAAAATTGATCCATTGAATATACCCAACAATGCATAGTTTAAATGGTGAAAACATTTTTGTCATAATCCATATGGGATGATGGAAAATTCTGTCTCTTTCGTTAAAGATGCAAATCGTAGTGATTATTTCTTTTATAGAAATGCTAGAGTGAAAATTATATACACAAAAAAATTTGGTTGGACAAGCATGAGATATTACATATTTTCCACTATAAAAAGAAGACATGTTACTTGTACTCCATCAGGATTTTCTTTCTATCAAGTAGTGTATACAACAAAAAAGTGGATATAAGTTACTTTTGGCAAAACAATGTGCAAATAGATAATACAACTTCACCTTTCATGTTTGATTCACGCATCTTAAACATTTAACTTAGTGGTGGACTAACATTGGAAGACTTGCAACATCCAATTCATCAAGTGTTGTTGGCAAGCCCTTATGCTAGAGACTCTGATTATGATGAAGATCCATAAAATTTAGCATATATTGTGTCTTGTAATGTTAATAAAATGAATTTCCCTTTATCTTTATGATTATGTTCCATTTGAATACTTGCACTTGTTTCATATCAATCAAAATTTAGGAAAAAATAAAAAAAAATATATGGAATTTAGATGATCTTGACTACTAATAAAACCATCATTCAGAGCATGATCAAAAAATGTCAATAGAAAGTCATAATAGCTTTCAACATTTAACAACTCAACCAAAAATAAAATAAGAAAAATCATTAACAAATTTTTAACATTCATGATAATAAATTATACATAGTCAATCTCCTATATGTCTTTGATCCCTTTGAATGTGATTTTCATAATACTAAAATATATTTTACATGTAGTATATTTCTTGTTCATGTAGTCATGTAAGTAATTATACAGTATTTCTTTGGTGAAATATTGCACGTACTATAAGTTATTAGAGATACCTATATTTGGATCACAAACTTTTCAAAAAAAATCATTGATAAGATAGTTCAATATAACAAAAACCAAGTATGCAATAAAGAAATATTTTCACTCAAATGGAATTCCAATTTTGAATGATTACAAATAATAGTCTTACATTGACAATATTATAAATATAGTAGAAGTCAAATATCAAATAATATTATGTGTGCTAAAAGAACAGAATATTTCTGTGTATATAAACAAACAAAAAGAAATAGCATGAATAATGAAGAGTTATAAGCATTAAGAAAACATGAAAGAATTTACAAATCTAATATAAGAAAATGAAAAAAACTAATAACACTAAGGATAGCTCACCCTTATACCAATGCAAAGAGAAGATATTAAAATAAATAATGTCACATTAGCAAACTCTAATGATCAAATAAATTTACAAAAATTAAATAAAAATATATGAAGTTAATTAAACCATGTAACAAATATGCATTGCAAAAATTTATAAAATTTTAAATATGAAGACAAAAAAAATATTAGAAATGCTTAATTAAGATTTCAAAATAGTCCTCGAATTGTTACAAATGAATTTGAATGTAACACATGTAATGAAAAAAAATTTGCAATGTTACGTACCAAGAAAAATAGCATATTCAAATGTCAAAGATGTAGAAATGAGAACTACCCTAAATTTTTTTCTATATTAAATAATATGAATCTTGGAGAACAACCATGTGAATTTCAAGTGTTAACCCAAGTTGAAGAAATGTTAATTGTGAGGCTCAATCCCATTATTCAAGTTACGCATGCTCGTGGAGGCCAACTAAATATAGAGGTCATACAATAGGCTTTTCACAGCATGTAAAAGAGGCAGCAAAAATCCTACCTTGAAAATTACAAGAGTTACCATTGATTATTGTTCAAAGAAAAGATCATTTTGGTGGAACATATGATTTTATTATCAACAAGGCAAGAGTACTAGTAGCGTTAAAATTTAAAATTCATAATGAAGTGTTTTAAAAGATGTTGAAATAAATTTGGAAAATATTAAAAAACTTCTAGAAAAAAATCATGTAAGATGCACTAATAAAGTTCAAATAATTAGTATTAATGAATTAGAAGATGAATCAAATAACATTGAAGCATATGTAAGAAGTAATGATGATTATGAAGAACTTTATGATGAAAGTATACTTACATCATCTACAATTATGAATACAATTGACTCTAAAATAGCGAATGATCTCATTCAAGATTGGCATAACTTACATAAAATTAAAGTTGCAAAAAGTATTAATTATCCAACAATAGATAAAACTCTATTAACTGAATACTTTTATCTTGATTATTTGATATTTCCTTCCCTACTCTCTTTCCCATAGGAAAATGCAATTTCTATGACTTAAGAACTAAGCAAGTTTGATTACATCAATATGTAAAACATCTTTTGTTGTATAAAGATGGAAGATTTGCAAGACATCCTAGATTTAGATGCTATATTTTTAACATGATTAAGAGACATCGTGCACAAAACATAGTCTCAATTTTCATTAAATGAAATTTACATTAAATGCCAATGCATATCAATGAGTTCAAAGAACAATTACAATAGGATCCAAGCAAGAGTTTTGCTAATAAAATTGTACGATTTAGTTCTACATTGCAAGGTACATGAGCTTACTAGTCAAAATGTTGCTCATAGTTAATATCAATGTTGAATCAAATTAAATCTACTATTATATTTTTCACGTTAATGCTGCTGATATCCATTGGCCTCACTTACATAAACATATGACAAGAGTTGCAAAAAAATGGTTTACAACAAACTAAACAACAATGGTCATTGAAAACCCTCATGTCGTAACACAATATATGTATTATTATTACCAAGTTTTTATGAAAGAGATTTTGAAAAGGGACATGAAAGTGATTGACTAGTATTTAAGGTATGAATGGCAACATCGAGGATCTCTGCACATACATGCCTTTTTGTGGATCGAAAATGCTTCAAATATAGACACAATTAATTAGCATGATGAGGATAAAGTCAACAAGATAAAAAATTTCTTAGATGATCTTATACATGCATGGAACCCTCGATTTGCCACTGCAATGCCATCTTTTATTGATGTTGATATTCTATGAGATTTGATATTTATTTTTGCAAATAAATATATATAAAAATAATAATTCAAATATTTGTCACCCATCATCATATGATAAAGAAGCAATATTCACCAAAGATGTCGACAAAGATTACATAGAACTAATTAACTCAGTTCAAAGATATTCAAAATGTAGAAAGGATACATGCTTATGATTAAAAAATGGAAAATTACATTGCAAGTAATGTATCAAAAAGTTATTTGAAAAAAATATTTTGAAAAAACTATTGCAAAAAATTATAATATTATATTTACATATACTTTGTAAATACAAAGTTCCATGGCCTATTCATGAAACCTCTTCATTATTATAGAAGAATTGTAAGTCAAAGAAATTGTATTTGAGTAACTAAAAAATGATGATAGATTGAATAAACATCATAGACTAGTTCTCCAAACATGAAAAGCTAACATAGATTGGCAACCTACTTTGTCAAAACATGCAGTTGTGAAGTACATAGCAAAATATGCTACTAAAGCAAAAAAAATTAAAATTAAAATCCTATAATGATATGCTAGGAAAAATTATAAAATTATAGAACACTAAAGATCACATTGGAAAAAGATACAAAAAGCTAATAACTGAGACATTAATTAAAAAAGATATAGAAGCATAAGAAGTATCCCATATGTTGTTGGAACTACCTTTAGTAGAATGTAGTAGAATTTTTATAAACTTAAATTTTTCTAATCAAGTATATAAACAAATAGTTACAAATGAATCTAATAATGAAGAATCATATTCAAAAGATATTTTGAAAGCATACATGAATAGGCCAATAAACATGAGTGGTTTAAACCTTTATGAGGTGACAAAAAAATTTATTTACAATCCAAAATGAAATTCAAATAAGTTACTAAAACAAATAAAAAGAAGCCATAGTTCAAGTGTATCCTATATTTTTAGAAAAACTATTTGAGAATCCTAAAAAATAGCTAGAGTATTGTTGAATTCAAATGTTGCTTTATGTTCCATTTCATATATATGAAATAGAAATAGGAACAACATAAGAATAGATAAGAGTTAATTGGAAAGTACATGAACAAATAATTAAAAAAATAACAAATAAAAATGAAACCAAGGAAGATACAGTTTGCAAAGATTATGAAGAAGATGTTTATATTGAAAACCTAAATCACTTTTAAAATGAATGGGAGCTTTTATCAAGTTTGCAACCAACACAAGTTTTAAATCACACAAAAATAGATATGTTAGGATGAAGAGACATAGACATTTGGTGTGAATGGAACAAAACTAATCAAAATGAAATCAAAAGAGCATTACAATTTCTAAATTTCTTGAAAATTTCCAATACTACTGTTATGATGCAACTTAATATAAATTATCAACAAACATTAAATAGCAAACAACAAGAAGTTGTAAGTATTATTAAAAATCATTATATTCAAAGTAAAACAAAAGCATTAAAACCATTGAAATTAATAATACATGGTAGTGCTTACATAGGGAAATCTTTCCTAATTCATGCTATCAAAATAGAAATGTCTACTTTAGAATTTCCAAAGAAATGCCTTTGTTGGTAATGGCTCCAACAAGGGTTGTAGCTTTTAATATTCAAGCAAAAATAATTCATGTTGATTTGATACTATTCATAAAAGAAAAAGAAAGAAAAAAAATATTATTTTATATCAGTTGCAGAATGATTTAAAGGACATAAAATATATTCTCATTAATGAGTATAGTTTTATTGGTGCTAGGCTATTAGAAGATATAGATGCAAGGCTACAACAAATATTTCCTTATTGTAATGAAAGTTTTGGAGGTAGGTCAATAATTTTCATAGGTGATATAGCTCAATTATCTCCAATTCGAGATATAGCACCATATTACTCCAAAGGTATTGGAAACATTTTATGGAATAAGCTTACATCTGTTGTTTTATTAGATAAAATATTATGAAAAAACACATCTATAAAAGAACAATGAATTTTTTAAAAAATTTCTAAAAAACTATAAGAACTTGTATACCAACAAGTACTTATTGGGAGATATTAATGAATAGAAGCTAAAACCAAATGTCTATTCAAGAATTAAAAAATTTTGATGATAGTATACACTAATTTTCAAGAAACAATCAAGTAAATAAACATAATAAGAAAATGTTATGTAATTTGGGAAAGCTTGTTTGTCGAAGTCTTAGCATTAGTAATTGTTCTAATCAGTACATATCCATGGATGATGAAGATTTGGAAGCAAAAATACTAATCAAAATTGGGGCTAAAGTAATGTTGATAGTAAATATATTTACTTGTTATGGCTTGTTAAATGGAACAACTGGAACTATTATAGATATATTTTATAGTAATGAAACAAAGCAACCAATGCCACCATCTTTGGTATTGATTAATTTTCCAAAATATACTGGTCCATCATTTATGTCTTCTTCAAAGCAAATAGTTCTGATATTAAAATTTGGTTCAAAAAAATAGTTACTATTAAAATTGGCATGGGAACTTACAATACATAAATCACAAGGCATGACACTTGACAAAGTTTTTGTTGATATTACACATTCACAGCAACCTAGATTTGTCCATGTAACACTTTCTTGTGTTAGATCATTATCATGCCTACAAATTTACTAGTAATTTCTTATGACTAGTATGAGAAAATAAACAAATCAAAACTAGCCCAAAGATAAATAAATGAAGAAAATTGTATTAAAAAGTTGGCCAAAAGAAAGACTCATAATTTTGCATATAGCAATAGGTACAATTTTGAATAATTTATTTATAATATTGTAACCTTTAGAAATATATATTAGTTAATATAAATGATTTTTTATTTATGTATGCTATGAGAAAAACTAATATTATGTAAATAACATAGTGTCCATTAACTTCATGGCTACGTCATTGAATTTCATACCATTATTTGTTCTTGGGCATTACAACAAAAATTGGGTTTGCGAATTTCATGTAATATACAAAATTGGTATGAGACCCTTTGGAAATATAAAAGATGGAAAAAAAGTACAAACTTATCA
>MNCI01035900.1:0-129959 GCA_015680685.1 Gnetum montanum
TTTAAAATAAAATCTTGTCTCAAGTTGGGAAATGAAGGTTATAGTCTGTAAATGAATTTTTGGTGGTGTTTCATTGGCCCCTCTTTATTGTTGTTTGGAGGATTGTCCCAAGAGACATCAAAAAAGAATACAAAACACCACAGTAGGTCTATCACTAATGTTCTCTCTCTACACTTGATTCAATAAACCATGCTAAAGAGTGCTTATGGTTGGATAAGGTTATGGTGAAATGAAATAGGATAAAGGTAGTATTTGGCTAGAAGAAGATGGTCATAAGGGCTAAAAATGAATTACAAAGGCTGACCTCATGGCTGCAATATGGCATTGACATGTTGGTCAATCGATCAAAGCTTTGTGCTTTGTGTTTTCAATGTATTGGCCACTTGACAATGCATTTTAGGAACTAAAACCTCACCCCAAGGTTTCTCTCGCCATTAGGCTCCTCCCTTTGTATGCTTGGAGCCATTGGTTTGTCATTTTTTAGGCTTCATTAGCCTTTAAGCTTCTTAGTAGTTTGCTTCCCCTTCTTTTTTTTGGTGGTGTAAAACCTTCATTGGGTTTCATTATTAAGGCCAGTTTTGATTTGATTTCCCATTGAATGAGATGTGTTACACTCAATGTACTTAATAGTGGAGCATGACAAAGGGATGACATATGGCCATAATGCATGAATGTCAAACATAGGTCATCATTTCCACTTAGGATAAGGAAGGTTATAGTCAAGCTATGGGGTTAGGCTCAAGGAGTGGAAATGATGTGGAATAAGCACTCTTGATATGGTTGGAGAAACTCACCGAATCTTATGCATCAAGGTCATATGATGACTTACTACCATAATGAGTTGCATCTTCATGATGACTCTAGGCTTCATCATACAATCAAAACTCCAAGAGAACAAGAAAACCAAATCAAAAAGTCAAGTTATTATAATACAATGCATAAGGCCATACAAGCAAACCAAGCTATCCAAGGTTACCAATGTTAAAGAGTTTCATAGTTCATTTATTATGAAAAAGGAGGTCATGTAGGCTTGCTTGTTATTGGTTGCAAAGGTCTTTGATGTTGATTGTTGATGTTTGTAGATATGATGTGTTAGTTATAATAAGGATTTATATAAGAATGATTAACTAGGTTGGCCAACTTATTCCCATTCTTGTCTACTATTCATTGATCCTACATATCAACCATAAGCAAATTACATGGCACATGGGTAAAAATGAGTAAATAATGTGAAAATAATATAAAATATCTTAGTAACTATGGGAACACATGCTATTTCAATGTCAAAAAAATTGCAAATAAGGTTAAAAAAGGCTATGGGATTTAGGTGAAGAAAACGAAGATGGAATAAAGGCCAAACAAGGTCAAAACAAGTTGAAAAACCATAAAAATTATGAAAAATAAGGTCAAATATGGAAAATAAAGTTACACTTTTGCTAGTTTAAGGCCTTGACAAGCCATTGTTACATTGTATCAAATGATGGTCAAACCCCATAAGTTAACATCAATCAAAAGCTAAACAATGGTTAATAGAGGCCATAATAGAGAAAAAAAAGGTAAATGTGATGAAACTAGAGTGATGTAGAGGCTAGATGAATTCAAATAATGGTAATGAAGGTCAAAAATGCACAAAAATGTCAAAACAAGTAAAAAAACCATGAAATAAGGTCAAATCCATCAAAATAGAATACATGTGATAAAACTTGGTTTTTACTATTCAAAAAGGATTAGATTTTTCTTGTTTTTAGTAACAGTAGGCCATGTCATGAGGCTACAATGTTTCCAAGGAAGTTTGGACACATGAGGAGGTCATTTTAGGGCTCTTTTGAGGCAAAATTAATACTTTTTCTTGTGACTACACTAGGCCCTACTAGAGACTACACTAGCCTAGTGTAGTCATGCATTCCCCAACATAGTCAACACTGATGGGTAGTTTCCTAGGCTCAGTATGATAACTTTTAGGCTCCTAATGGTTGCGATAGCTAGCACATGGGGTTGATATTGAGAATTCACAAGTTTTGACACTATTTTCACCTCTCATAAGCTTGAAAATAATGTTTCTTTTGGTGACTATGTTGGGCTAGCATAGTCATGGAAAGTCCTAACATAGTCACATGGAGTAAATGAATTCATGGGGTTTCTAGGTTTTGATTAGGACTCTATCAGCTTCCTAGGTTAGCATAGGGTCATTGGAGGACTAAATAGGCTATTTAGAGATCAAATTTTGGCAACATAAGTGGGTTTTATAACATTTTCCATTTGACTACACTAGGCCAAGGTAGTCATGCATGGTGTCAACATAGTCATGCATGGTGTTAGTGTAGTCATATGAAATTTGGTGTTTTCAAATTGGAAATAAAGTGAAATTGTAGTTGGATGAAGTGGGATAGGGTTTTGGGCTTCCTAAATAAGTTTTCGATCATTCTGAGTGGTATGTGCTAGTGAACCTTTCTTCCAATCATGTTTTCACTATGACTATGCTGGACCAATGTAGTCATAGGGTTTTCTAGTATAGTCATCCATAAAATATGATTCTCGGTTAGTTTCCATGCCCAATCAACCATGCTAATGGACTTCCAAGGTTACTAGTATCGTTGGCTAGGGTTTTAGCATGAAAATTTGTAGTTTTGATGGTCATTTGGATGTTGGAAAGGCCAAATACCTCTTAACTACATAGAGCCAATGCAAGCATGCAAGTGCCAATTTACTTGAGAGGTTTGGGATGAAAAATGATGGATTTTGACTCATTTCCAATGGTTTTATGATGTCAAGATGCTCAGGCAAGGTTCTAGGTCTTTCCAAGATTTAATTTTAGCTATTTCTAGCATTTTTTTATGCTTCCCATGTGGATTATGCTAGGCACTATTGGTGACTACATTAGCCTAGCATAGTCATGAAAACTCTAGCATAGTTAGGGGTTGGACAATGGAAAATACTAGGTTTTATGGTAAGAAAAAAAGCTCTAATAAGGTTCCAAGGCTTCCAAAAGTAAAATTTGAGTTATTTATGATAAATTTTGGTAATTTTTAAGTGGACTATGTTGGGCAGTACTAGTGACTACACTGGCCTAGCATAGTAATGAAACCCCTAGCATAGTTAGGATTGGAAAATATTCCAAATGGGAAAAAGTGGTAATTGTTGTCTTGGTTTTCAATCTGTTTGGGTTTTGAGGTTCTAGGAAGTGGGTTTGATTTGAAAATAACTTGTTTCAGTCTTTCTAGGTGGACTACACTTGGCACCACTAATGACTACATTGACCCAACATAATCACCCTTGGAAAATCCATTTTGAGAAAGGAAATGATGAATGTTAGATTCTATCTATAGTCTAGCATGGTCCTAAGGTCTTTGGAGGTGGATCTAGGCTTGGAAATTATTTGTTCAAGGTTTTGGAGTGGACTACACTAGGCACCACCAGTGGCTACATTGGTCCAATGTATTCATGGCATTCCCAGCATAGTCACGCTTGGTAAATTACTTTTAATGAGCTTTTGTAGGGCTTTTGAATGATTGGTTAGTAGTCTAAGATCATTAGGGGTCCTAGGGAGGCGTGAAGCCCTTGAAGTGTAGTTTTGAATATTTATCATGGACCTTATGGTCAATCCCATTTGCAAACCCTATGACTACACTAGGCCAGTGTATTCATAAGTTCCTCTAGCATATTCATGGACTATGACTAGTTTTTTACATCATCTAGTAAATGTGATAAGCTTTCAAGGCTTCTAGGAGCTTTGGTAAGGCTTTGAAAAGATGGCATGAATGTTTGGTATCAATTTGAGGTTGGATGAATTGGAAATGGTCTATTCAATTTTTTACTACACTTGGCTAGCATAGTCATGCTTCCACCTAGTGTAGTCACTCCAATAATCTAGTTTGTGACAAGGTTTGATGCTATTTTGTTGTCCAATGACTGCTACTTTTAACACCTAGTTACTATTTTTGGCATTAGGGTTGATGGATTGGTGTACAATGTAGATGGTTGGCTAGGAAGTGGAAAAAGGTAACATATTTCATTTTACTATGCTAGACTAGTGTAGTCAGGCTTTAGGCCAACATAGTCACATGGCATACCAAATTTCTACATGAATCTTAAGGTTTTGGCAACATAGATTATGCCTATGTTAACACTTACTTGCCCTACATGATCATGAGGTTTTTTAGCATGAAAATGAGATTGGCGATTGGATTTTGAGAGTTGATGAAATATGTCATCTATCCCAAGGGTTTATACCCCAACATACTTAGTTTGGAAAGCCAAAATCCTAGCATGGTCATATTTTCTTAGTCTATTTTTGGTGGAAATTTGGTATTTTTTCTCCAAGAAATGGTTATCAATTATTTTGTTTTATTGTTATGGGCTATTAGTTCATCATTAAAGGATTCCATTAGCTATTGAATCATTGAATTTGGATGAATGATTAACTTTTGGTGAGTGTTTTTGTAACTTCACGCAAAATTGAGTTTTGGCCATGATGACCATGTTCAGGTCATCTTTATAATTTTTTATAAAAGGCTAGTTAATAATTTTTACATTTTCATATCATGGGGTTATAGTTAATGGTTTTATAATTCCAATGGCTATGGAGTCATCAAAATTGGATAATCAATTAATTTTTTATAGATATTAATATAAAGTGGTGTAGAATTAAGGTTTTGAGTCTATTACACATTTACCCTTGTGAAGATGGGCAAAGTTGACACTTTGGAAAATTTTTTCCATGAACTTCCTATGTTCCTAGGGATTTTTTGAAGTGCTTAAAAGGTTTTAGAAGTGGTTTGGATTGAATTAAAAAGTTTTGGATAATTTTTACCAATGATTTCCTATGACAATTTTTCTTAGTTTTGATGTTGTTTGGTTTATGGACTTCAATTGTATTTAAAGCTTGAAATTCAGCATGGAAACCAAAAATATTAGTTCCAAACAATAATTTCCATGTTTTCAGCTCTAAACTATCATTTTCATATGTTTAGATCTAAAATGTCATTTTCATATATTTTGATGAAACTGTCATTTTCATATTTTTGATTGTAAACTATTATTTTGTAGGCTATAAGGATGTAAACTATGTTGTAACTAGGATATAGATGTTTGCTAGTTTAAGGCCTTGGCAAGCCATATGATGTTTGCTAGTTTAAGGTCATGGTGAGCCATACAATGTTTTTTAGTTTAAGACCATGGTGGGCTATGATGTTGCTAGTTTTATGCATTAGCAGATCATGATGCTGCTAGTTTTAAGCCTTAGCAAGCTATACAATTTACCAATTTAAGGCCATGATGGATGATGATTCATGCTTGCCTAGTAAGTATGGGATGCTCTAGAAAGAGCATATAAGGCTAGAACCAACCATGAAGCATGATACAATTTTGCAAAAGTAAACAAATGAAAATTAACAAAAGAAGTGATAAGGTGTTTACTATGAACTTGTTGTTTNAATTAACAAAAGAAGTGATAAGGTGTTTACTATGAACTTGTTGTTTGACTTTTAAGTGATCAAGAAATCCTTTTGACACAATTTTATGTTCACCACCTTTCTTGTTAATCATAGCCAGTTGTATGCATTTTGGTTGGTCACTTCATGTCATAGACTTGATGTTTCTAGCATTGTTATTGCCTTTTTTGTTGGTGACCCCAGTTTGAGTGTTGGGAGTTTCCTCTTAGAACTTCACCTCTGAACCTTGATCAATGTTGATATAGTTAATCAAAGGTAGTGACACATTGTCTCCATGAATAACAATTTTTTCTCCCTCATAGGATAAGTGAATCTCTTGATGTATAACAGATGAGATTGAATGAAGCTTAGCTAACCATGATCTTCCTAGGATCAAGGTGAAGTAATGTATCTCTTCAACCACTAAGAAGTTGGCAGATAAGGGAAACTGTTCTCTAGCTACAAGATCCAAGGAGATGGAAGCTCATACTACTATTCATAAATCATTAAATAACTTGAGTGCTAAGGTAGTGGTTTCTTGGATATTCTTAATTAAGCCTAGTTTTTCAACAATCTAAAATGGTAACATGTTAGTTTCCACTCCATCATCCACATGAACATAGTGAACTTTGTATCTACCAACACATATAGTAATGAGGAGAGGAGTGGATAGCACCTCTCCATTTTGAGAATCAATCTTTACTTCACTATCACAAAAGTGGAGCATGGGTTGATGATAACTTTCTCTAAGTGAAGCTTTCTCAATGACAAAGTCGAGTGATTCTTTATTAGAAGCATGTTTCTACTCACAAGGATAGAGGTTAACACTTGAGCTAGTGCATCTCTGTGAGCAGGAAAAGTTATGACCAAGTCATACATGTTCAATGATGTGTTCTTTTACTTAAGGTCCATTTGCCTTATTCCATTGTTGCAAGAAAACACTTTTTCTTAGCTTATGATGTTCTGTACTTAGTCATTCTAACCTCCTCCAACCTTCTTAGAGTTTGTGGCTTGGGTTTTGGTTCACGTGCCTTAGACCTCTTATCGATGGATGTAGCAAGTCTTTGCATGGATCTTGGTTGGTTTAAAGCCTTTTGTCATTGATTACCTTTAGTGGGCTTGATTTTTGGTTTGGTAAAAAGTTTTTTTCATCATCATTGTGATGATGGTTTCTTGCTAACCTCTAATTTGTGGGCCACTATAGATAGACTTTGATCATGAATTATTATGGGCTTACTTACTAAAGGTGAAGGGACTCAAATAGTAAATTTTTCCCTAAGCTTTAGAGGATTAGCAACTAGTGATCTTGGTTGTAATGTTTATGTCACTAAAGGTGGGACTTGTATGATGAAAGGATTCTTAGAGGCCAGAGGTGGTGGTACCTATAGATGAAGGGCTCTCTAGGCTTTGTATTTTGAGATTGTGGTGGTTCTTTGATGACAAATGATTTCCTAAGAGGATTAGACCATTTGGTTTCTGTGAATGAGACTATGATATAGAAGTTGTTGTTAGGACTTGGGAGACTTGGTCTCATTCAATACCAAGTATTCATAATCTATCATCTTCTAGAGGGAATCCTTTAATGCTAGGGAAAATATTAGCATCTTGACCAACCATTTGATGATAATGACAATACCTATCTAATCTAAAGTACTTTGGTAACTTTGGATCATCTTTGGTAGCTATCGTTGGGTCTTTAGCTATGTTACAAGGATGATCATGCCTCTTACGAGCCTCTTTAGATAGTTTCTTATGTTGTATATAGTTATCTTTAAGCAATTTTTCTAGAAGCTTACAGGGCTTTATAGGGAACCTTGTGTACTTAAACCTATCCTTATGACCAAAGTTTAGTTTTGGTTGATTTGGAGCATAGGAAGTGTATGGTTGGAATGAATCAAAATTTGTATGTTCTTGTTTGGTTTTGTCCCTATCCTTCCTTGAATGTTGATTTTTATAGGCCATGTAGGTAGGGGTGTTTCTTTTCTCAAATACCTTGTCAATGTTCTTTGTTAGCAAGAAGGATTGGCTTAGTGACCGAGGCTCTAAGTAGTAAAGCTTTAACTTGACAAAGTCATTTCCTACTCCCTTGTAGATGGCTAAGAGGTGAGTTTCAACAATAGGCTCTATAATCTCATTAAGTGTTGAGTTCCACCTTTGAATGAACCTTTTGATTGGTTCAAGTGGTCCATGCTTTAACTTTATTAGTTAATCTAATGTGGAATTTGTCTTTAAGTTGTATCTAAAGTAGTAAAAAAATTGGTTAATCAAGTCCTCAAGAAAAGAGATGGAACCTCTAGGCAAGGTTTGATACCAATCTAAAGCCTTTCCCTTAAGGAACATGGGGAAAATCTATAGTATTGTATGAGGTCAGGCCTACAAAAAATGGTACTTAGACTATAAGGTGACTAGATGTGCATTGGAATTCCCTTCATCATTATATTTGATGAAGTTTGAAATAGGCAAGCCTACACGCAAAGTTATTTGAGGACCATAGAGCTTATAGGATCATCTTGGTAGAATATAAAACCTTAATTTTCTAAGTTGTATTAGCCTTGAGTTTTAGTAGCTCTTCATTAATGTCTTGGATCATTTGGAATGATTGATCTAGACCTTGGGGTATCCTTGTGGGCTACAGTGCTTGTTTTGATGGTTGAGGAGGAAGTTAAGAGGCTTGTGGCCTCGTAATAGGTTGTGGTATCAAAGGGAGAGGCTAGTTTATGATGCTCATAGGTAGGCTAAAAAGGGAAAAGTATTTTTATGATGGAACATGAGGCACAAAGAGGAAAAAAGGAGTATGAGAGGCTTGTATTGCTTGGGGTCCCAATGAATGGTGAGGTAGACATCACTGATGTTGAGTGAATGGAGTAAGGTTGTGTGGCAAAATATATTGATGAGAACAAGTAGATGGACTAAGACAAAAAGTTGTGTCTGGTATGTGGCAATGATGGGTGTGGATCCAAACATGGTAGTATGGATAGGAGGAGAGTTGGGCCAAGGGACTTGTCCCATTGATGAGGTAAGAGACATGGAATTAGGTGTAGTTTTTTGGGGAGCCAAAGATTGAAAAAGACTTCCAACGAAGGTATCTAGCTCTTATTTGATCTTAAACTAATTTTTCTCTTCTTGACGATCATTTGATATAATTTGCTCACTAAATTCATCAAACTCTATGAGTTGTATGATCATTTATGGAAAACATTTAATGAGGGATATTTGATCATAAGGAGATGGGATATGTTCTTCTTCATCCTGACATATAATTTTAAACTGACCCTTAGTGTTAGATGCAGAGCATGGTCTAAAGAGTCCACCTTGTATATTAGTATAGAGGAAGTTGTAGAACTCCTTATTGATAATCACAAAATCTGGGTTTTCTCCACTTTATCTAAGTGATTCTCTTTGTCCTACGATGATGGGATCTTTCAAGTCATATACATGAACTACATCTTGGTTGGATTTTATATTTGTCATGTTAGTGGGTAGAATGATTGATTGGTAGAAAGACATTGTCAGAAGAGATGGTTTTAACCTTTTTTTACTATTTTTAGTAAAAATGTAGTGGGATAATCCACTAACGTAGTTGACCAAAAATAGAAAGGTATTGAAAAACTACTGTTGTAAAATACTGTGTAGTAGATAGTCATGCATTATGTAATAGATAGGGCAATTACCAACCAACTATGCTGAGTGGTGAGAGTGGTTTTTCCAATAGAATTGGGTTTTACAAATAGAAATGGGTTTTCCTAATGGACATGGATTTTCCCAATAAGAATGGATTTTTAAAACAAATATGGATTTTCCCAATGGAATTGGATTTTCCTAATGGCATTGGGTGTTCCCAATGGAATTGGATTTTCCCAATAGAATTATATTTTCTTGATGAAAACTGAGTTTTGAAATAAAATATGGCTTCTAGAATGGAATAGGGCTTTGCAACGAAATGGAAACTAGTTTTTGGAGTGGAAATAGGCTTTTAAGGTTAGCTACGCTAGCTTCAAGGAAACTAGCAACTCTTGTGAAAGTGTATTAGAAACATCCAACTTGCTTATCGCAACTACACTGAGGTATGGGAAAGGGTTCAGCTAGCAATGGAATATGTTTGTAGGTTTAATAGAATAATAGAATAAGGTCTTAGAGCTAGAAATGAAAAAAACTTGGTTATAGGAAGATAAGATTAGAAAAGGATTTATGGCCAAGACTTTGGGTGGAGGTCCTCCTTCTAGTGCCAAAACACTATTCGACATGGAAAATTCAATTGCTAGAATGGAAATTGGAATATCCTAGAAATTGGAACAATTTTGGCCTTGAATCCTAAGGGTCTCAAGATGCCATGAGATAGTTTGGTCAATCACCTAGGGAGTTACGAAAGTGTAAAATGGCAATGTAAACATAAACAGAAATAAAAATAAAAATAAAAATAGAAACATAAGTGGAAATGAAATTGTAGATCCAAAATGGAAAAATATACAAAAATGAAAATGTGAAATTAGATGTGCACAATAATGAACTATGACTTTATTAAAAATGGAAAAATGAAGTGGTAGGTTCAAAATGTATAGATTTTATGCTAAGTGCACAAAAATGTTTTTAGAGAAATAGAAGTTCATTGAATCTTGTGATCTACACTTGAAAATCCATGATCTAGGTACTTCCTAAGTCCAAGTTCTAGTAACCCCACACTAGTTTCTACCAAAATTAGCAATTATGGTATAGATTGGTGTTTCACCTTTGGTGCAATGATATTACATGGGAGTCTCTATGCCTAGCATAGGTACTAGTTTTTTCCAAAGGGATTGCAAGGTTACAAAGGCTCTCTTGGTTATGATAATGCTTTCAAGTTATGGAACTACTTTCTAAAAGTTGTGGAACTAGAATAAAGTGTCTATGCTTGGGTTTTATAGGTGTGGGATTGCTATTTTGGGGGCCTACACATCACTGTCATGATTACTGATAGATTGATGTCTATTTGCAGGTTACAATGGTTACAATTCTTAACATAGTTATCATTTATAGTATGTTTGGAATACACTGTAGCCACCAAAGCCCATTTGTTTACTATAAATAGTAAATGGGCTTTTTTGTCTATGTTGATACCATCCCAATTACCCTAACCTTAGTGGACTATGCTTAAGCTGTTGGAAAATGTTGAAAACTATGGAAAATGTGGAACATGTTGGAAACTACTAGAATGATGAAACTAACATAACTAATGAAACTGAGGGAATTTTCAAAATTAATAAAACTATTGGAACTAATAGAACTAATGGAACTACTAGAATCGATGGAACTGCTAAAATTGACAAAATTGCTAGTAAACCTAATGTCTACGCTAGCCATGATAGAACTATTGAAGACTTGGGGTGACTATGTTGGCCACTACTAGGAAAATGGAAAATGGAAATGGAAATTAAAAATATCACCAGTTCCAAAATGGTAAATGTCACCAATTCCAACATCGAAAATGCTACCAACTCCAAAATGAAAAATGCCACAAATTCCAAAATTGCAAATGCCATCATTTCCAACACTACATCTTCAGTGGGTTTTGATGTTGACTATACTGGGTTTGAAATGGAAAATCCCATCAATTCCATCTACACTAGAGGGTAGATTGTTGTAGCATGGTTGAAGCTATAGATCTATAAAAACTCATTCAAACACCAATTTTGGTCATTCTCAAGGCATTTTCAAACTTCCCAAGCCAAAATATAGATGTAAGATAACATTTTCCACTTGGGAAGTAAGACAACAACAACTTTTGAGGCATTTTTTAGCCCCAAAAAAATAAATCATGCAAGATTGCAGTTCATGGACTACAAATCTTACATTTACAATAAAATCTTATCTCAAGTTGGGAAATGAAGGTTACAATTTGCAACATGAATTTTTGATGGTGTTTTAACAACAATGAAACTGGAACATGCATTACTTGGATAGAGTAAATCAAATATAACTATCAAAATATAATTTCAAAATAGGTTTTTCATGGGCATAAAGATAATAAATTATAATTCATTTAATATAAGTTTAGAGAAAATTTGAAGAAACATCTAGGAAGGATATGGTGCAAACTGAAAAATCCATGGCAATGAATGTTGAAAACCCTATAAGTACTATCAATGAAACAAAGGTTAGATTACACATGAATTTATTTTTCTCTATTTTTTATATTGAAAATCTATGACTAAATAAATAAATGAAATTATCTAGTAGGAGGATAACTAGAAAAAACAAGATGACCTACTAAAATAATTAAAATAAAGGTCAATAAAGGGGATGATGAAAAATCACTAAAAAAATAGATACATTTGAACATATTGGGATCAATATTACATTTCAATCGAGAATATGTTAGACTAAATGTGTAATCTTAATATATAATCTTTCAATAGGAATCTAACTAGAAAATTTTAACATCAACATTACATAGTAGAGACAAGGTTCAATAGAAAATACTAAAAAAAGTTAAAAAGGATTAAAAGAAATATTCATCAAATGTAAATCTTGTACAATCATGGCCATTTGAATTTTAGTCCTTGACTATGTTTTGATTCTTTGAAATGTAGGTATAATAGATAAAAAAAAAAGAAAGGATGTTGTTCAAGAAGTTAAAAGTAAATATCTCATTCTATATTTTAATCCACTTTCATGATTTCAGTCTTATCAATATAATTATCAAATATATTTCTAAAATTTAACTTTATCATTTTATGTTAGTTTTAAATTTCAAGTAGCTCTATTAATATGTGTATATATCATAATAATAACATGCTATAGGAAATTCCAATGACTTCTTAGATAGATAATGTTAAGATGGGATAACCAACAAAATTTTCTATCCTAGCATGGCCATGCTATAATGAAGAAGTTATAATAAAAATTTCCATATTATTCACTTTTACTTATAGCATAGGAAAATTGCATGATAATGACAATCCTAAATACCTTAGCCTATTAAACTATCATTAGCTATGGAAAAAGCCAATAACTTTGTAGAGGGAAAATGTTAAGATAGGATAAGTTACAAGTTCTTCTATCATAACATGACTACATTATGATGAAGAATGCATAGAAAAATGTTTAATTAAGTTTATTTGTACTTATCACATAGTGTATTGAGCTAAAGTACACTAGGTAAAAACCTGGTAACTTCATAGATACATAATGTTAAGTAAAACCTAAAAAAAATTGTATCATAGCACTTGTAGCATATTCTTGAAGTAGTTCAAAGCACAAAATTTGTTTTGAATATTTCTATCTAAACTTAATGGATATTTTTGTTTCTTTCCAATAGGAATACTATTTAATTTAGTGTATCATAGTGTGTTAGGCTATGACATAGAACTCACAATTAAAAATTTAAGATGTCATCATTTCTACTTGATGATTGCCCCTTCTACACAACAATACAAACCCTTAATAGTTAATTCCATTATAACATAGAGCATGCCTTACATCATACTGCAATAGTGCTATGATGAAACCCATATAATCAAAGTATTCCATATGTTGCTTTGAGCAATGTAACATGTATATCCATTTTCAAATGGTAGATGTATAATAATCATTCTAGTGGTTGGAATAATATTATTTAATAAATAGAACCAAACATTCCATTCATCCAATTTCCATGTTGACTCATCCTAAGAAATGAGAAATCTCGATAGATACTTTTTAACTACGAACACCATAGAACACATTCACACCTCCATGAGCCTTTCTCTAGACCTATTCTCAGGATGCAGATTTTGTGGGCTTTTCATTCAACCCATCTTAAAACATGGACCAAGGATTCTAATACGTGTGTGAGTTGTTGGGACCAAGCATTGGCCAAACTAACCCTCAAGACCAAGGGTTGACACAAAATCTAGAAAACTTCTAGCTATGTGGGCTAAATTGAAAGTCAAGCTATGGTGCCTAACTATGTACTAACTGAGAATCCACAAAGGGTGTTGGTTGATAAATACAATAGGACGATGGTCATGGAATTCTAAATCCACTAAGGAGTGTGTAACAACTCACTTGCTGAATCAACTAGCCCCAAAAATGGATGATGCTTAAGTGTGCAACCTACAAATCCTCTGGACAAAGTGTCAGCCACATGGACCCTTGAGACCAGCTATTGGTCAAATGGACCCTTGGGACCAAAATTATAAGGGTGTAGGATGGTATGGTAGAGCCTAGGTTCGATTCACATTAGTATCAACATAGATCAATAGTGCACTCATATAATATAAACAAAACTAGAGGTATAGTTAGTAATAATTTTTCATGAATATATACAATATCATTTTGTTATTAAGGTAATATCAATTACTTGCCTACTAAGTAACATTACTTATATCTTCATATAGGGGAAGTTACACTAAGTAGAGAAGAATAAGAGAAGACATTTAATCCTAATATGATAGTAGAGGTGGGTAAAAGGTGTTTTGTTTTTGGTGAGAATGAGTGCAAAGCAACCAAGAAATCAATTTTAACTAAGTTTTTACATGTAGATATGTTATATGTTGGTGATGAAGTTATTAATGAAGAGAACTTAGCAAACCTAAGACTAGAGAATGAACTAGAAGAAAATATTTTTAAGTACTATTCATATGTTATTTGCCTAAGGAATGGTCTACATAGATCATATTATTTATTTGATCCACCATCTTTTAGTTGCTACATAATTGTAGAATGAGAAAATCTAAAATGAATAGCAAAGATTTATTGAGTACTATAGTGCATATTTATTTGAGGGAAGGAGAATGATATTTGACAATATAATTGCATACTTTCTATGGAACATCCAAATGAGAAATGATTTCTATTATTGGATTATATTAATATTTGATATAGAATAATAAGAAATATGTTAGTATGATTCATTTTGAACATAGAAAACTCATTTTAGTTGCATAGATACAATTTAAAATTAATTGAACTTAATTATATAATTAGGGAATTTCCTAATCCTTTTCAAAAGGATGAATGGATATAGAAATTTTAAATAGTCTTATCTTATCAAAGCAACATGTTTGGCTACATAGCTTTTATACTTAAATACATAGATAATCACCAAAATGATCATCCAATAGCATTCTCTCAAAGAGATATGCCTACAATGAGCAAAAGAATAATATGGAATATTTGGAACATCCTTGGTGCTATACAAAAATGGGCAGATTATATACTAAGTAAAAGAAATTTATAATTCACAAAGTATTATATTTTTTAATACTTGGTTTTATTTATATGTAAATAAAATTTCATAATGTATAAGTTGTTGACATGTTGAGATTAATTATCATTTAATGTTAGTATTAATTATGATAATTAGAAAGATAAACATTTGATTTATTTTACAATCATCTTTACCTATTACTAACCAAAAGTTTTTCCATGTAAGGTAAGCTTAAGGATAAGGAACAGAAAAAATGATTGGTAGTTCTTGATTTAAATGACATAGAATTAAAATAAGTTCATGAAATTGTTAAGATATCATTTCAAGAAATTAAATGTCTTTATGATTTATATATTGATGAGTGGTTGGGTGTTCCAACACTCAACCATAAAAGTCATAAGTATTCACGCTTGACTAGATCATAATCTATGAATGGATAATGTAAGTATACTAGTAGTTGATATTAGGTTCATGATTGTTATCTTTTCACGTAGGGTTACTGAGGTGCAAATTGTATACTTTAACTCTTAGTGGCATACATGATGTACTGATATTATTTGGCTCAAAATATGCTAAGTACCAACACGGTAAAAATGATTATAAATTCTAAGCCTAAGTGTAATAAAAATATAAGCTATTTTATTGTATTGGCGATAAGCATCTATTCCTAGTTTTCTGTACATGTCCTAAGTTGCTACAACTATTATTGGGATTACCAAGTAACTTTTCTACTAAGAGAATTAAGAAAAGCCACTACTAGATTACCAAATAGTTATACTTTACACTTGAAACTAGTTCTACTTATTCCACCTTACTAATAAACATTGGAAAAGTAAAGGACTTAGTAAAAGTAAATGACTTAGTAAATGTAAACAACATGAAAAGTAAAATTATATTAGGTAAATTACTACAATGATGAAAAATAGTTTTGATCTTTATTACCATTCATGAATTGAATCCAAGAATAATCCACTTGAATAAATATTCTATGCAACTACACTGGCGCATTCACTCTAACTCTAACTCACAAAACAAACTATAAGAATTTCATTAAGTATTGGTTAAACGTTGTTTTTTCTTTCAATGAAATGATGGCTTTGTATTTATTGGCATAACCATGGCCTATAACATTGCATCTAATATGATGTATGTAGTGGTACGATATCATAGCCTACATAAGTACTAATTTTAACATATCCTCACAACTAAGTGAAAACTTGTCCTCAATTTAAAATAAAAGAAGGATATAGTTTTTTACAAAATTTATAGGATTATATAAAGACTTTAAAATTATGACTTATATACATGACTGACTCTACTATGAATGCTGCATTATGGTTCAAGTGGTATTTACAAAATTATCATACAGTGCATGATCGACAGATATGATAAAATAAATTGAAATAAGACAAAATAAACAAAGCTTGATGCAATCTTGATATTATAAGTGGCGGTGGCTCATTCATCTGCTTGATTCCTTTATCATCAAGTTTACAAAATTAATATCTATTTAGGAGTGCCCATAGCTTTTCTTCTTTAAATCTTAGATCATGTATCATCTAGGTGAATTCAATAATATTTTTTATAGTTGGTACTTTATAAGAACATAGAAATTGTGGGAACATCTTGTGGATTTTACATAGTAAGCTTTAGCTATTTTCCTTAATTTCTAGTAATAAGTTATTTTTCTAGCCAAATTCACCACTACATTCTTTTAATCTTGGTAGCTAGCTTTGATCACTTGTAATTTAGAGTTTGCTATTTGTAGTTTTTTTTCTATGCATCCTTTCTATCCTCAAACTGTTTTTCATACATTGCTTAGATTGCGATCACTTACTACTCTAGTTCTATTTTGTATCTACCTGATGTTAACATGGCTAAGTTAGCATATCAAAGATTTGCAACCCCCATCTACTCTATCAAATATTCTATCTACAAGTTTTTTGTTTTTTATTATGGCTTGCGGCACATGAGCAAGACTTTGCAAGAAAGGCTACCAATCAGGTGTTTCTGTTGTGATGGAACTAATTCTAGCTTTAGCCATATGGATTTCTTTCTCATTAATTTTCTTATACATTCCCACTTGGTCTCTAAAGTGCTCCATTAAGCTTCATGGATTTTGATCTTATTTTTTCATGTGATAGTTTTGATGGATAAATTTTTGCATACAACATGAATGTCTTCCATGGATAAGATTCTATTTTTTTTGTCAATTTTCTAATCTCAAGGTTGACCTAAGTGAACTACTCTCTTAGCTAATAAATGCTCTCTTCAAGCACATTCTTCTACCTTTAAGTATCAGTCAATCTTATATTTTCTACAAAAATTTCCTAATTTTCTTCCTCTAGTGTAGGTAAGGCCTTGACATGGGCACATGTTTGTGCTTTTGCAATTGAACCATTTTATACTACCTTTTCCTTTTCCATCTCCATCTTGACATATTTGTTCATCAATTAATCCATCTATTTATTCTTTAATTGTTCCCACTAGTCATGCATAATATACCATGTAGGGTTCTTCCTTTCTACTCTTAACATGGCCAACTTTGCTTGTAGCCTCTACACTTTGTTTTCAACATGTTGTGTTCTAGTTTTAGCCATGACTAGCTTGCTCTTCATTGAAATTAATTTTTATTACACTGTAGTGATATCACTTAGGATATTGATGATATTTTATATTACTTATCTAGTTTGCAACAATCCTCCGAAGATGTTCTCATGCTCTTCTAGGACCATGAACTTTCTGCTATGCTTTCTACATCTCTTGCTCTACTAAGATCAACTCGTGACACAGTGGAAACATTGAAGGATTTTTTAATATGATTTGTAATAAATTTAGCTACTCTTGCTACATCCTATCATCACTACTATGGCTCATTTTCCTATCTCTTACATTAATTAGAAGGATGAAGCATTCCTAGATATCTATTATGTCCAATTCTCATCCTCTTCTACTTGTAATGAGATTTGACCACTTGTGGATCTTGTTGATACAATAGACTTATTTAGATTATCTCATACCCTATACATCCTTAAGACCTCTCGGCTCCTCCAACTTATTGTTTCAACAATTTGCTACATATGATTCATCAAGGGTCTATAATCTTGTTGTGTTAGAGAGGCACTTTATCCTAATATATTAGCTACTGATGTTGATATACTAGGTTCTTCTTGCTCCATTATTGTGATTGAAATGTTTCTTATTAGTGTAGAACCTATTGCTCCTTTAGTGCCTACTAGTGTCTCCACTTGATCTTTCTTTGGTGGCATTAGTTTGGAGATTTTAGCATAGAAGGCATTTTGAGCTTTTTAAAGTACATCATTGGTATAGCCTATAATTCCTACTTATTGGCACAACCTTCTAATGAGACAAGGGAATGGTAGAGTGAGTTTTCTTTTCTTCTTCTTATTAAACCTTTTTTGAATTTTCAAAAATAATAAATGAGCTAGGTTGGCTTGGAATTTCTCCATTAGAGGGTGCTTCCTCTAGTAACATAAGTGGAAATCTTGGTTAGCCTTTTTATTAGGAATAAATGTTATGTCCCAATTTTAAAGTGAATATTTTCTACTATAGAAAATCCACTATATTCTTTCATGCTTGTTTCATAAATCCTTTGTAGCCATAGATTTCTTACCTTTGTGTTGAACTTGGTAGAAATTTGGATAATGTTCTCTTTGATACTTAAAATATTTAGTACCTTGGCTATTACTTTGACCAAATATAATACTATAATCTCTTTAATCTTTACCATTGCATCATCTTGTTTATTCATCTAGAATTGGTACACTTTTGCCAGGTACCATTCACCATTACATAAGATTGTGGGCCATAGAGAAGAGGCTTGAACTTGTTCATGAACATTGATAGGGGAAAACTCCATGAATGGACCAAATTTAAATTCTACTATAAAAGAGGACATGATGGACATCTCCTAAATGGACCAGAGACACTCATTGGAGTGTATAAGGCATTGTTCTTACTTAAGAGCAGGTGGTGCATCAGCTTTTACTTATGTGGATTACCTTTGTTATAGGTGTTTGTTAATGGATACTATAGGATTCAGCCTCTTATTTGTATGTGTAGTATATTTTCTAGCTTTTCATCTTCCTATGGGTCTCTTTTTTCTTGGCTTTTATGGTTCTTTTGCTATGGTTTTTTTGGGAGACATCTACAATGATGAATAGTTTTAAGATTACCTAATTATTTTTTTAAAAAAATCTTTAACAATTCATAACTCTTCCTTGAATTCTTGGGTTTGATCAAAATTATTTCTTAATATTAACTTTTATTCTAATTAGAATTACAAAGTTATAAAAATTTGTAACTTGGACAAATCCTCCTTCAAGAAAAATACTTTAATAAAAGAAATTTTTGATGAGCCACAATATTGTATCTATGATATCGCATCTACGATATCATATCTATGACATTGTAGCTCTACATACATCATTGTTTATGTGAGGTAGTGGATCCTAGTCACTTGTAACACCCCACCCTAGCTAGGATAGGGTGATGCCTAGGATCAAGTAATCATAGAATAGAAGCATGATAACTAAAACTAATAATGTGCAAAATACATGATAATAAGAAAATTCAAACGGTATAGAAATTTCCTACCATACCAAAATCTAAACACACATATCACATTATAAAAATGCATGTCTCTACATAAAGCACACTATACACTACTTTGCACAAATACAAAAACACATAAACCTCATCACAATATATAGAAGAGTACACATAGTTTCATACAAGGATAACTAGTCCACACTACTATACATAAAACTATACATTAAACAAGCATTGAAGGCCTTTATCCTTCTCTACTCTCTCTCTTTCTATGCTAATCTTGACTGCTACACCTTTCACCTATAATTAAATAAAGTTAGTACATAACTAAGTTGAAATCCTTTATACTTTCCTTGCTAGATGGTTGACAAGTGCTGCACTAGAGGAGATTAGTAGGGTATAAGGAAACTTGCAAGCACTATTAGTCTTATGCATGCTCAAAACAACACAAACCATATCACTCATAAAGCTAACATACTATCATACAAGCATAGATGAAGCCATGGTTCGACAACATCTATCATGCCCATGTCATCATACGCATGATATACCATGAATAGTCCATGATCCACACAATCATAATCCAAACAAAACACCTATTCTCTATGATATAAATCACAAACCAATACTATCACATACATAGTCCATGTGGTTGCTAGCATATCTACACTTAATGTAGCATGTGAAACATTACCATGAGTACTCATAATAGCCATTACCTACAAGCCTTTTAGTAGTCTTTTATTTATCCAACTTGTGTTAGGGTCCATCAACTTGTGCCCTGCATCCACTAGCCTTCTAGAGGACTGGCGATAGGGATGAAGACACCTATGCCATGGACCAGTTGTAGGGACAAACACACCTACACTCTCCCACCCTTAGGATGAGGCCTAAGATAGGAGCCTCATCTATGTATCATGGTGGGGGTTAATCCATACTACCTCTAGGGTGCCTCATCACCAACTAGTCCACACCCTCATGCTAGCACCACTTGCCAACAACCATCACAAGCATCATCACAAAAACATATACAAAGTTTGGCTAGCTTAAGCCAACACAGGTCATAAGCACAACACACCCAAACAAACATAACCACACGTATCCACCCCTAATAGTTATAGTTATTCTAAGAAAATAAGACAATGATGTAATAGAACAACATGAAGACCTCTTAAAAGACACGTACTTCCATACAAATGACCATTATATAACCTTCAAAATGAAATATTTCCAAAGAGAAAACTAATGCCATGATTATAAAGTACTTTCCAAAATGATTTGAACAACACTAATTTTACCTAAATCAGGCTCCTTGAAGCAAAGTTATGCATGTTCAAAGTTTGATTAATAAAATAATATTTAAATAATATTTGAAATTCCCAAAACACTCATTCCCTAATAGGCCCCACCAATAGCATATTCCAATCATATGAGGCTCATCAACACCACATATCAGATTCCACCAATCCACATCATCCCATACATTGCATATATATTCATCCATAATCTGTAATCAAAATTGGACAATTTTGGGAAAATAGACAAAATAGCATGTCCAAGCTCAATCCTTGAGCTATCCATCCCACATTCCCACATTGCATAATCATACATACTAATCTAGCACAAAAATATAGGGAAAAGGTAAAGACAACCCACCAATTAAAATTGTTGGGGTAGAAAGGCCAAAACAAGGAGAAAATCCTCAAAAATCTAGTAGGATTCTATTTTTCTCCTAACAAGTTCTACACCCATGTAGATATGACTACAGCAATCCCAAATCTAGGTTTAATACAAGCAAAAATCTTCCAAAAGGCTCAGAATCTAGAAAAATAAGAGAGTAGAAAGAAAAATAAAAGAAAACAAACTCCTATGCATTTTTGTTTTTGTGAACAAAAAAAATAGAATCTAAAATCTAATTCTTATGGGTGGTGGTAGAAAAAGGGTGGTGGTAAACATTGGTGGTGGGATTAGAATAAACATAACACCAATATCTTTACTTTATGTTAAAACAAAAGAAAAGAAACGATGTGCTCTCCTCACATCACGTGAGTTACTTTTTCTTTTATTTTTTCTCTTTGTTTTTTATTTAAATTATTTATTATTTTTTAAGAACAATTTTCATAAGTTTTTTTTATGTTTCATTTTTACAACTAATCCTGTAAACTTTAATCATGTGTAATGTACACATCGAGACTTCAAATCAAAATCTATTTGAACCTATTAGATCCTTCTCATATGCTCTACACATTCACATGCCAAAACCACACTCAAACATCATGCAACATAGTGCTATAGTAAAAATTACTACATACCAAAATCATACATAAAGCATAAAAACATACTAGATTGATGCTCTTGTACCCTAATCTAACATCCCTACGAACGACATCACCTATCAAACACATCACACAGGGTTGGTGTACATAATCACGTTAGTTAAGCATGTAAAGAAAACATAATTGTAACATAAAAATGAACCTCCTAACATATAAAATACATCAACTCATCCTTGAAAACCCACTAGGACTCCACATGTAATGTCTAAATTATAAGCATATGACCATACCTACTAGCTCTGGGTTGGCTGTAACACTGTTTCCTCCTGGAAGATCTCAGGATGAGCTACGTGCATCTTAGTCTCTACTTCCCAAGTAGCCTCCAAAGCTCCATGTCTACTCCATAAAATTTTGACCATAGGAACAAATGTATTGCGTATCTATTACACCATACAATCAACAATCTTTACTGGTTTCTTGACATAACTAACATTATATTGTAGTTGTATTCCTAAATGGCTAATCACATGTTGTTCATCAGGCACATAATGTCGTAGCTTAGATACATGAAAGACATCATGGACATGTGCCAAATGAGGACCCAATGCTATCTGATAGTCCACTTTCCCAATCCATTGTAACACTTGAAATGAACCAATAAATCTAGGAGCCAATTTCCCTTTTAGGCCAAATCAAGTAAGGCTTTCAAAGGAGAAAGAAGGAATAAATTATCTCTAACTACAAATTCCAATGGCCTTAAATGTTGATTGGCATATGCTACTTACCTATCCTATGCAGCTCTCAATCTATCTTGGATCTCCTAAGTTTTCTCTTTAGTTTGTATCACCAAATTAGTGCTCACCTGCTGACAATCTTCTATGGTATCCCAACATAAAGGTGTTCTATATGGCCTACCATATAAAATCTCATATGGTGCTACTTGCAAACTCTCCTGATAACTATTGTTATATGAAAATTTAGCCAATGGTCGCATCTAATCCCAACCTTCTCTATACTGCAAAGCATGGGCTCTCAACATGTCTTATAGAATTTTATTTACTCATTCAATTTGACCATCAGTTTATGGATGATATGTTGAACTTATATTCAGCTTTGTACCCATCTCCTTCTAAAATTCCTACAAAAAATGTGACATGAATTGAGCATCTCTATGACTAATAATCCATCGTGGCACACCATGCAACTACACTATCTCTATAAGAAAGAGATGCATAGTTTCTACTACACTTACTAATGATCATGTGGCAAGGAAATGGGTGGACTCTGTCAACAAATCAACAACTACTAAGATAGCATCATAACCACTATGAGCTTATGGAAGACTAATAATGAAATCCATACCAATGACATCCCATTTCCACTAAGGAATGTCATGGGAATGCAAATATTCCCTAGTTCTTTGATGTTCTAGCTTCACATACTCTCCTACATTCCTCTTCGTACCAAGCCACCAATACATCTGTTATAAATTTTGGTACATTTTCTAACTACCTGGATGCATTTGGTATCTTCTTATGTGGGCCTCATCCATCAACTAAATTTGGAGAGATTCTAGAACACATACATAACCATCCCTCCATATTACTCCATGACTATCCACAAAGAGTGATCCATCAAAGGTAATCTGTTGCCTTAATGTCTAACACCAAGGATCATTTATTTATTGCTCTTATATTTACTCTTGCAAATCTAATTGGATTGTTAAGTTATTAAGTTTACTTGCCACCCTACTCAATGCATCTACTACTTTGTTAGTCTTACCAGGCCTATATTTAATAATGAAATCAAAATAAACTAGCCCCACCAATCTATGTTATCCCAAGTTTAACTATGGCTAACTCATAAGATATTGAAGGCTCTTATGGTCAGTCCAAATAATAACTTGATCCCCATATAGATAATGCCACCAAATCTTCAATTCAAAGAGCATAACATCCAATTATAAATCATGCATGGGACATCTAGTTTCATGTGGCCTTAATTGATGGGATGTGTAAGCCACAACTTGTCCATCCTGCATTAACACACAACCAAATCCATCCCTTGAAGCATTAGTACTAACATCATATGGACGTCTTGGTGTAGGAGATATTAGCATAGGATCAGTCACCAATCTATGCTTCAACTCCTCAAATGTATCTTGACAAGCTAGGCCCTAAGTAAAGATAGTATCCTTTCTCAACAATCAAGTCAAAGGAGATGCTATGTGAGAGAAATATTCCACAAACCTCTAGTAATATCCTACTAACCCCAAGAGGCTTTGTACCTCCACTACTAACTATGCCCTAGGCCAATCATGAACAAGTACAATCTTTGTAGTATCCATAGAGATGCTAGTCCCTAACATCACATATCCTAAGAACTGAATCTCTAATCACCAAAATGAAAACTTGGATGGCTAAGCATATAGTTGGTACTCCCTCAAAGTTTATAACACTGTCCACAAGTGCTTTGCATGCAATTTCTCATTAGGAGAATATACTGAGATATCATTAATGGATACACTCACAAACTAATCTAAGAATGGCTACATCACACTATTCATGAGGTGTGTGAAAACTATTTGTGCATTCTTCAATCCAAAGGGTAGCACCAAAAACTCATAATGGTCATACCATGTTTTGAATGTTGTCTTTGACACATCCTACTTATTAACCTACACTTGATGATACCTAGACTTGAGATCAATCTTTGAGAATACATGAGCTCCCTGAGTTGATCCAACAAGTCATCAATGCATGGTAGAGGATATCTATTTTTCATAGTCACTTGGTTTAGCTACTTGTAATATATGCATAACTACAAAGCCTCATCCTTCTTTTTAACAAATAGCACATGTGCACCCCACGATGATGCACTGGATTGAATAAGGCCTTTATCCAACAATTCTTGTAGCTAAATCTCTAGCTCTGCTAGCTCTATAGGAGACATCCTATGTGGAGCCTTTGAAATAGGCTTTGTACTAGGTTTAAGTTCAATATTAAACTCAATCTCTCACCTTGGTGGCAAACCTAGTAATTCTAACTAGAATACATTAGGGAATTCATGAACCATAGGAATTTAATCTACCTCCACTAGCTCGATTTTATAGATTGTAGCCACAAAGCATGCATGCCCTTTTTGAACCATCCTATTGTACATCTAAGAGGATACTAAATCTAGGCACACAATCCTTGGACAAGTTTTTATCTCAATCAGAGCACCATCAACTAATTGTAATCATAGGAGCTTTTTCTGACAGTCCAAACTAGCATTGAACTACAACAATCAATCCATTCCTAAAATAACATCATATACCCTAAGATCCATAACATGTAAATCACTAACCCACCTCAAACCTTCCAATTCTACTTGCACACCTATATACACCTAATTAACTCAAGTTTCATGACCCCCAGCAGAAGATACTATCAACCCCAGAGAAAGAGAATGACATACAAGACCTACATGATGTGCAACCATAGGATCTATAAAAGAATGGCTAACACTGAGATCAAATAACATTAACAAAACAAAGCCCAAAATCATACCTCCTATCTCCATCACTGTGTTTAGCTACATGTCCAAAGGCAAGTCTGTTAAGGCATACACCCATCCTAGAGTCCTTTGGTCCCCTCCTCTAGGCTGAGTTTCTAGTGCTCCATGTCCAACCTAAACTAGAGGTCACTATCCTTGGCCTTGACCTCCTCCACTACTACCGACCTCCTTTGGGAACTCTTAAGCTTGATGCCCTACTTTCCCACATGTAAAATAATTTTAACAAACCCTCTACAGATGACCAGGCTACCCACATCTATAATAAACAATAGCTTCATGACCAGCTCCAGTAGTAGGACCACAAGTAGGTGTTAGACACTCTCCTCGATGGCCACAATCTTTCTTAGAGGGTCCAAACCTCTCTCCAAAAGTTGGTCCTCTCTTCTACCCTTGTCACCTCTCTCTACATAGTGTATCCTCTTGTTGACTTCTCTCTAAATCCATGGCTACTGCTCTAGCTTCATCATATGAAGTCAATCTAAGACACAATAGGTGAGCCTTCAAAGATGGTCTCAAACCTCAAACAAACCTATTTTCCCATGCCTAATTATCGATTTACATCTAGGATACATAACTACTTAGCTTAGAGAAATGAGCATCATACTCTACCATAGACCAACTACCCTAATACAAATAGTAGAATTCATCCTCCTTGGCCTATGCATATTGGGTAGACACATAACGACCTTTGAAATATGCTAGAAAATCACCCCATGTCACCTCTTGACTAGTCCATCCCTTGGCCTACTCTTTAATTATCCTCCAATGCTAAGCAGTACTAACCAATTGATAAACTATCAAGCAAGTCTACTGAACCAATGAAAAGCCCATCAAATCCAAAGCCTTTTTCAATTCCTCCAACCATTCTATAACCAAAATGGGATCTTTAGTGCCATCAAATCTCAAAGTCCCAATTTTTGAAGCTACTCGACTAGTTCCCTATTGATAGGCTGCCTATTTGATTCTCTTGAGCCTCCACTACCACTACCACTTCTCACTTTCTAATCATGGGAACAAGAGCATCACTAGCTGCAACATGCTTTTATAGGATCTATAATAATTGTTGTATAAGATCCAATTGACTATTTTTAGGACAATTGTTAGATGTTTAAGGAGGCTACTCCTATTCATTATTAGATCCTTTTAGTCTACAGGCCCCACCAGCATCATGACCACATCTACTATACATCTCTGTAAGCTAAAATTACACAAATGGATGAGTTCCCCCATCATGATACAACATCAAATTAAACTACCTCTAATACCACAATGTAACACCCCACCCTAGCTAGGGTAACGTGATGCCTAGGGTCAAGTAATCATAGAATGGAAGTAGGATAACTAAAACCAACCATGCATAGAATACATGATAATAAGAAAAGTCAAATGGTATAGAACATTCCGGACATACCAGAAACTAAACATACATATCACATTATAAAAATGTATGTCTCTACATAAAGCACACTATACACTACTTTGCACAAACACAAAAACACATAAACCTCACTATCATATATAGAAGAGTACAGAGAGTTTTATACAAGGATTTCAGTCTACACTACTATACATAGAAATATACATTAAACAAGCAATGAAGGCATTTCCCCTTCTCTACTCTCTCTCTCTTCATGCTCATCTTAGCTCCTACACCTTTCACTTATAATTAAATAAAGTCAGTACACAACTAAGTGGGAAGCCTTTACACTTCCTCCATTAGATGGTTGACAAGCGCTACACTAGAGGAGAGGAGTGGGGTATAAGACAACCTACAACCACTATTAGTCTTATACATGCTCAAAGTAACATACACCATATCACCCATAAAGCTAACATACTATCATACAAGCATAGACAAAGCCATGATTCAACATCATCTATCATGCTAGTGTCATCATACCCATGATATATCATGAATAGTTCATGATTCATACAATCATAATTCAAACAGAACACCTATTCTCTATGATACGACTCAAAAACCAATATTATCACATACATAGTCCATGTGGTTTCTAGCATATTTGTGCTTAATGTAGCATAGTCTTATTTATTCAACTGGTGTTAGGATCTGTCAACCTATGACCCACAACCACTAGCCTTCTGGAGGACTAGTAATAGGGACAAACACACCTATGCCACAAACCAACCATAGGGATGAACACACCTATGCTCTCCCACTCTTAGGATGAGGCCTGAGATAGGAGCTTCACTAATGCATCACGGTGGAGGTTAATCCATACTACCTCTATGGTGCCTCATCACCAACTAGTCCACACCCTCATGCTAGCACCACCCGCTAATGACCATTACAAGCATTGTTATACATATTTTGGCTAGCTTAAGCCAACATAAGTCATAAGAACAACACATCTAAAAAAATATAACTACACATATCCACCCCTAACAGTTATAGTCATTCGAGGAAAAAAATACCATGATGCAATAGAACAACATAAAGACCTCTCAAAAGACACATACTTGCATACAAATGATCACTATGTAACCTTCAAAATGAGATATGCTTAAAGAAAAAACTAATTCCATGATTATAAAGTACTTTCCAAAACAATCCCAATGACACTAATTTTACCTAAATTGAATTCCTAGAAGCAAAGTTATGCATGTTCAAAGTTTTATTAATAAAAGAATATTTAAATAATATTTGGAATGCCTAAAATGCTCACATTCCGATAGGCCCCACAAATAGCATATTCCAATCATATGAGGCTCATCAACATCACATATCATATTCCACCAGTCCACATCATCCCATACATTGCATATATATTCATCCACAATTTGTAACCAAAATCGGACAATTTTGGAAAAATAGACAAAATAACATGTCCAAGCTCAATTGTTTAGCTATCCATCCCACATGCCCACATCACATAATCATATACACTAATCCAGAACAAAATTCTATGGATAAGCTAAAGACAACCTACCAATTTAAATTGTTGGAGAAGAAAGGCTGAAACAAGGAGAAAATCATCAAAAATATATCAAGACTCCATTTCTCTCCCAACAAGTTCTGCACCCATGTAGATATGACCATAGTTATCCTAAATCTAGGTTCAAAACAAGCAAAAATCATCCACAAGGCTTAGAATAAATTTGAACATACAAGATCCTTATCATATGCTCTACACATTCACATGCCAAAACCACACCCAAACATCATGTAACATAGTTCTATAGTACAAATGCCTACATACTGAAATCATACATAAAGCATAAAACATATCGAATCAATGCTCTTGTACCCCAATCTAACACCTCTGCTAAGAACATCACCTATTTAACACATCACACAGGGCTAGTATACATAATAACGTTAGTTAAGCATGTAAAGACAACATAATTGTAACATAAAAATGAAACCTCTTAGCATATAAAATACATTAACTCATCCATGAAAATCCACTGGGACTCCACATGTTATGTCTAAATCATAAGCGTATGACCATACCTACTAGCTTTGGGTGGGGTGTAACATCACCCCTATAAATACCAACAATTGGTCACACTAATGAACAAATTTTATTACAACCCTAGGAAAACTCTTGTAGTTTGTTTTCATAGTTTACACTTAGTGATAGAGTGAATGCCCATCATGTGGTGTTGAGAAATTGAATATAATCTTTATTCAAGTGGGTTGTACTTAGGCATAATTCATGCATGGTAATAAAGATTGATATTTCTTATCATCATTTTAGTATCCACTTAGTTTCTTTTTTTACTTAGCTAATTGTTTTACTTGATTTAATTTTTGTTTCTTTAATATGCTTACCTTAGCTTATTCTTTTACCTTTGTCAAGCACCTTACTTTTGCATGCTCATTAGTAAGATGGAATAAGTATGAATGGTTTCAAGCATATAAGTGTAATCATTTAGTAATCCTGGTAGTATTATTGCTTGGTTCACCCAGCAGCATAACACTTGGTAACCCAGTGATGGTTACATGAGCCCAATAGATGTACGAAAAGCTAGGAATGATTACTCATCACCATAGGATAGAATAGTCTTATATTTCTGTTCTGACTTAGAGGTAAAATTATTCTAAGTTTCATTATGTTTGCACTTGGGAGTAACATGAGCCAACAACATCAAGATATCATATGCCCCACTTATAGTTAAACCATATTATCAGAACTTAATGTGGAAAGACAACGATCATGAACTAATTATCAACTTCTAGCATACTTATATTATTCATTCACAGATAATGATCTGGTCATGCATGCACACTCATGACTTGTATGGTGGAGTGTTGAGATACCCTACCATTCATCATTGGTCTCATTTTTGGGGACATGTCAATGTTTTCTTAGTAGTTGATCCTATAGATTCCATTGTATTAGAAATCAAAACATTTATCCTACACATTTTTAATCAATATTCTTAACACACACACACACACACACACACACACACACACACACACACACACACACACACACACACACACACACACACACACTTAAGAATGTCAAACATATGATATGGCTTTGACACTTAAGGAAAATTCACCACCTACTAAAGAAACTTAAAGGATTCATGAAAAAAGACATGATGATGAAGATTGGAGTGTACCCATGTAAACTAGAATTTCATATGCTTATATAGATCCATATCATCCTAACTTCACATTTATCTCCCATTAGGATGAATAGTTGAGGTGGAGGGATTTGCAAGGTAATGTAGTTTTACCTCCTAAACGTTCAGCACCATCAATGTTATAGGCAACCTTAATGAGGTTGAACATTGTCCATGCATAAGAAGGATATCATGTTACTAAACACATGGCTAGGTCATATCAACTCATAGAAGCACAAGTAAGAAGGGATACTATCATGTAGACAAGACATGAGAACAATAAAGGTATGAAAATAACTCATAATGTTGTTTCATTACATGTCCATTTTCTTTTTGTAAAACACCACTATAGCATCAAATAGTTAGTTTGTATGTATGCAACAAGAATTGGCAGCCAAAGTAGTGGTAGTAGAGGCAGAACAGAAACATCTAAAAGAGTAATTTCTACAGTAGCATGAGAATGAGGGATTATCCAACGTTGCATTGGAAGACCTTGATGCTTGATGAGTCACATTGTGGTAGGGATCCAATATTGGATATTTGATATCGAAGCTATGTTATTGGTGTCTAATATCAAGGTGCAACCTTTGATGTCAGGGATCTAATATCAATGTTGTCCTATAAGAAATTAGTGATGATATATTCCTAATGAAGAGACTCCACCAAACTTATGAATCCCATTCACAGATGCCTATCATTTGTCTAGAAGAGCCTATTAAGTATAGTTACATTTGGCCCTTGTAGAAACACCTAGGAGAGATGCTAGAAGACTCCAAACATAGGTGGAGCTCAAGGTCTAGATATTTTATAGAACCATAAGAGAATGAGTCATGAAGTCATAGAAGAAGAACCAAATGACACCATTCTCTAATCTCTTTCTCTTCCTCCTCACAATCAATAGTGGAATCTAACAAGAGGGAATGAAGACCCAAAGACTATGATAGGGAAAGACATACAAATCATGAGATACATGAATATTAAAGAAGGTATCCTAATGAAGAAGAATATTATTATGAACAACAAAGAGACAAAATCAAGCATGAAGAAAGGGAATGACACTATGATCTTCAAAGGGGTTACAACTACAACTGAGCCTACAAACCTCACAATCTTGAAGAACCCCTACTAACCATTCATAGTTTGATTAACATTAGATAAGTAGTGTACACCCCTACTAGGCATGTAAGGGATAGTTGCATCAAGCAACTAGACATGAATAATATTCCCAAATTTGAAGGTGGGTATAATGCGAATCCACAAGACCATCTTCAAGCATTCCATGATGCCTATGCCCTTTAGAACATTGAGAGTGATTAGTAGAAATTAAAATTATTTTCTAGGATCCTCATTAAGAAAGTAGAAAGATGGTATTAATCCTTAGAACTAGAATCAATCTAAAGATGGAGTACCATGCTAGAGCTCTTCAATGATAAGTATCAAACCTATTCAAGAGAATCCAATTTTAAGGAAACAAATCCAATGATGGAACTAAGGGACATATGCATCCCTTGACAAAATAATGGAAAAATGTTATTCTTTACTACATAGATGCCTAGGACATGGATTTTCACAAAGGAAACAACTAAGGCATATTATTAATGGGTAAAAGAAAAAAACTAGAGAAAATCTTGGGGTATATGCCCAAGGTAGATTATCAACAATGATAATCCATTGAATTCAAAGATTGATAGACTAGGTGACCAAAGAAGAAGAAGAATTGAAGAAAAGGGAATTAGCTAGGGAATAAAATCAATCCTACAATAAGGAAAAGAGATATTAGAATGTGCAGTAGATAAGAAGATGAAACTTTAGAGGATGTCATTCAAAAGAATACTATATCCATTTAGAAATTAGTTAATGACATTGTAATAAAAGTAGATAAAATGTAAAACTTAGTAGATGAGAAACTCACTACTACACTTAAGATAGTGAAGGAGAAGACTAAACAAGTGCTAAACAAGAACAAATAAAGAAGAAAAAAGATAATGGATGAGAGAATTATAAACATAAAGAAAAAGTTGCTCTAGTTGAGGAATTTATAGATGCCAATTCAAAAGATAGAAACATGAAAAGTATACTAATACAAACATCCTAAGGGATTTTTTCCTATCATCATCCACTTGTAAGATTCTAGAGCATGTGCACTTAACTTGAGATTTTTCAAGAAGTAGGTTCCAAAATGATTATCTCACCCATAGGGTAATCTCAAAGAACCCTTCCAACCATCATACAATCCAAGCAGAGCCTATCCTTAGCCATAAGAGTAACACTAGCAGTAGTGCAATAACCACAAGCATGGAGAACGCCACCACCAAGGAAACAATACCCATATAGGTAACTCGATCCTTATTGATATTATGTTCAACATCCAATCTCTCCAAGAAATGCTTCAATCCATATTTCCTCTCACTACTATCTACTAGAGTATTATAGGTCCACAACTTCATGAATGGATCCAAATCCTTACACACATCAACCAACAACTAGTTCATCAACTCAACCTCCTAGCTTTTAACCACTAGTACCATCACTAATTATGCAAGGGAAGCAACTAGCACAACTAGAGAAAATATGTAAGAGGATGTGATAATGAATGAACATAGATTTAGGAAACATCCATTTTTTAGAACAATTCTAGCAAAGATTCAAAGAATGAACATCACCCAAATTAACCCCATCCACACATACTCCTTAACGGAATATCAAGTTTTCACATTCTACAGATCTAAATTTGGCCACTGTCATGATCATTCAGACTATCACACATTGGAAAAGGCCAAAGTACTTCCCAAGAAGAGAAAAAATATAGGAAGTTCCTTAGTACATCTCTAGATAGCAATATATAAACCATGCAAAGATCTATTAGATTTTGGATCAAGAGTAAACCTGATTTCACAAGATATGTACAAAGCCTAGAATCTTCCTCCACTAAAGGAGAGCAACATACAATTAGAGCTTGCAAATCAATTAACCATAATCCCACTAGGATAGGTGGATGATGTCATTACGATCATAAGCAGCTGATCTTACCTTGCTAACTTTTTAGTGATACATGTGGGGAAAAATAAGGAAGGATTTCCTATAATTATGAGAAGAGGATGGCTTATCACTATGGATGCTAAACTAGGAATTAAACACTTGTCCTTAGAAATTTGCATGGAAGATGAGGCTAGAATCATATTGACATGTCAAGATTCATGTATTACATACAACAATAATGGGTGCAATTGGATGGGGTAAATCTTGACCATCAAACAAGAAATTAATATAACATGAACTCAATGTGTAGAAGATATGCATGTGTAACAAGTCTTGTATGCATCAACCAACAAATAAAAAGGCACCCAATGGCTAATTACTAAATAAGAAACAACATCTTAAATGTACATGGAACTGCATAATCAAATAATAAGTGCCTATGTTAATAAAGCTAATGAGTTAGAGTAGTTAAGGAACAAACACCCCTATGTACACTCACATCAAGAAGAAGACATCAAGTGAGAATAGCTAGAAACTCTAGAAAAGTATGAGCCATAACCTTTAAAGTTGAAATCCCTACTGGATGTACTAAAATATTCCTTTTTGAATAATAAGAAACTAGTAATTATTAAAGCCAATCTTGAAAAANAGGATTTAATCTTCTTTAAGACTGGTGATGTGGTTTAATAGCTAGATATATATAAATTTGGTGTTAACATATACATGAATCAATTCCTATTATTTCATCATAGGATAATGCAAATGTTGTCGACCATTTATTCACCACTTCTAATAATCTTCTCTTCTATTCTTTTTCAAGATTGGCTTTAATAATTACTAGTTTCTTATTATTCAAAAAGGAATATTTTAGTACATCCAGTAGGGATTTCAACTTTAAAGGTTATGGCTCATACTTTTCTAGAGTTTCTAGCTATTCTCACTTGATGTCTTCTTCTTGATGTGAGTGTACATAGGGGTGTTTGTTCCTTAACTACTCTAACTCATTAGCTTTATTAACATAGGCACTTATTATTTGATTATGCAGTTCCATGTACATTTAAGATGTTGTTTCTTATTTAGTAATTAGCCATTGGGTGCCTTTTTATTTGTTGGTTGATGCATACAAGACTTGTTACACATGCATATCTTCTACACATTGAGTTCATGTTATATTAATTTCTTGTTTGATGGTCAAGATTTACCCCATCCAATTGCACCCATTATTGTTGTATGTAATACATGAATCTTGACATGTCAATATGATTCTAGCCTCATCTTCCATGCAAATTTCTAAGGACAAGTGTTTAATTCCTAGTTTAGCATCCATAGTGATAAGCCATCCTCTTCTCATAATTATAGGAAATCCTTCCTTATTTTTCCCCACATGTATCACTAAAAAGTTAGCAAGGTAAGATCAGCTGCTTATGATCGTAATGACATCATCCACCTATCCTAGTGGGATTATGGTTAATTGATTTGCAAGCTCTAATTGTATGTTGCTCTCCTTTAGTGGAGGAAGATTCTAGGCTTTGTACATATCTTGTGAAATCAGGTTTACTCTTGATCCAAAATCTAATAGATCTTTGCATGGTTTATATATTGCTATCTAGAGATGTACTAAGGAACTTCCTATATTTTTTCTCTTCTTGGGAAGTACTTTGGCCTTTTCCAATGTGTGATAGTCTGAATGATCATGACAGTGGCCAAATTTAGATCTGTAGAATGTGAAAACTTGATATTCCGTTAAGGAGTATGTGTGGATGGGGTTAATTTGGGTGATGTTCATTCTTTGAATCTTTGCTAGAATTGTTCTAAAAAATGGATGTTTCCTAAATCTATGTTCATTCATTATCACATCCTCTTACATATTTTCTCTAGTTGTGCTAGTTGCTTCCCTTGCATAATTAGTGATGGTACTAGTGGTTAAAAGCTAGGAGGTTGAGTTGATGAACTAGTTGTTGGTTGATGTGTGTAAGGATTTGGATCCATTCATGAAGTTGTGGACCTATAATACTCTAGTAGATAGTAGTGAGAGGAAATATGGATTGAAGCATTTCTTGGAGAGATTGGATGTTGAACATAATATCAATAAGGATCGAGTTACCTATATGGGTATTGTTTCCTTGGTGGTGGCGTTCTCCATGCTTGTGGTTATTGCACTACTGCTAGTGTTACTCTTATGGCTAAGGATAGGCTCTGCTTGGATTGTATGATGGTTGGAAGGGTTCTTTGAGATTACCCTATGGGTGAGATAATCATTTTGGAACCTACTTCTTGAAAAATCTCAAGTTAAGTGCACATGCTCTAGAATCTTACAAGTGGATGATGATAGGAAAAAATCCCTTAGGATGTTTGTATTAGTATACTTTTCATGTTTCTATCTTTTGAATTGGCATCTATAAATTCCTCAACTAGAGCAACTTTTTCTTTATGTTTATAATTCTCTCATCCATTATCTTTTTTCTTCTTTATTTGTTCTTGTTTAGCACTTGTTTAGTCNCAGAAGTGACTAACTAAGAAATCACTAAAATATTAATCAAAATAGTTAGTCAATCTCAAAAGGCTTGGAAACAGTAGGTTGAATGATTCTCTATGGTCATATAGATCCACATGGGAACTCCCAGGAGGATAGTTACCCCATGAGTTAATTTATGAAAATATTTCCATACTACTAATCCAAGTGGAGCCACAAATCTTAGATACTTTTAGTGAACATAATATATATCTAAACTTAGCTTAAAAAGAATGCCTTATAAACCTTAAGCTTCTAGAGAAAAAAAGACTTGTAGCTCTAATGAGTAATGAAATACATAAGAAATACTCCAAATATAGGTATGAAATGAGAATCGAATAAGTATCAATACAATTGGGGGATAAAGGTCTGTACTATAATCCTATTCATGTGTCAGCTAGGTTTCAAACTTTATGGGAAGGACCCTACATCATCCACACAACATAGAAATTATGTTTCATGCAAATCTATCACCCAAATAGCCCACAAAAACTTATCCTACTCAATATTTAGTAAGTTAAACCATTCTACGAACATCACAACTCCTCTATGAATTCTACCTTGTCAACCAAACCAACCTCAATGCATTCCATTTTCTAGTTAATTTTTTAAATAATAATTGTTAGGGTGTCCTATGTGACACTTAGGCACTGAATTTTTCATTCTCTTTTCTTACTACATTTTCACATTTGTTGATGTCTTTTCTATTCTTTTATACTTTTTCCATTTCTTAATCATTTTATATTCTTTAATATCTTTTAAATTATTTCTCCATTTTTTCATTCTTATTATTTTCTATGATTTTTCATCATTTTTATTATGCATATTTTTGTTAATTTTTCTAATGAAGTACAAGAAATAAAAGAAGATGTAGTCCTAATAGTATGAAAATTACCCCATGTTATGAAATCATGGAAGGACTAATTCTATATAAAATGAGACCATAACATTCATCCACTCATTTCTAAAAATAAGAGGTTCTTACCATGGTCATAATGATATTCTTTTCACAATAAAACTAAAATAAACTTATGATCATCATGCTTGGATAGAAAAGTAAAGAACCAAGTGGAAATGAAAAGGGTATGACATCAAGGGGATTTGTGGATTCTATAATACTAATACTATAAGTTTTATCCTATTGTTAAGGCTACTAAGAGTTGCCTTACCATGTCACTAGAAAGACATGTTACCCATGCCTAAAAGTAGTCCTCTGGTAAGGTCAACATAGTAAAAATATAATAAATGCACAAAATAAAATTTTTGGGGGTATCACTGTAAAGACATATTACCCATGCTTGAAGATAGGTGGCATATCAAAAATCTTAAAAATAAAGTGTGCTATTAATAAACTCCTTCCTTGAACTACATTGCCAAGTAATAATGCTTCTTGTAATAGTGTTAGTCTTATGGTTGCTAGTTTTGGGATAATACAATGCAATATCACTGGTAAGTGGTATGGATTTGGTTTAGATCTTAGATGACAAGGCTAATGATCACTTTAACTATACATCACACATTTGAATGCATTGTGCCTATGGTAAGACATTTCACATGCTAATTTCTACAATCCTTTCTGATCCCACCTCATTGGTATATATAATCATAATTCAATGGTTTTTTATAATATAGTGTTATTTCCATTTTGGCAATACTAACATGTGTGTTGTGCAGGATAGGTATGTTCTACATTCAACTCTATAAGTACCTATGGAGATGTGGTTATATAAGGGCACTAAGGGCTGAAGCATGTTTTGGGGAGGACTCACCTGTATAAATCTTATATCTCATACACGATAACCAATTTCACATCATCATGTACCTTTGAAATGCTTTAACCATTAATGCTTACTTTTCTAAATTCTCATATCTAATCATTCCTTTGACAATTTTTACTACCATCTCTTATACATCTATTTGATCTTCTTTTCCTAAGATTCTTTCTTTATGATCTTTGATCACCAAGTTTTCATAATCTGAGCATCATCTATGATCAAAGACTCTTTCATTGTGTCATCAAAGAATATATCAAAGAATCATTCAACATTTTCATTGTGTTACTAGCATATATTATAGAAGTAGCAGAAGTAATCACTGATCATATCAAAGAATCATTCAACATTTTCATTATCTCACCAACATATATTATAGAAGTAAGAGATGTGGAAATGCTTGCCAAAACATCTATTACTCTAGTAGAACACAAAGATGTCCTTAATCGACTACTATAGACAAGATAAGTAATGCAAAATCTATTTGATATCCCTACTGATATCACTATACTTCAATTTAATTTAATTGCAATAAAGGAAATTTTGATCATGGTAAAGATAAGGGTAGAGCATGAAGAAAACAAAGTGTAAAGGTTGCAAGTTAAGTTAGAAGCTTTGTAAGTAGAAAGAAGAGATCCAACATAGTATATAGCTCAACACTAGTTAGATGCATTTAGAACAGAATAAGTGAGGTATCTCATAGCAAGAAATACTCAAGTAAAGATGGAAAAGGAGAAGGCTATGTGGAATACATTTAGAAACATATGCACATGCCAAAGCCATCACTACCTTAGAAGAAAAGAATAAGAAACTTACTATTGATAACAGAAGGTTGATAGATATTAAAAAGTAGAAAAATATTTTCAAAGAAAGCATTCATCAACTATGAGAATAGTTCATTAGAGTTAACTAGGATATGAATAAGTTGGCTAGAGAAAACTGAACCTTATTAATGAAAGATTTCTATGCCATTTGACAACTAAGATCAGTGCATGGCAGAATAAGGCCAAAAAGCACAAATGGCTCAAGGAACACTTCAGAGACTAGGTGGGCATGTACAAGTAGACCAAAGAAAAGAAATCCAAATGATCAAGGCCAAGATCAGTTCAATCATAGTACAAACACCTAATTATCAACTAATTCTAGATAGTTTAGCCCATGTCCACCAAGCTAAAGTAAAGAATAAAGACCTAGAGATTGAGGATCTCATAAAATACATGGGGTTAGCAAACCTTTAGTATGCTAATCTAGCCATGTTAATAGTAGGTAGACTGAGAAATGAGTTGAAGCAATAGGTAGCTACTATATATGCATTGTATGAGAAGGAATTTTTAGATAGAAAAGATACCCAATAGAAACTACATGTCGTAAACTCTAAATTAGAAATAGTAAAATCTATCTACCAAGGTTAAAAGGACATAGCAACAAACATGACCTAATGAATGACTAATTATTAGGAATTGATAACAATGGTTAGGACATTTGAAGAAATGAGAAGGTAGTTCATAGCTTGGTACATGAAATTCAACAAAATATTTTCACAGCTATCATTTCCATGAAAAGTACTAATGCCATCAAATATTATAGAACTCACATGTATAGTACATGATCCTAGGTCAAAGGAAGAGTAGCTTTGGACACTTCTTAACTATTATCAATTCTAGAAGCCCGATGACAAAGGAAAGAAGCTAATGGAGGAGCCACCACTACCAAGAGCTTGAAGACTGCATCAAGCTCTTTCATTTTATTTTTTTTAATTTTATTTATTATCAATTATGTCCATGATGCTATGCATGAAAATTTTGTAAAAACACCATTCAAAAAACAATGTGACATTCAAAGTTAAGTAGTCATGTAAATAAGTAGCCACATCATAGTTTGAGTATAGCTCCCAATTTTTTAAGGAACACCATCCTTTTGTTTTAACTTAAGGACAAGTTTCCAATTTTTGATGAGCCATCATATCATATCTACAATATCACATCTACAACATCTACAATATGGTATCTACAACATCGCAACTCTACAAACGTCATCGTTGATGCAATGTAGTTGATCTTGGTCACCATTATAAATACCAACACTTGGTCACACCAATGAAAAACTTTCATTCCAACCTTAAGAAAACTCTTGAAGCTTGCTTTTTATAGTTTACATTTAGTGATAGAGTGCATGCCCATAGTGTGGTGTTAAGCAACTGAATGGAATCTTTATTCTAGTGGGTTGTACTTGAACACAATTCATGTATGGAAAGAAAGATCAAGATTGCTTACCATCATTGTAGAATCCACTTAGTTTCTTTATTTTACTTAGCTAATTTATTTACTTAGTTTAATTCACATTTCTTTAATATGCTTAATTTAGCTTAGTTTTTTATCTTTCTTAGGCACTTTACTTTTTCATGCTCATTAGTAAGGTGGAATGAGTATGATTGGTTTCAAACATATAAGTGTAGTCATCTAGTAATCCTAGTACAATTATTGCTTGGTTTACCTAGTAGCATAACACTTGGTAATCCATTGACAATTACATAAGCCCTAGACATGTATGGCAAGCTAGGAAAGGCTACTCATCGCCATAGGATAGAATAGCCTTGCATTTCTATTGTCACATAGAGTTAGACCTTATTCTCATTTTCATTACGTTTACACTTATGAGTAACATGAGCCAACAGCATCAAGATATCATATGCCTCACTTAGATTTAAACCATACACTAGCACTTCTGTAACTAAAAGTGAAAAGAAAACAATCACAAACTAAGTACCAACTTCTAAGATATTTAAATTGTCCATCCACAGATTATGATCTTGTCATGCATGTGGACTCGTGAATTGTATGGTGGAGTGTTGGAATACCCTGTTACTCATCACACTTAATGAAAACATTTTCTGATTGTTAAAAAACAATTTATACTTATGATCTCTCAAAATCATTAATTTATTGTTTAAGTGTGTTTGAATGGTTATTTGGGAAGAATCATTAGGTTTATTAGCCTCTATTAGTTTGAAATAGAGTATTTTCTTATTGCTCTTACCCTTACTTTGTTCAAAAATAACAATGACCATATGAATGTTCTAAAGACACAAGATGATGTGGAATTGGTCATAAAGTATGAAACATAATAGTTATGCATGTGGATCCTCCCCAAAGTAAACTCTAGCCTTTAGTACCCTTGCATAACCACACCTACAAGTGTTTGTAGGAATTTAAGAAATTGAATGTAAAACATACCTATTTTCCAAAAATACACATGCTAGTATTGTCTTAATAAGAAAATAACACTATATTATGTAAAACCATCAAATTATGATTATATATAATAGTAAAATGGAATAGGAGTAGTACAAATTACCAAAAAAATGATACATGAGTTGTCTTACCATAGGCATAATGAATTGTATGTGTAATGCATGACTAAAATGATCATTAGCTCTTTCATCCAAGATCCAAACCACTTATCAATGACATTACATTGTATCATCTTAAAAATAACAACCATAATACTATCAAAACTACAATAAATATTAATACTTAGCAATGAAGTTCAAGGAAGAAATTTATTAATAATACATTTTATTTTAAAAGGAAACTTGGCCATTGTATAGAGGAGTGTCTTTAGGCATGGGTAACATGTCTTTCTAGCCCCATAACCAATGAAAGTTCAAGGAACCTTGAAATTTCTAAGAAGTTACCTACCTTCAAGCATGTGTAACATGTCTTTCTAGTAGAACCCCTAGAAATTTTAATTATGTATATTTATTAGGTTATTACTATATCAACCTTTCTAGAGGACTCCCTTCATGCATGGGTAATATGTCTTTCCAATGCATGATAAGGTAGCACTTATTTTAGACATACTTCCATTTTTCATTAGAACTCAAGTAAATAATACAACTTAATAGTAGAATAAGACTTATAGTAGTAGCCTTAGAGAATTCACAAATCCCCTTGATGTCATGCTTTATTCATTCCCACTTAGTTCTTTACTTTTCTATCTAGGTATAATGATCATAGGCTTAGTTTAGTTTTATTGTAAGAAAAATGTTATTATATTCATGGTAAGAACCTCTTATTATTGGAGATGAGTGGATAGATGATGTTGTCCTACTACATATATAATTAGCCCTTTAATGATTTAATAACATAGTGTAAGCTTCTTATTGTTGTGACTATATCTCATGTTATTCCTTTACACTTTATTAGAAGAATTAATAAAATATGTACATGAAAAATTATAAAAATTACTGAAGAATGAGAAATAGGTAAAAAATAGAAAAAATGTATAAATAATTTAAAAGATATTAAAGAATAAAAAATTATTAATAAATATGAAAAGTATATGTTAGCGATCATTCGGGACGCGACCACCAATGAGTGTCCTCGAATAGGATTTAGGTGCTTGTTGGTCTCTGGCAAAACCAAGGCCCAGATACCTCCCAATAGACTCAGTAGTTAATGTGAGTATGTGTGTGTGCTGTTGTGGTGTGCTATTGTGAAAAATGAAATGATTGGGTTGTGTAAAACTATAAATGACTTATCTTAAAGAGGTTCAACCAACTTTGCAAAGTACTATGAGTTGTTGAGAGTTCTTATTCTATTCAATTACCTAGTCTATGTGGTCCTTATAATACCTACTTGTAACAAATAACATTTTGCAAAAACATTTGAGTGCAACTCTACGAATCTACTTCTAATTTTCCCTAGAGAAAGAAATAGTTCCACAAGAAAACTAGAAATAGAGCGAGATTCAATGGAAATAGAAAGAAGAGAAAAAGAAAGCAGATTTGTGTAAAGATCTCAAATGTTTAAACAAGGTAAAATGATATATGTAAAAAATTCGTAATAAAGTTATCCCATATTCAATAAATACGAATTGTTCAAACTTTCAAGGCTCAAATAAGCAATTTCTTCAAGACAATCCTACTATGCTACCCAAAAAATTGCTGCGTAAACTATCACGTACCAGACTCTATTTTGGCTAGATAATGGATGTCAACAATTGCATTCAACAGAACCTTCAAAAGAATTGAAAATTTTTGATTGAAATACCATGGAGATTCACTTTAAAGATAAAAGAATCTATTCTGGTCCTATCAAAATACCAAAGATTTTCCGAACCCTCTTGACTATTGATCGTTCAATGGCTTGACTACATGTAGAGGCTCTCTTACAACAATCTCAATAGTGGTTCTTATACATTGCAAAATAATAAAATTCACAACTAAAATGCTATTAAGGCTTTCAAACACAGCTCTTCTATGGCAAAATTTTAATAGAAATTTTCTATCATGCAATAAGAACAATAAGAGCAATCGAAAAATCCCAAAATTACTTGCCAAGCATGATACTATCTAAACAACTAGCTAAACAATTTAAACAAAATAAAAAATAAACATAACTCAAATGACTATAACAAAGAGGCTGAAATGTTGTCTTTAAGCAATCTTTCACAATGTCTTCTTTACAAGTGCTCTTTCCCCCCTTTTTCTCCTTAGGAGCCAAAGTGAGACCCCTCCTTTCCTTCCTACCCTTGAAGCCCTTTTATAGGGTCTCATAGGTAGTTAGGTAAGTTACAAAAATTTTGGGTGGTTATAACCACCATAGATATAAAAAAACTACAGTTGACAAGTGTCCCATTTAGTTGCCAAGTTGCCCATTCAGTTGCCAAGTGGTCATCATGGAGATAAAAAATTTGTAGTTGACAAGTGGCCTTTGTAGTGGTTATAACCACTATTTCAATTGAGAGGCTAAAATTGTCATGAAATTACAACATTTATAGGAAATTTAAAATGAAGCTAAGTATCTAGTGGCTATATTCACCATAGGGTTAAATGTTTATAGGTGATGAATATATTGTAGTTGCAACCATCATAATCACAATTGACAAGAGTTCAATTCACATGGGACTTTGAACAATTGTCCCATAACTTTATTTTCTTTTTTAAATCATAAAATAGTTTATTGTTATTTAAATCATAGTAATAGAGATAGTAACCATGGAGTTGATGCATACATGGATGGGTTGATATATAAATATATATGTATGTGTGTAATATTTTTCCATCTATCTTATGCTTGGGACCCATGATTTGCTTCCTACCTGCCACCAACCTCTGTCTGTCCAAATCATCTACGAGTTGAAGGATTTGAACCTGCAAAATGCATTAAAATGAAATGCTATGTAATAGCAGTTATATCCGATAACAATTCCAGCATAAACTGTGGGACCCCTCGTATTGATTCAAAAACTTTGATGAAATAATTCCTACTAAAATCTGGGCTCATGGAACTCTACCATAACTCGGTGCCATTTTGATGTATTGTCACTCAAATTATTCCACCCTATGCCAATCTTAGCCAGAACCATATATCAACTGTCACCACAAAACAAGGCCCTGCCGCTGTGTCTGGTAATGTTGCCATGTGTTGAGCCTAGATCCAATTCCTCCACCTACGACGTTGAAAACCAGGAAACCTGAAGACCTATGTAGTTGTCAGCCAAATTTTGAATATGGTCCAAGCACAGATCCATAATCTATTTGCCAATGGTGTAATGACCATGGGCAAAGTTGTTAGCGGCATCCTCCTTTTTGTTGATAAGCTACTCGAGATGAAACAATTGGTGATAAGTTCCAGTCTTGACCTCGTCAATGATAGTAGGCTCTAGATCCACGAAAACTGTGCGAGAAATGTGTTTCCCCACTCCATTCTCATTGAAGAAGGTTTTTAATGCATTATCTCCTCCTCAGATTATTTTGTCACTCAGCATTTTCCCATCAGGCTAGATGCCATGCTCAAGGTAGTAGAGTTCCCAGCAAGCATTGCCGACCTGGATACTGGCCTAACCGATGTGGATGCTCCAAGTAATGGCCATTAATGAAATATCCTCTACCAGACATACCGACGTCGATAGTCCTAAATCCAGGAGAAGCCTTGTCCATGATCTTGTTTGCATGAACTAAACTAGACGGCCTATCACGAGAGTTTAGAATATCATTGCAGTTGCCATTGCACTCATTGGCTACTTGATATTCTTCTTATTTTGGGTCATGGTCATGGCTGAGATTGTTGTATGATCTTGAGGTGTGCTTGTTCTGGCTCTGGCTCCTAATCCCAAACAATGATGGTGCAAAGGTAGATGAACTGGTGGGCAAGGAGGGCATGGAGCGGCCATTAGAGCTAGACCTCGAAAGCATGATTTGGGCAATGGTGCTACTAGGGCCGCTGCCACTATCAGACCTACTGTCACCACTTTTGGGCTTAATCTTAAAGCCCAGAAATGATTATTTTCATATTTTTCCATCAAGGCTGGCTCTGCCCCTGATTAGGTTTTGGGCAGAATCGCTGAAATTGTCAGATTTCTTAAAGGAATTCTTCCTGGTGAATTTCAGGTGCGAGCTCTGTGTTGTGAGCAGATCTTCAGGGGACCCAACACAGGCATGGAATCCTAGCACAAGCCTCACACCGTGGATTACAGGCATAGGTGAGCCTGAATCCATGTGGCCTGCATGGATGAACTGGCACATTTTAATCTTGTCACTGTGAATCAAATCATGGTGTTCTTCCGGTAGCAAAACGTACGTGGCATGGGATGAATCCGAGACCTTGAGATAAAAGCCCTTATTGGAGAACAAATCAGAGCTAGAGAGCTGTGGCACAATGCTGATAACTTGTAGAAGCATGGACATGTATTCTCCTGCAACTTTTTCATCCATGTTCATGGCCTTCAAGAGCTTCAGCAGCACTCTTGGTGTCAGGCTCACCATGGCCAAGAAACCAGAAGAATTATAGATAGAACAAATAGAGACACAGATAGATTTTCTATGGATACATTCTAGTGAGGCGACTTGAGAACCACTAGATTATGATTCTTGAGCAAGTCATGAAATTAATCATTCAAAATTTACACTGTAATTTCTGCTCATGACACCAAGATGGATAATTCCCTGTAAATGTAGCTACAATATCTAGCATATGCCATTCCAACTTCATGCTCAATTAACTATTGTAGAATTCTTCATGGGAAAGAGCATAATCCTCCTTGAATAGTTTTAGTTCATTAGGACTCTGTACCTCACCATTTGCAAATAAGTCCACCTATTCCATGAAATGGCCAAAATGTTCCAACAGTATAAAAAGAATATAAAATGAATATTTGGTACCTAAGTGTCCAACTTGACACCTCAACAACTACCATAAATAGGAGAGACTTGGAAGGTTGAATGAGAAATAAACAATTTAGTATACAAGGTAGAGTTTTGAAAGGAGTAGGAAAAGTCACAAAATGGTTTTACCTATTGAATATTGATAAAAATAAGATTTTTTTGGGTTCACTGGGTGATAATTTTGGATGGCACCTAATTGGTATGTGGTGTGAATGATATAAGGTCATTCTCATAGGGTTTGAAACTTAGTCTCTTGTGGTACATGATTAGGATTATAATAATGGACATTATTGTCAAGCTTGATGGATACTTGTCTAATTTTGGCATCATGTCCACATTTGGAATACTTCTTATGGACTTCATTACTCATTTGAGCTACTAAATGATTTTTTTCTAAAAGATTAAGATTCATTAATTGTTCTTTTTGAGATTATTTCCAAGGACACTCATTAAGGAAGTAAAAAACTGGTATCAGTCCTTAGAATTGGAATCAATCAAGCAGTGGAGTATAATGTTAGAATTGTTTAATGACAAATGTCAAATGTACTCCTAAGTGTCCAACCTTAAGATACAATGGTAAAAACAAGGAAACAATGAGCCCTTGAATGTTGTTATTGGCTAATACTACTCTCTATTGCATAAGTGTCCTGGCCATGGATATTCTCAACTTGATCAACTCTACCATGTTATAGATGGGCTACAATCTGAAACAAGGAAAACCCTTTGTGTTTATTCTCAAGGGAGATTGATAGAGTTAAGTGCCCATCAAATCCAAAAGTTAATTGAGTAGGTAGCTAGGGAGGAGGGAGAATTGAGAAAGTGAAAAGTGTAAAGCAATACAAGAGGGACCCTTCCATTCACAAAAGGAGGGTTTGATTTTGTGATAGTGAGGATGAGTCAACAAGAGATAAGGTGGCTAATTAGAAAACCTTGCCACTCTAGAAATTTCAATCTGAAATTATGGCTAAGGTTGACCAATTATGGGACTCCATGAATAATAAGTTTCAAGGTATTTTAAAAATTGCTAAAGAGTCCAAGGAACAAAATGGTGAGTGTGACCACTGAAGATGTAAGGAATTTGAACATGCCATATCCAAGGGTAAGGGTAAGATGGCCATGATAGAGATGGTTGTAGATAGCGAATCAGATGATGATGGTAGGTGTGACATCTACTAGTATGAACATCCCAAGGAATTCTATCCAATTTTTTCACACTTGAAAGAATCTAGGATGTATGCCTTACATCCACAACTTGCACAAAGGCAAACACCCAAAAGATTGCCTTATCCACAAGGAAACTCTCAACAGTTCTACCAACCACAACAATATTATCTAAATGGAACTCCACTGCAACCTTATGAATTGTACCAACAATGGTAGCAACCACAATCATAGGCATTGGTGCCTCCAAGATAGCAGTATCCCTACTGGCAACTAGATCCCTATGGTTATTATGTTCAGAAACCTTCATCTCCACGAGACTCTTCTGGTCATGTTGATACTTACCAACCTCACCACTACTCCCCTAAAGTTTACCAACCACCATATGTAAGGAGGGATGCCACCTACTATCCTCATGCTCCTCCTATTCTTGCACCTACTCCTCTACCTCCTACATAGCTACCACCTTCTCTATCCATGCAAGGTGAATTGCCTGCCCAACTATAGTAAAGAAATGCTATGAGGGTAATTAATCTACAACTGGTTAGCCAACCAAGTGCATTGGAACCATGATCAAATAAAAGATCCTTCTTCTAACCTTGTAGTCCACTAAAGCCCTCAAACACACTAGTGGTTTGTGGCCCTACTCCTCCACCTTCCTCTACATCACATTTATTCAAGTCCCCTTCAAACCAAAATCCCCCTTGAATCCATACTGTGATGTTGGCCCACGTTGTATCTGATTGGATTTGAGCCAGCAACCTACCTAGGAAGTTAGCCAATCCTAGGAGTCCCTTAGTATATTTGCAAATTTATGGAAATGAGGCTTCTAAAGCTCTTCTTGACTCTAGTTTCTATGTTAATCTAATCTCACATGAGATGTACACTACATGGAACCTTCCTCCCTTGAAGAAGAGAAACATTAGGCTGGAGCTCGTAGACCAGTCAATCACTATTCCATTGGAACTACTAGAAGACATCATGACCACCATTTTTGGGTGGCCATACCCTACTGACTTCCTAGTAATCAAGGTGGAGAAATACAAGGGGGACTTCCCAATTATCATGGGAAGGGTGTGATTAAGCATTGTTGATGTCAAAATGGGCATTAGAGATCTTTCCTTGGAGATATCCAAAGAAAATGAATTTGGGAAGATCAAGAAGAAGAGGGTTCCATGTATTGCATATAGTGATTCATGGTGCCATTGTGTGTAGAAGTTATGGTCAGTGAAGTGAACATCTATCTCTACATGTAAGCAATGTGCACCATAAGCAAAAATCCAAGGATGTCAATATGTGGCAACCACAAAACAAGAAGGCACCCAATGGCTGACTGTTGATTCTAGTAGTAGCACATTGTGCATGGAACCTATTGAGGACCTAATATGTGATTATGTTACAAATATGGATGAACTTGAGCAAGTTCATTACCAACTTCCCAAGGGAGTAAATGATGATATCAATTAGGGAGAGTTGGAGATTCTTGATAATTTCAAATAAGAACCCTTTGAATTAAAGACACTACAAACTGGAATGGAGTATTTGTTCTTAAAAATGGAAAGATGGTCATTATTAATGCCAAACTTGCTATAGGACAAAAGAAGATGTTGATGAGTGTTATGGAAAAATGGTCAAGAGCCTTTACCTAGTCATATTTTGAGCTCATAGGAATAGATCTAAGAAAATGCTAGCACCAGATATACACAGACCCTACCATTAAGCTAAAATGATAAACGTAGCAATGATTGAATCCCAAATTAAAGTAGATTATCAAAGAGGAGATTGAGCAATGCCTCAAGGTTAGATCCATCTACCCTATTGTAGATAGTGAGTGGGTTAGCCCACTCATGATCATGCCCAAGAAAGAAGGCAAATGATAGGTGTTCATCAACTTCTAGCTACTCAATATGGCAACTTTCAAAGATTATTTTCCATTGATCATTGTTGACCAAGTGTTGGACACCATTTCTAGGCATAGCTACTACAACTTTCTAAATGGTTATAGTGGCTATAACCAAATCCAAATCGCACCAAAGTTCTAAGCAAAGACAACTTTCACAAGTCCTTAGAGGACTTTTTCTTATCATCAAATGCCATGCAATCTATGTAATGCCCTAGCTACATTTCAACAATTAGTCCTTAGCATTTTCCAAAACCAAATTAGTAATGGGATAAAAGTCTTCATGGATGGCTTTTCTACCTATGGAGCTATGTTTGAGCAAGCCCTAGACTATCTTAAGTAGGTGTTAAGGAGATGTGTCAAAACAAACCTCTAGATCAATTGACGAAAGAGGCATCTTATGGTCTAGGAAAGCATAGTCTTGGGGCACCGTATCTCAAAATTAGGAATCAAGGTGGACCTTGAAAAGATAAGGGCCATCCAAGGAATAACCCATCAACCAAAAATAGTTAAAGAAGTGTAGTCATTTCTTGGTCATACTGGCTACTACTAGCACTTCATTGAGAACTTTTCCAAAATTTCCAAGTCATTGGTTGAGTTAAGAAAGAAAGATGCACAATTTTTCTAGACCCCTACATGTGAAATAACATTTCAACAACTAAAGTAGAAGCTTGTTAAGACCCCAATTCTACAAGATCTTGATTGGTCTGGGTCATTTCATGTGATGATCGATGCATCAAATTATGTGTTGGGGGTAGTGGTTATGTAGATGGATGATCAAATACATTCATAGCAAGTTGGAGTATTTCAAGTGCACAACTAAACTACACCACTATGGAAAAAGAGTTGATGGTAGTGGTGTTTTCCTTAGAAAAGATCAAGCACTATGTGCTTAGTTCTAAAGTGTTCATGCACATAGATCATACTGCCATCCAATTTTTAATGAATAAATCAATGGTAATACACTATGTCATACTATGGCTCATGATTTTGCAAGAGTTTGATCTTACAATGGTAGATTGAAAGTGGTGGAAAATGTGGTCATCTACCACTAATCATGGCTAAGATGGGACAACAAGGACAAAGAGAGTCCCTTATCTGATCAATTTCCTAATGAATATCTCTTTGCAATGGCTATTAATGCACAAATGCCTAATAACAATTTCTTCACTAGGTTAAGTGTTTCATGGAATTAATAGGAACCTTTGAAAAGTATGTCCCAATGGCTTGGTATGCTAGTGTGTCCTTGACACAGATCAACTACACATTCTCCAAGATGCTTACAAAGGCCCTTGTGGGAGCCATTATGTTGGGAGATGAATAGCCATAAAAATCCTCATGGTAGGATATTACTGGCCAATAATCTTTAGAGATGCACATTAGTTCATCTGTGTTTGTGATCATTGCTAGAGAGATGGTGGAATGATAGCTCAAATGGAGGGGCCATAAAAATGGATTCAACATCTCAAGCCATTTGATATTTGGGACATTGACTTTATGGGTCCCATCACACCTATGTCAAATTGAAAGGCATATATAATAGTTTCAGTTGACTATTGCACTAAGTGGGTAGAAGTAGCAGCCGTCACTAACTAGACATCCACTATTGCTACTTAATTTGTACAACAGAACATCATAAATAGGTTTAGTGTGCCTACTGCATTAATTTCTGATAATGAAACTCATTTCACAAGTGCCACTTTCGAAAAACTTATGCAACGCTTGGGGGTTGAGCACAAACTCACAACACTTATTACCCTTAAGCCAATGGTAAAGCTAAAGTCACTAATTAAGAGACTACAAAAGTTCTAACATGAACTATTAGCAAGTACCAAAGGAACTAGAGCACCAACCTAAATGATGCCCTTTGGGCCTATCACTCCACATGGAAGCTTCCCATAGGTTATTCTCCCTATGAGCTTGTGTATAGAAAACTACCAATAGTTCCCATTCAATCCAAGCTTCATACACTCTCTACAACATGTGACCTTGACATGGATCTAAGTCTAGCAAAAAAGGAAAAATTAATGAACCTCAACTTGCTAGATGAAAATTGATTAATGGCCTTATCATCCAATGAAGTGCATAAGGCATTCAAGAAAAAATGCCTTGACCTTAAAATAAGAAATGTCAATTTTCAACTAGGAGACAAGGTTCTCTATTGGAATCCTACATACGTACCTCAACAAACCAAGTTTCAAAAATTGTGGGAAGGACCTTACATTATTGAAGAGACTTTTCCATCTAGGGTCATGATCGTTTATAAACATGATAGCCCAAACAAGAAGACATTAGTCAACATCCAACAACTGAAACCTTTCCATGAGCCCAAGCCAATCAACTCAACAAACACCTCGCAAGATGGACAACCATGCTCAATCTTTTAGATCTCCTCCTTCCAACTTAGTCATGGGGGAGATGGCCATCCATACCGACAATTTAAGTGGCTCCTCCTTAGTATTTCAACTTTTTGTTTTGCACATTTTTGGTTTTATAACTTTTTCTTTTTCATATTCTTTTTTTTACATATTTTTGTTTTTTAGGTTATTGATCTTTTCTAAGTTTTTTTTACACCATCGTTAGTATATTTAATATTTCTTGAATATCTTTTACTTTCTTTTATATTTTCTCATGTTTGGTATAATCTTCTACTCTTTTTGCTAATAAGGTTCCAAGTACAATGGTAATATGCTACTTGATGGTGGTATGTATCATTTGTTGATGTCTAGTTTCTGACTTTGAATGTTGTTACTGACAACTAGGACATGGTTTCTTTTCATATAACAAGTAGTGAGTCCACATCATCCACACAATTGTAATAATGTATGTTCAGGCACTTTTATATTTGTCTTTTTCCTCTGTGTCACTTTCCCTATCAGTCAAACATTCTATACCTCCCAATATATTTTGTAAGGGACTTGTTCCTCTTCTTCTATACTTGAGGATGAGTTTTCATTCAGTCGTGGGGATATGATGAATCATGTTTTACATTAGCCCCCAATATTGGGTATCCAATATCAGGGTGGCCATGATATCAGGTACACGATATTGGGCATGCGATATTGTGGCCTAAGATGTGATATCGAGTATGCGATATCATGAGGTATTCTTAGGCCTATAAATACAACCCTTAGGCACATGATTCAAAAAGAGTTTTTTTCAGGCAAGTAGCAAAATTCTTGTAGTTTGTTCATTCAAGAGTTAGAATATTTTCCAAGTGCCTACAATAGGAGGTATAAGTGTAATTGGATCTTTATTCAAGCATTAATGTACTAAAACACACCATTGTGTTGGCAATAAAGATGAGCTCTTTGATTCTTCCTTGCAGCACTTGAGACTTTCTTTCTTTATGCATTTATACATTATGATTTCATGTAGTTCACATTTAACATTATTCATTCAGTAATTAATTTTTATTAATTAAGAAATTAATTAAAATACACAAGAATCACTTCTTTGAACATACATGTGACACTTAGTAGCTCAAAAACAGTTAGTGTTTGACAACCTAGAAGTGTTTACATGAAGTTCAGGATGTATCCAGGAAGTGGAGCTGGTTACTTGTGTTAGGATAGATTAGAAAATAGATCACTTAGCATATAATTACTCTCACCTTCATTATCATTTTAGGTGATCAAATTGATAAAACATAAAATGCTAAAAATCTTATGCCTCAATCACACTTAACCATATACTTGCATTTCACAAGTAAGACTTAGAAGACAACGAATAGATAACATGAGCTCATCATTTAGCTCTAGCATAGTTGGTAATTAAAGTCTATGGAATCTAACCAAATCGCATGTGACTTTTATGGTTGGGCATAGGGGTACCTCACAACTCATCACTTGTAAAATAATATTAACTCCTAACCCAAAATTTGATAGCACCTTACATGGTTTATGTCCTGCAATTTGGAGATAGACTAAGGGACCTCCTATATTTCGTCTCTTCTTGGGAAGTGTGCTCTTCTTATTGTTATATTTCTATTGCATTGTTCTATTGATTCTCTTTTTCTTAACTCTACTTTCTCTTTTGTCACTTGGCCTATGAGTCATTGGATTTGATGAGCTTTCATTTCAAATAGTTTTCCTAGGGCATATACCCCAAGGGTTTCTCATATCTTGTTCCTTAGCCCATCAACGATGTGTCATAGTTCTTTCCTTTGACAAAATCCATGGCTTGGGCACCTAAGTATTAAGGAATAGTATCTATCCATTACTACATTAAGGGATTCATGTATCCCATATTTCCATCCTTTGATTTGTTTTTTCAAATTTGACACTCTAAAGTAGGTTTGATACTTATCATTGAAGCATTCTAGCATGGTACTTCATATTTGAATTGATTTCAATTCTAAGGATTTGTACCAACTATCTACTTCTTTTATGAGTGTTATAAAAAAATCAATTTATTCCAATCATTTTCTATATTATTTAGCACATAGGCATCGTTGAAGGCTTGAAGATGGTGTTTCAAATCTACATTGTATTCACCTTCAAACTTTGGAGTGTTGTTCATGTCTAGTCACTTAATGCAACTATCCCATACATGTGTGGTAGAAATGTACATAAATTTTCCAATGTTGATCATATTTCAAGTGGCTAGTAAGGGTTCTTCATATTCTTAGGGTTCATAGGCTTTGTTGTAGTGATGACTCCTCTAATGCTCATGATGCTCTCTCACTTGATGTCTAATTCTTTCTGCTCTTTTGTCATGGTTATCTTCCTCTTCATTAGGATGTCTTCTTCTATGTGCATGTCTCTCATGATCTCTCCTTCCTTCCCCATCATGATCCTTGAGTCCCCATCATGTCTTGTATGAATCTAGGGATGAATATGAAGAAGTTGGAGAATAGTACCAGTTAATTTTTCTTTAGTAACTCCTTGATTCATCTCTTTTAAATTCATTAAAGGTCTTAGGCCTTGAATTCCTCCTGATTTTAGAGTTCTTATTATTTCTTCTCATGCTTTCTACAAGAGCTTAATGTAATCTTATCTTAATGATATATTTAATGTGGATGATTAATTTTTTGGAATGGGACCCATGATGATAAAGTTTCTCTATTTCAAATACATCTTTCTTTAATTTTAGGGAAACTATTTGAGATTCCTTCTTTCCTTTGTCATGTTTATATCTTGCCTCCATAATGGCATCTCTTCTTGCCTAATATTCTAGTGGCTAGCATGGCCTAGTCATGTTTTTTGTGACTTGATAACTTTCCTACACATAACCAAGGTTTAACCTCATAATGGCTTCTTGAGGTATGATTGGTGCTGAACATTCAGGTGACAAGACAATGTTACCCTATAGATCTCTCCATCTAATTTGTTCATCTTAGTGAAAAATTAATTTAAAATCAAGATAATAAGGGTTAGTATGAGTATAGGAAATCCTAGTTTACATCAATGCACTTCAATCTTCTTCATTATAATTCTTGTCATGAATTTTATGAAATTTAGTAGCAAGTGGATATTTTATTTAGTTATAGAATCCATGTTAAGTATTTGATGCTTAAGTGTAAATGTTTTAGGAAATCATTCTAAGTGTGAAAAATATACTTCATGACACTAAATACAATTATCTTTATAAAATTAACTAACTATAAAACATTGACACATCCCTGGTAATAGTACCAATGATAAGTGGTTGGGTATTCTAACACTCAACCATATAAGTCACAAGTGTTCATGCATGACCAAATCTTAATCTGTAGATGAACAATGTAAGTATACTAGTAGCTGATGTTAATTTTGTGGTTGTTATCTTCTCACTTAGAGTTAGAAAGGTTCAGATTGTATGATTTAACTCTTAGTGAGGTATATGATGTATTGATATTGTTCAACTTGAAATATTCTAACTATCAACATGGTAAAAATAATTATAAATTGTAAGTCTAAGAGCACTGAAAATATAAAGCTATTCTATCCTATTGGTAATGAGCATTCATTCCTATTTTTCTATCTACATCTTAGGTTGATGCAAATATTACTGAGATTGCTAACTTTACTACTGAGCAAATCAAGTAATGTCACTACTAGGTTTACTATATAGCTATAATTTACACTTGAAATTGGTCATACTTATTCTACCTTACTAATAGACATTGGAAAAGTAAAGAACTTAGTAAAAGTAAATGACTTTGTAAATCTAAACAACATCAAAAGTAAAATTATTCTAAGTGAATTACTACAATGATGAAAAAAATATCAATCTTTATTTCCATTCATAAATTATGTCTAGGAATAATTTACTCAAATAAAGATTCCATACAACTGTAATTCACCACACTATAGGTATTTACTCTAACTTAACTCACAAAAATAAACTACAAGAATTTTGCTAAGTTTTGGAACAAAGTTATTTTTTTTTTGATGTGATAGCAGGTTGGTATTTATAGATATGATTATCCCCCACTATATCACATCGATGATGACATATGCAAAGCTATGATATTGTATCTATGATGTCATACTATACATCGAAGCTTAATTCGATCTTACAACATAATTAATTTTCTAAATTTTAATTCCTACTCTATTAATGAATGAAATACTATAACATTTCTTGCCCTAATTTTTCCTTCCCTTTTTTAAAAGATTAATCATGTAGAAATTTTGAAAGGAAACTAATTTTTTTCAATTTGATGGACTAATGTAAAATAACATCACGTAAAATGATAGCTATAGGAGTTATAAAATAAAATCTAGAAAGGAAATCATTTTTGAAAAAAAAGTATAGTTAATCTTAAGGATTAAAAGAATAAAAATACCATGCTACCTAAAAATCATGCAAAATATTTACATAAGCCTATCTATCTTGGAACTTGTCATGTGATGAAAAGAAACTAGTCATTATGATCTTTCTTGAAACTTTTCTTTTAGAAGCCCCATCATACTTGATCTTGATTACACTTTTGATATTTTTTCATCTTCATGGTTAGGAAATTATTCCTCAAATGTGATTCTTTTTCTACTCTTTCCAATCATGTCTTTTTTCAATTTCATCAAAAGGATCTCCTTTCCCCTTCTCTTTAGATAGATGTTGTGGAGGCATTACATTAAGATCTTGATTTCTCCCTTGACTTGGTTGATCAATAGCTTGAGATAAAAATATTTCTTCCCATGAATATGTATTATTTGGCTCTTCTTTGTCTTCTTCTATCCTTATAATTTTTTAGCAAGAATGATAATCATCCTAGACCTGAGTAAGAATGGAGTTGTCATTGGTCATGAAAAAAAATTCATTGGTCAACCATGTCAGATAGGGAGAGTTATATGGATCTTTATACTTTAAATCTTTGTAATACACTCTCATGATGTATTTATAATAACATCCAAATAGATAGAGAATAAAAGGCCTTATCCTTATCATCTTCAAAGCATGTTAAACATAGGCTTCTTATTAATAGGAGGACTAATCTCTCCTCATTATATAGCTATTGTTCTTAAAAAACTCCTACCATTGAAACAACTAGATTAAAGAATTATTAAATTTCCACTAAGTTTATTTATTAACTTCAAAAAAACCACTATATATATATATATATTTATAATCTTTAATCTTTCTCAACTCCATCAAGTATTGGGAGATTGCCAAAATTAGTGCCTAAGATGGATGACATTAAATGAGAAATACAATTCGATTCCATCCATCATAGAGAGCTTATAAGTATCATCTAATAGTTTTTTCTTGATAATGAATGGACCTATCCATTTGGTAGAAAACTTATTATGGTCATTTCTTTTACTTGTGTTCCAAAGCAAAACTAGGTCACCTACTCTGAATGCCCCTTTTAAAGCTTTCTTATCAAACCAGATTCCTTAACAAGTGATCTATAGATTTATCAATCATAGCTTCTCTTTCGAAAAGAAAAGACATAAAACTTATATCTTTGTCTACTTTTCACTGTATTTCTACACATATTTTGAAGTTGAGTTTGTAGCATCTGAAAATGTCAGTGGTTGGAACACCAAGAGGTTGTCAGGTGCACAGCCTAACCCCAAGTCTGCGAGAGGGTGATGCTAGAGAGAACGGAAATAGGGTGCCCTAAGTAGTCTAGTCAATCAATCAAGGACTTATGTGGTGTCAAATAACCATTTGTAAATAATGATTTTTAAGCATCACATATAAGAGTTCTGCATAAGTAGGAGTGCAACATGTATAATAATGAGAGAATATGATCGTAGGTGCATATGACAATATAGAGAAATAGATACACTAACAATTTAAAAAACCATAGAAAAAAAATTAAATGAGAGTGCAAGTGAAGAAATGCACCACCCCAAGATTGGGGGACATGGATTTTAATTAAATAATATGTACAACTGGTGTGCAGCGTAGACAGAAATAGCTAGGCAACAAGGCAATATGATCACGCTCTTTAGGAGTATTGTAGACCTAGCATTGACAAGCATGGAGGATTTTATGCTTGCTGGTCTAAGAGTTGCTACGCTATGTTCAGGAAGGTGTCATGTTCAAGTGTAGGAGTGGAACAAGGATTTGGAATACTAATGCTAAGATCTTCCACTCATCAACCTTCTACTCACCAATCTTCTCCTGAAGCCGACTACAAAAGCCAACCCTTAGAATGTTATTTACTAGGGTATTTATAGAGCCAGGGTTGGAGGAGAGATGTGGATTGAATGCCATATGTCCTGGGTCACATGTAGCATGAACATGGACATGTTACACTGATGTGCTACACCTGACATGTGGTGCTACGTTGATGTGCTATGATGAAGGGAGCAAGAACAAGAACAAAGATCTACCAAACTGTGACCATATTTCCTAGATTGCATATGCCAAAATCCAAAACTATCACATTTTTACAAGAATGCCTAGAAAAAATGCAAATTGGAGTCTACACTCCAAGACTACATCTTCCCTTCTCTTTTGAGTAGGATCAAGCGTAGGGACAACTTCAGGGATCAATAGGGGGTGTAACAAGAACAAAGTAAACTACTAATCTTAGTCACCAGATAGTCACTGAAGTAGAAATGACCATCGACAATGAGCTCTAAGAACTTTTGGAGGTGTTCTAAGGCTTTCTCCAAGTGTTATGCTACCTACGCTATTTAGCATAATGAAGTAGCGTAAATATTGGTTTGCTACGTTGCACAACATAGTGCAGCATAGCACCCTCTTTTTTAATGAATTTTGTCAAAAAGAGGAACACCACTCTGAGACCCAGTAAGGCAAGAAACCTCGAAAATCAGAAACTACATTCTTTATGTTGAAGGTGTCTGATACCTCCTGGCTTCATTCTTGGGACATTTTTAACCTTGATATCTCTACTATGTTGTGCTAATTGTGTAGTGTAGCACAGCATAGCATCTAATTTTGAACAAATTTGGACTTATCCTGCAATGCTCTCCCAAGAGACTTTGATCATGCTATGAGGGAAAAGTATGATAAGTAGCCTTGGAGGTCAAAGCATGGCTAAGTGCAGTTCTTTTGCCAGAACAACTTGAGGAAATATTTTTTTATGCTAGCACCCTTCTATGCTATGGTACAGTATGTAGTGTAGCATAGCATAGCACCCAGATTAGGATGAATTTTGTGAAACTTTCCATGTTTTTGCATGTCACGCTAATCACACTTTGAGGATGTAGTAGGATAGGCATGCTTGGAAGTCAAAAAATTGTCTAAATGCATCTTCTATGTTTGGTCCAACACTTAAGAAAAATATCAGTCCCACATGACCTTCTACACTGTCCACACTGTGCAACATAGCGAAGCATAGTAGGTCAAACATAGAAAATTTGCCAAACTATTTTTTGCATCTTGAACACTTTTGACTACTCCAAGCCTGGCACCTAGGTAGATTGGCAACCGGGATGGCTTGAAAGGTAGAAAATTTGCCAAATTTTTTAGCCCACTCTTAGTGTCCTTTTGATGAAAATTGTCCATGGACATGGATGCTATGTTGACTGTGCTGAGGGGTGTAGTAGATAGACTCAAAACAATTTGCAAGTGTTTGGACTTCTAGGGTGCTACATGGTCTATGTGGCCCATCATGACAGCACATTTGGAGAAATTTTTCCTAAGTCTTGATGCTTGGAAAAATATGATACTGACTCACAAGAGCCCAAAATTGATGGTGTTTTACTAGCCCCTCTTTGTCGATGTTTGGAGGATTTTCCTGAGAGATGTTGAAAAAGAATACAAAACACCATGATGAACATGACACCAAAACCATTCATCAATGCTTGCTTACATGATGCTTCACTATGCTTGAGAGTGCTAGGAAAGTGAAGTATGGTAGAGAACAATGGATGGGTTTGAGGAGATGGGATCAGGGGACAATGGATGGAAAAGGAAAAAATGTAGGATGCGACACCATGAGGGCCGTTGCCATGGTGTGATCCCTCGTCAGAGTGCTTGTGAGGGAGTCAACACGCATAGGTGTCTTTCCTCTTTTGGATTTTAGCCTCTCATCAGAGTATTTAGAGATAGTTGATCCAAAGCTAAGATGGTTGTAAAATGGCAATTATGCCTTTTGACTTAGGCACTTGTCTTATTTTATTTCATTTTTCTTTCTCTTTCTTTTATTTTCTCTTTTTTTTTGTATTTTTTTTAAAGAAAGTTGCACACCCATATCTATTTAAAGGCAACTATGTCCTCACTGTAGGACAAGTGTTTCCTCCCTGGGATGAGTTATGTTACATCCATGTGGGGCTTTGACTAGCTTACAAAGACTTCCCATGGGATGAGTTGCATTACGTCCATCATGGGCTTATCAGTTAAGCATAGGAAAGGGTTGCATGTGCATTGGAGAAGCATGCGAGGGGATGCTAGAAATTACAAAGGAAGAAAACAGAGGTTAGGTTGGTTGAAAGGATGTGAGGGTATGCACTCTCAAGTATCTAGGGAAGTCAAAGCAGGTACGTTGGAACAATGTAGTATCCTGCTCTCGTGGTAAAGTGCATTCTTAATCAGTTCCATCCCAGCCTTATCTTGCAAACACAATAGAGAGAAAACCAAAAAAAATAATCATCATGTGAAATGAAGGCGATGTCCGATCTACTCGAGACACTGCAAGAGCTACAAGTGCTGTGTCTAGTATGTGAAATGTCCAAAGTAGGAAGGTTAGTGTAGGCATTGGTGATGGGAGGCTAAAAAAACTCTAGCAGCCACACCAGAAGTGAGCACTCAAGAGGTTAGGAGCAATGATGATGTAGGTGGTCAGGAATCCCCCCCACAGGCAAGAGCCAAGAAATTCAACTGTAGAGTGGGAAGCCCAATTGCTGAATGTTCTTCTAGACTCAGATGATGGTGAGGGCTGGAGGGCAGCAACATTGTGGCTGGGCCATAATAGTGTTGGGGCTCTAGCAAGAGGTGCTAACAAACATAGCTACAACCAAGATGATTGAAGATGGTTGTGGTAGCTCTGGAGGGTCAGAAAGATGTCAAACGACATCTCTGAAATATCAGCAAGATGCTAGGGATGGTGATGCTACAAATGTCCTAGAGGATGTTTCCTTGATGTCATGAATTTAATTTTGGAACTACAACACCCCACCTCGCCTTGCTTGAGAGGCATGGGTAGGCAATGGAAGATGAGAAACATTCTCGCTCACTTATTCACCAGGTCATGTGTGTTGAACCAAAGAGGTTTCCTTGCAAACGTAGTTTTAGGTCTTGGTAGACTATCAACTATGCTAGTTTAACGTCAAAACACACCGTGATGTGCTAGTTTAAGGTTCCAGTAGACCACTATGCTAGTTTAACATTGTAGCGAATGGGGGATGGTCAATTTAAGGTCATAGTAGACCATTCTATGGTTGCCAGTTTCATGTCATGGCCCAAAGACATGTTGTGGATGCTAATTTCGTGTCATGGTCCAAAGACGTTGTGACAGTTTAACATCATGGTGGATGCTCTATGCCAGTTTTACATCATAGAGGACACTCTGTGCCAATTTTACGTCATAGCAGATGATCTATGCCAATTTTACATCATAGCGGATGATCTATGCTAGCTTTATGTCATAACAGACGATTTGTGCTAGTTTTACATCATAGCGGATGATTTGTGCCAGTTTTATGTCATAGCGGATGATCTGCTTACCTTTCTTTATATTTTGCATGACATTGCATGTTAGGTGTAGTATGGTTTCAGGTACAGGTGATTGATTGGATTAGCAAACTCATTTCCATCTAAGTCAACCAACTTGAATGCCCCATTTTCATAAGCTTTTGTAACCAAAAAAGGCCCTTCCCAATTGGCTAAGAATTTGTTCACATGCTTGCAAATAGCCTTAAGAACTAGATCTCCTTTTTTGAATAGGCGTTGGTATAGGTTGCAATGATGTTTTTTCCATTTCTTCTCTTGATACCATTTAATACAACTAAGCATTTGGATGTGTTCCTCTGTAGAGTCAAGAGCAATGATTCTTGACTCATTATTTTGAGCCTCATCCATAAAGTTCAAGAGGATCATTCGAAGTGATGGGACCTACAACTCAAGAGGTAACACTACTTCAGATCCATATACAAGACTATATGGGATTTTACCTATGGCAATTCATCGCATTGTGTGATAAGCCCAAAGTGCATAGATGAGTTGCTTGTTCCATCGTCACTTGCTACTACTGAGCATTTTCTTTAGAAGATTGACAATGGCTTTGTTGGTGGCTTCCACTTGGCCATTGGCTTGGGGATAATACAAAAATGAGAAAGAATGTTTAATGCCAAGATTTTCACAAAAATATTTAGTTTCTAAGCTACTAAATTGGGGCGCGTTGTCTATAATGATAGTTATAGGAAGGCCAAATCGAGTTACTATATTGTCCAAAATGAATTTGCAAACTTGTTGAGACATAGTCTTCCTAAGGGGAATAGCTTCTACCCACTTGGTGAAGTACTTAGTTGTAGTAATAATGAAACTATGCCCTATGGAAGACTTGGGAGTTATGGGCCCTATGATGTCTAGTCCCCAACATTGAAAATGCCATGTGAGTTACATGGTATGCAACTTAGTAGGTGATACATGTATCAAATTTCCATGGCATTGACATATATCACATGCCTTGACCTTAGAGAGGCAATCATGCTCCATATAGGGCTAGTAATAGCCTAGCCACCTAATTTTTGCTGCCATAGCTCTAGGAGCTATGTGACCTCCACACAGTCCCTTGTGGACTTGATCAATGATTCTTTGGGATTCTTTGCCACTTATGAAAGTTAGCAATATCCCATCATAAGATCTATGGCATAATCCACCATCACCTACAAGGACATACTGCTACACTCATTTTTGTATTGTGTCTTTTTGGGTAGCTGTTAAGCCTTGTGGAGGCTCGCCATGTTGGAGGTATGTTTTGACGTCATCATACCATTCTTGAGTGTGGACATCACTTACAAATGTGATGTTTGGTATGTGAATGATAGGATTAGTGCATTCCACTATTACAGTGGGTAAGGTAGCAAACATATGTGGTGGCATGCTTAAAGCTAATGTGGCTTGCATTAGCTATAGTATTCTCATTACGGGGGATGTACTACACGTCTAGGTTGCAAATTGCTTTAGTAAGTATTTTGCTAAATCAAAGTAGGGTTGTAGATGTTGTACCTTATAGGCATAGACCTCTATGACTTAGTTGATGACCAATTGTAAATCACCTCAAATTGCTACGTTCTGGATCCCTAACCCTCAAGCTGCTAAAATGCCCCTAAGGAGACCCTCGTATTCTGCTACATTATTTATGCAAAGAAATGTGAAGCAGTATGCAAAGGGTTGAATCTCCCCAAAAGGAAATGTGAGAACAGTAGTAGCACTACCACCTTGTGTGGTTGAGGCATCGTCAAAATGTAGAATGGCTTCAAAGTCTATAGGTATTGGGCTTACATTACTAACATGCTCATCTAGAAATTTAGGTTCTATCATTGCCTGATCATTAGTGGGTGAAGCCATAAGTTGAGTGGCTATTGCTTGACCCTTTGTAGACAACTGCGCTATGTAGTGTAGGTCAAATTCTATGATTATTACTTTCCACCTAGCTTTCTTACTACTTTCATATATGTTGGTTGTAATGGCTCTATGTATGTTATTTTTGCAAATGATATTGACTTGGCTACGAAACAAATAGTCTCCATTTTTTGAGTGCAAATACTAAAGCAAGGTAATTTTTTTCTATATCATTGTATTCTACTTCATAAGCTATCAATGCATGACTTAGGTAGTAAACAGGAATTTCAAAGCCATCATCTCTCCTTTGACAGAGCAAGGCAGCAATGGAGGTATTTGAAGTTGCAAGATGTATGTAAAAGGGCTTATCCCTTTGTGGAGGGTAAATGGTAAAAAGATGAACAAGCTCCTTTTTTAAGTTGTCGAATGCTTCTTGGCATTGTTTTGTCCATTCAAAGTTAGTTTCTTTTTTAAGTAAGTGTTGCATTGGATGCAATTTATATATTAACCTTGTGATAAACCTTCATATAAACTATATCCTGCCTTGCAAACCGCACAATTCTTTAAGATTTGTCAGTGGTGCTAAGTTGACAATGGCTTTGACTTTGTCCAGGTCTACAAGTATTCCTATTTCCAAGACTATGAAGCCTAACATGCATCCAATTTTAACACCAAAGACACATTTTTTTGGAATTGAGATGAAGGTCATGGCTATCGCAATGTTGAAGGACTAGGTTCAAGTCATTTTCATGATCAAGCACTTTCTTAGATTTCACTACTATATCGTCCACATAGTCGTTTAGCCACTCTAAAAGATAGTCACTAAAAATGTAAGTCATTGCTCATTGGTATGTTGCTCTAGCATTTTTTAGTTCGAAGGGCATCATCGTGTAACAAAACATTCCTAAAGGGGTCATGAAGGTAGTGGAAGTTGATGTTCTAGGTTTATATAGATGTGATTGTATCTCAAGAATCCATCCATGAAAGATAGTAAGGCATGGCCAGCTGTAGTATCGACTAGTTAGTTGATACTGGGCAATAGGAAATCATCTATGATGGTTGCTTTGTTCAAATCTCAAAAATCTATATAGATACATATACCCCTAGTTTTCTTGGGGACGATGACAATTTTTGATACCCAATCTGTGTAATCATTTGCTCAAATAAACTTCACTTGGTAAAGCTTGGTGATTTCATCGCGCATAGCTAATGTAATTTATGGTTTAATTTTGTGAGCTTTTTGTTTAACTAATTTAACATGTGAATCTAAGATAATTTTGTGCTATCTTATGCATGGGTCTAGGCTTGGCATGTCTTCATAAGACCATGCAAATACTTTGACATTATTGTTGAGGTCTTTAGCAATATTCTGCTAGACTTGTGGCTCTAGTAAAGAGCTAAGTTTCAATGTTCTCATCTTACTTTCACATGTGGTTATAGGAATTTCTACAAGTGGATCCTCAATTACATCACCAACCTCCAGGTCTAAGGCTTGGACTAGATGTTCTGACCACTCTAGTGATGTTTCTAAGGATGCTACGTTGGTGTTACAAGGAGGCAGCTCAAAGTCTACAAGCTCTATGTTTAAGCATCTCATGAATCTACCATGGGGTCCAATCAATATTAAAAGCAAATGGAGATCATCATGTGTGGCCATTCCTAAGTGATCCTGCAAAATAGCCAACAAACAAAAGACATCAAGTGGCACTTGCCTAACATAGTAACATAAAGAAAAATTCATGCAAAGTAATTATGCAATATCTCAAAATTGCCAATTTAAGGTCTTAGAGGACCGTAACTAGGCATAGAATGCAAAACTACATTTCAAAATTGCTAGTTTAAGGTCATAGCAGACCGTCACTATTCTTGTAGTGTGAAGAAAAAAGGGTTAAAATGAGGGGCTAAATCAAATGTTTAAAATATTTTTTTTCAAGACATCTATGTACCATGCTATAGAAAACATGGGGTGCCATGTATTATGTGCGAGACATGGGATGTTTTGCATTACGCGTGGGTCATGGAGCATCCTACATTACGTGCGAGACATGGGACATCTGAAAATGTAACATGTCATGTAACCCTAAAGGGTATAAATAGGGGTTTACCCATGGTAAACCTATCATTTTCATTGTCAGGACTAATAACCTAGAGCATAGTGTGGTTTAGAGAAGAGAGCATAGCAGTTGCAGCATAACCATCAATGAGCTAGAGTTTGACATCAAGGTAATGGTGCGTAAGAGCGAGTGTAGACATCAGGGTCTCACCAATGTGGATGAAGGGAAGCGCACCTTGCAAAATGTTCCTAGAGCATGCATTGAAGAATGGCAGGAGGCACCATCTACCCAGTAAGCTGCTATGCTATTCTTTTTTATGTTGTGCATTTTCTTTGCTTATGTTTTTTTAAGCCACTATTTCTACTGTGGTCAACATGCCTTGGTTGCCGCAATTGTTGCGGTGACTACACCATGACTATTGCTGCTATGGCCACAACTGCCACATTAACCACTGTCGTCATAGCCACTACATTGTTGCTGTTACACAACTATTGCAACTATCACCATGGTCATTGCCATATCCATCATGGTTGTAGCCATGGCTGTTACGCCATAGTCGTGGTCGCCATCACTATGACTAGGGCGACATGTGTTTTGTGTGTATTTGGGGTGTTCTAGGTAGCATAGTAAGCATGGGGAAGGGTTTTTTTTTACGTTCCACATAGTGGAACAGGGAAAGGGCTTCACAAATGTTGTGTGTTTTCTTAGGCCATGTTCCCCTTGACAGCGTAACTAGCAAGCTATGCTACGTTTTTGCTTGTTAAGCTACACGGTGTGTATCCGCTACACTACATGTGACATAGTTGCTACACTACACCTGACATAACTGCTACATTGCATGGGATGTATGTGCTACGCTGCCTGGGATGCAGCTACTACACTTCCCAGGACATACATGCTATGCTACTCATGGGATTCAACTTCTATGCTACATGGGATGCTACAATTGCTACATTACATATGAAGTCACAGGGATAGGACAAACACTTAGAAAAGATTTTTGTGCATTGATAGTGTTAGATTGTTACATTCTATATAAGGTTGCTATGTTTATAGAGGAATCCTACGTTGCATGGAAGTATAGCCAACACTTAGAAAAATTTTAAATTTTTTTCTTTCAAGAATTGTCCTTATTGTAAGCTAATGCTTTTGTTGTAAAATGTAGGGTTATCTTGAAGTCAATCCTAGTTGTGGTTGAATTGGTAGGGGTTCTATGTTGTATAAGTTCCCCTGTGCCTAATGTTCCCTTGCCACATGCACGAGTAGGGGACCAAGTGGTCTACTTCTAAGAAGGCACGTAGGAATTCTTAGAATTCCTACTTCACCACTCTAGTGTCATAGTATGGTCACACTTGGACGGTGAGGTAGCAGGTATCCTAAGTGAGACACTATTTCTGGGAGCAAACCAAGGCATTCTTAGATTCATGAGAGATGTTTCTACTAAAGGGAAAGAAGTAAGGGGCTCAAGCCAACATTTGAAAGATTTAAGACTTTTATCTTGGATCTAGGTGATGCCAGAATTCAAGTGTTATCATAAATATAACACTCTATTCATTGCTCGCCATATGGGCACATTTTTTTAGAACCCACCTGGAACCATCTACTATGCTGGTGGGTGAGTCCTATTTATATGTTTAAGGATTTTTTTTCTTATATGATGTGAAATTCTCATCCTATTTTATTTGTTGTTAGATTTGTGATCAACAAGGATGGTCTTTATGATAGAGAGGGGACCTTAGCTCTGGCTCAAACAGCCATTCAAGAGTTCTCCTCTACTAAGAATGTATGTGCCAGTGTTATAGAACAACTTGGGGCCAATTTTAGAACCTATCCAACCAAGTATTCCAAGTTTTACATGAAATGTGAGGAGCTAGGATGGTTAGATGGTGAATGGGCATCCCATTGAGTACCCACTGTGGAGGAAGTGCTAGTGGAAATACCACCATTCCCCACACCATTCACACCTAGTGAGCTATGTCAGGCGCCCATTTTCATGTGACCCAAATCAATTCAATTAATTACCCCCCCCCCCCCCCCCCCCCCCGCCCTTCCCCCCCTCTTCTTTTTGCTAATTTTATTCTTGGATTCTGCAGTGGTAGCCAAGTCTAAGGAGGAAACTATAATTACATTGGGATGTAATGAGGCTAACTTTTTCTTTAAGTACGATGAGGTGGATGAATCACAGTGTTGGATGTGTAGTGAGGCTCTAGCACCAATTGTTGAGAAGGTTGAAGAGGCTAGGATCATGAACCTCTTCTTAGCTATAAACCCAAGGATTCCCACTACATAAATGGTTGCTCTTGTAGATTCTTTTACTGAAAGCATGGACCACTTTCACACACAAGTTCATGGCATGTGAGTGGTGTTTAAGATTATTGACAATTTTTTCTTAGACCTTTTTGGTGCCCCTTCTGATGGTTTACCCATGGGGGAAAGGACTTGTAAAGATGTAGACCATTGAGGAGGAATAGAAGAATGGTTGGGGACCAGCAAGGATCGTAAAGGCATTTATATGAAAAAGGTAAGATTAGAGGTACCCGAAAACATTTACCCCATATTTCGAGCTCGTGCCTTTCCCAAGTTTCTCTCTCAAGGGAAGATTCTTGGGGTAGAGTAGGCTTGGATTATGAGAGATGTTATGGAAGAGGGGATATGATATAATTGGGCTAAGTACCTCTTAGAAGGCCTATGGGCAGAGATGACTAGGCTACAAGGCAAACTTGAGATGTGCTTCCATGTGCACTTTTTCTTTTTCATTGCTTGTTTGCAATAGTTTGCTAAATTTTTGGTGGTTTGAGAGAATGGGATCTGGGTGATACATGATCATACCTAGATATCCAAACCATGGATCCACCATGTATTTTGCACCACCTATTCTAGAAGACTCTACGGAAGCTATCAGGGAGTCTTTCTCAATAACGACCAAGGATCAGGTGGGCCCGTATTTTCATACATGTGACAGCTTTGGAGAGGCACCCCCTACCAACATGGACAACCCAATAAGGGGAGGACACCTCATTCTAGAAACCGTAAAATCAAAGTTGGAGATCAAGAAGCCCTATCCTACAGAAGAGCCTCCACATGTGAGCAAAGGGAGGGGCAAAAGCCTATGGATCAAAGTTTGCAATGTGAAATCTGAGCCTATTGATAAGTATGCCTTAGCTAACTTATTTGCTACCTTATTTTTCCCTTTTGTAGTTGCATGTCCTTAGTGGACTAGTATCCTTATCTTGGCTTATTCTTGGTAGATGAAGAAGATGCTTCAGCTCCTGGAAAGAAGGTCCCTGCTATGGAAGAGGAGGCCCCTACTACTGAGGAGGAGGCCCCTACTGCGAAAGAGGTGATCCCTATTGCAAAGGATCCTTTTATAAACAACATCCCACAACTTGAGGAACATATGATAGTAGAGGAAGTCTCTAAACTCTTGAAGTAGCTTGAAGAAGAGGGGCTGCATTTTGAGGACAGTAAGTTTGATGATTTGTTTGATAGTGTGCCAATGGGTGATCCCCTCCACCCCCCACTCTCACCAATGAGGGTTTTTTGGGTAGGAGCTTTGCACTATCATTTATGTTACTTCTCACTTTTCCTTTCCTCTTCATTTTGCCTACAACCATGAACAAAAACCCTAGATAAATTTACTTTTATGGAAGGGGTAGTTGATGATATGATTGACCGCCTGAGGAAAATTGACCCTGAGATAGATGTGTTTGAACTATGGCATTTACTTTTTATGTTATCCATTTTTTCCATCATCTTATGATTAACATTTCCTTGTGTTTGGTATAACAACTTCTTGACTTAAGTGGGACCCAACGCAAGAAGTTGAAGTTGATGTTGTACCTAAACTCCCTCCAAAGGTAACAGAAGTGCCTCATCATGTATATGAGGAGGTAAGGAAATGTGTGCTATACTTGGCACAATCATTGTGGGAGTGTAGATGAGTTAATGAAGACCTCTAGAAATGGGTCCAAAAACTTGAAAAGGAGAAAGTGAGTTCAGCAACTGAGCTGGAAGATTTGTAGTTATGGAATGAGTTCCTAATGGCTCATGACACTTTTGATGGAAGTTGGCATACAACCATAATCGATTATGCTAGATATTGGTTGGTTGTATGAGGACAAAATAAGGCTACTCGCGAAATAATTGAACCACGTTTACAGATGGATCTCTTAGCACAAAAGAATTAGGATTGGAAAGATTATAGTGCCAAGGTATATGAATGGGGGCAAGCACAAAATAATCACAAACACATGTATAAGATGGAACATGCCACCTATCACTAGAAGTATAGGGATGCATCTATAGAATGTCATGGTCATAAGCTATTCCTTGACGTGATCAGTGCTACTCAAGCCTATGAAAAATTTGCAAAGCATCTACTGGTTAGTGAATCTCCTAAGAGGGAGATAACCATGCCTTCTAGAGAGGCCACCTCTACTACCTTTTCTCCAGGGCCACCCACATGGACGTCCATGGAAAAGGGAGAGATTTTAGCATGCATTGATTTGGAAGGAGAAGATTGGGCCAATTTGAGTGAGAAAAAAATTTTCTAATGCTTGGCATCTGGTCTTGATAAAATACCACCAGACATGGATGCAAGCCCATCTCAAGTTAGCCTAATTTTCCTTTACCATAATTTATTTCATGGTAGCTTTATGCATTGCCTCACTCACTCATCTGCTTATTGTTTTGCTCTTGTTCTTGAAGTATGTAGGATCTAGTTGAGTACGTAGGACCTAGCAGGGAAATAGATAAAGACATAGGAGAAGACCAGTAGCCTCTTCATTGATGTTTTATAATTTAAAATGTAATCCCCATTATCGGGTGATGCTGCAACTTTGAATGTGAACATGATTTTTTAGACTATGTATTTGCAATGTGATGAAAACTAAAGTGCTTGTTCCATTTCCTTTGCTTAATGTTTTGGTTGATGTAGTAGTCCCCTTGTGGCCCCCATGTTATAGTTTAAGGTCATTTTGGGCCATAGTTAGTTTAAGGTCATTTTGGACCATAGGTAGTTTAGGGCCATTTTGGGCCATCGTTATTTTAGGGTCATTTTAGGCCATAGGTAATGTAGTCTCTGGAGAGTGGGTTGCTAGTTTTAGCCTTGGTAGGCCATGTGATAGTTTAAGGCCATTTCAGGCCATCGCTAGTTTAAAGCCATTTCGGGCAGTCACTAGTTTAGGGCCATTTCAGGCCATCGCTAGTTTAAAGCCATTTCGGGCAGTCACTAGTTTAGGGCCATTTCAGGCCATCGCTAGTTTAAAGCCATTTCGGGCAGTCACTAGTTTAGGGCCATTTCAGGCCATCGCTAGTTTAAAGCCATTTCGGGCAGTCACTAGTTTAGGGCCATTTCAGGCCATCGCTAGTTTAAAGCCATTTCGGGCAGTCACTAGTTTAGGGCCATTTCAGGCCATCAGTAATGTAGTCTCCAGAGAGTGAGTTGCCAATTTTAGCCCTTGGTGGGCCATGCAATAATTTAAGGCCATTTCGGGCCATTGCTAGTTTAGGGCCATTTTAGGCCATCTCTAGTTTAGGACCATTTTTGGCCATTGGTAATGTAGTATCTAGAGAGTGGGTTGCCAATTTTAGGCCTTGGCGGGCCATGCGATAGTTTAAGGTCATTCTGGGCCATGGCTAGTTTAAGGCCATTTTAGGCCATATGATAGTTTAAGGACACTTCGGGCTAGGGTGATATATTCTAGCATGAAAAGTAACACGATGCAAAGTTGAAACTATATAAACAAGAAATTGTACAAACAACGATGTTAAAAATAAAAAGATGCTTGAAGTAACTTGGGGATGGGCCCTAATTGTGCAATTATTTCCTAACCCGATGCAGGTTAGGTGAGGTGTATATCCTGGAAGACTTGAGATGATGCTCTTCTAAGCTATCATCTACCATTTGAAAGGGCAATTCGACCCACATGGTTTCTTCATGCAAGTCAGTGGTTTTGGCCAGCTACTTTACTGAACATTGGATTTTAGTATGGATAGGTGAAACATCTTCGAAGATTTCTATCTTTGACCCTTCCTCTATGTTTATATTGTTTATAGCCCAAGGGGCTACATCCTAACCAAATATCACCACCTCTCCACCCACATAGGGTAGGTGGATTTCTTGGTGTATGGGTGAGGAGATAGTCCTCAATTGGGCTAACCATGATCTTCCTAAGATCAAGTTAAACCCAGACATCTCTTGTACGATGATAAATTCTGCACTGGTGGGAAACTAGTTCCCCACCAAAAAATTGATAGTAACAGCTCCCTTACCTATGGCACATGCCTGTTGAATGACTTTAAACAGGAAGTTGCTATGGGCTTGATATGATCCACTAGGCCCAACTTGTCAACAACAGGGAATTGGATCACATTAGTTGTAGCCCCATCATCAATGTGCACTCTACAAATCTTGTAGTGACCTACATGAATTGTTATAGACATGGGGGCAGTTGTTATCTGACCCTTTTTAGGATCAACTTTAATGGCTTTGTCATGGAACATCAAATGAGTTGACCATGGCTCTTTAGCCATAGATGGAAGAATAATGATACAAATGGCTCTCTTCTCAGTTGACATGTTTTCACTAATAAGGATAGATGCCAACATATGGACCAAAGCCTCATGGTGTGCCGCTGAAGTCATAATTAAATCATACAAACTTAGTGTTTTATTTTTTTATTTCAAAGCTTGTTTTACCTACGTAAGCACATCCAAGAAATCCTTCCCACTGTCTGGTTGTTTGACAATTTTTGCTTATTCTATATGCCCTAAAAGATGGATTTCCTAAGGAGGAGTGGCTTTGGGCTGAACAATACATTTTTTTGGATCAATGGGTGATAGTTGCATGTATGTGTCGATACTAGTGTCTTTTGATGATGAGGTCACAGGAATTATTGACAAGGGGATGGGCTTAGGAGGGCCTAGTGCAGTACATTCCCTAGTCATTTTATCAACTAAGCACTCATCACATTTCCTCAGGTGAGAAGGTTGTGACACAAATCAGACCACTAGACTCTGACCAAGTGGTAAATGTGTATGCTTTGGTGCGCTTATAACAAAAGGTGTCTGCATTGATGGAATAGCACATTGAGGGGCCTTAATCACAAAGGGGGCATTGGGTTGTTATGGCTACCTCTTAATGACAAAATGAGGTTGTGGCCTAGGTGTCACAGAAGCTGCAGTACCTTGAGAAGGTGGATGGACCACAAACAGTTTATGTGTGTACTCTATACTATCCTCAACACTAATAACATTAATAGTATATTTTGTATTATTAGTGTTCAATGGGTCTTTGTAGACATTCAGTGATTGATTCTTGGGCCAAATGGGAATAGTTTCATCAAGAACTAGCTTACCATGATCAATCATGCATTGAACATCATCTTTTAATGCTAGACAATAGTCGGTATCATAACCACACAATTTGTGGTAGTTACAAAATCATTCAAGCCTAAACTTTTTAGGCATAGGAGCCTCATTAGGCATGGCTACAAAGGGGTCACAAAGGCTTTCATAATACCTCTCGTCACGCTTACTAGCCTCTGCTAACATTTTCTTAAACTAAATATGCTTAGCATTTAATAGTTGGTCCAACTTCAATAGCTTAATTGGAAATGGAGTGTAGTTAGAGCAATCCTTATGCTCAAAATTTGGCCTCAATGTAACTTGTGCTATGGCCATCAATGTTGTAGGTTGGCTAACCCTCATGTTGCTAGAGTTGGATGCTTTGGTAGCAGTGGTTGTGGTTTTTGGCACTTTGGTAGGCTATTTTTTGTTGGGCTTAGTTTCATTGGCTGTAGTAGCCATAGTGGCCTTCCCCTTTTCTTTCTCTTTCTTGGTGTACACATTTTTATAAGTTACGTAAGCTAGGTCTTTTCTTGCTTCTACTGCATCTTGTATGCTTTTTGTTTGTGCAAAATCCTAGCTAAGAGAATGTGGTTCTAAGTAATATAACTTAGATTTGATGAAATCATTTATAGCCCCTTTAAAGATAGCAAGTAAATTTGATTCGGTGATCGGTTCACAAATTTCATTCAAAGCAGCATTGCAGCATCGTATAAATTTTTGAATAGGTTCTAATGGTTCTTTCTTAACATTCATAAGTTGATCTAAGGTAACTTCTGGCTTCAAGTTATACTTGAAGTGAGTCACAAATTAGCTCAACAACTCTTCTAACGTTGAAATTGATGGGCAAGGAAGTTTGTAATACCAATCCAAAGCCTTACCAATCAATGACATGGCAAAAACATGAATAATTGCATGTAGCCATGGCTATAATAATAGGGACTTAGATCTAAAAGTAACGAGATGGGCATTTCGATTGCCCTCTCTGTTGTATTTCATGAACTAGGGGATTTGTACCCCAGGAGGCAATGTAAGTGGAGAAATGACAAGGCTAACTAGGTCATTTTGATAAAAGTCCATGACTGGATCTATTTTAGAACTAGTGGCTTTAAGTTGCTTAACTTCATCAATGAGGTTTGAATAAGCTAGAAGGCTTGGTCCAAACCCAGGGGTATAACAGTAGGCTGCGTAAGCTGAACTGCTAGTGGCATCATTGAGGTGGTCATCACGAGTGATGCCATTGGTGGAATTATGAGTCCTAGTGGGGGAGCTATTGGAGTAGCTCCCACTAGTGGGGCTGCTTGAGTGGCCCACAATCCTATGGGTGGTTTCACCGAAGCAATAACCATTTGCGGTGCCGTGGGAATGGTCACCTACCCAATTGCTAAAGCAACCCATAACCCCATGGTTGGTTGTGCTATGTGTGGATCTTGATATGCCTAGGGCTGCACATACTGCAGTGTCTACAATAGTTGGATAGTGGGAAACAATGTCGGTGTCCACCATGCAGTTGAGGTTGGGACTACTGCTAGCAGTGGAGTTGACGTAGAGGAGATAAGAAAAGTAAGGCCCATTTGTGGTTGTGTCATAGACATGGTATGTACATATGGTACCGTATAGATCATAGGTTGAGAAAACTATATGGACTACAAAGGAATATTAGAGGGAGAGGAAATGGAAGGCCCTGCATGTTGTTGAGTTGACAACATTTGATGACTTCCTATGGCCAAGGAAGGCTTGGGCTACAAAAGTGTTGCCACTATCACCAAAGAGGCAGAGGACTATAACTAGTATGGATATAACACAAGAGTGGTCTGTGAAGTTGTTGGGTAAAGAGGGCCACCACTTTTAGGATGGGACTGAAATTCTTCTTGCCCATCGTGAAGCGGTTCCTCATAGTGAGATGTTGCATCTCACTCTTTTGACCCCTTTAGTCGAATGTGTTGATTCAATATCCATTGAAACATTTGAATAAGTGGTATGATAGCCCTAAGAGCAAGGAGGAACCCCCTCCCATTTTAGTGAATAATTTCAAAATTATGCTTTTCTTCATATTCTTGATGGTCCAGCAGTAGGCGTGCTTGGATCCTTGCACATAAGAAGTTATATTGTTCTTCAGGTGATTGAGGTTGCTCAAGATCCATCGCATGTTACGAGGGATGGCCCATCCCCATGCTCAAGGTGGTGATTGAAGTGCTAGGTGGGTTCATCTTTGCTATGTCAACAAGACATAAGAAGCAAAGAAATAGTTAAGCTACATAGAAGACGAACTAGAAATGGAAAAGTCTAGAAATGTTGAAAAAGTAGCAATTTATGCTATTACTCTAGACAAGACTCATGCTGACAAAATTGTCACTCTACACTTTCTACGCTATACGTGTTACGCTACACGTGTTACGTAGAGAGTTTAATGAAATGCAGTGTTTTGGGCTTTTTATCCTATGGGGTTCCAAGGGAATCATCAACTAGGACCTAACTGTACCAACCGAAACATAAACAACCCTTACACTGGCCTATGATCTAGCTACTACCGTAGCAAGTCCAAAGGGGTGTTACGTTCACATTAGCAAGGAGGTATGGAAGGCACTCAAGACTACATGTCATGCATAGAAGGAAGACAGAGGTTCATGTCCTCCTTCTAGTGCCAAAAACTATAGCATCTAAAAATGTTGGTGGCTAGAACACTGAGAGGTTGTTAGGCGCATAGCCTAACCCCGCATCTACGAGAGGGCAATGCTAGAGAGAACAGAATTGGGGTGCCCTGAGTGGTCTAGTTGATCAATTAGGGACTTATGTGATGTCAAATAACCATTCATAAATAATGATTTTTAAGCATCATGAATAAGAGTTCAGCATAAGTAGGAGTGCAACATGTAAAATAGTGAGAGAATATGAGTGTAGGTGCATATGAAAATGTAGAGAAATAGATACACTAACAATTTAAAATGATATAGAAAAAGCATGAAATGAGAGTGCAAGTGAAGAAATGCACCACCCCAAGATTGGAGGATGTGGCTTTTGATTGAATAATGTATACAACTGGTGTGCAGCGTAGACAGAAATACCTAGGTAGTAGGGAAATATGATCATGCTCTCTAGGAGTGTTGTAGACATGACATTGATAGGCATGGAATAGTTGATGCTTGCTAGTCTAATAGTTTCTACGTTGTGCCCAGGCAGGTTTCACATTTAGGCACAAGAGTAGAATAAGGATTTGGAAGACTAATGCTGAGATTTACCGCTCATCAAACTTTTGCTCGCTAATCTTCTCCTGAAGCCAACTACAAAAGTCAACCGTTAGAATGTTATTTACTAGGGTATTTTTAGAGCCAGGGTTGGGGGAGAGACATGGTATGGATGCCATGTGTCTTGGGTCCCACGTAGCACAAATGTGGATGTGTTACACTAATGTTCTACACTCGGCATGTGGTGTTATGCTGATGTGCTATGCTAAAGCAAGTAAAAACAAGAATGAAAAATCTACCAAACTATCACCATATTTCCTAGAATGCATGTGCCAAAATCCAAAACTGCCACGTTTTTACAAGAGTGCCTAGAAAAAATGCAAATCAGAGCCTATGCTCTAGGAATATGTCTTCCCTTCTCTTTTAAGTAGGGTCAAGCGTAGGGACAACTTCGGGGATCAACAGGGGGTGTAAAAAGAACAAAGCAAACTACTGATCTTGGTCACCAGAGATTCACTGAAGCATAAATAACCATCAACAATGAGCTTTGAGAACTTTTTGAGGTGTTTTAAGGCTTTCTCCAAGTGTTACACTGCCTATGCTATCTAGCATAATGGAGTAGAGTAAATATTTGTTTGCTATGTTGCACAATGTAGAGCAACGTAGCACCCTCTTTTTTAATGAATTTTGTCAAAACTAAGAACACCACTCTGTGATCCAGTAAGGCAAGCAACTTCAGCAATCAACAACTACATTCTTTATGTCAAAGATGCCTAATACCTCTTGGCTTCATTCTTGGAAAATTTTTAACCTTGATATCTCTGCTATGCTGTGCTACAACGTGCAGCGTAGCATCTAATTTTGAATGAATTTGGACATATCCTACAATGCTTTCCTAGGGGACCTTGATCATACTCTGAGGGAAAAGTAGAACAAGCAACCTTGGAGGTTGAAGCATGGCTAAGTGTAGTTCTTTTTCCAGAACAACTTGAGGGAATACTTTTTTATGCTAGCACCCTGCTATGTTGTGCAGCGTAGCACAACGCAGCACCGAGATTAGGATGACTTTTGTGAAACATGCCATGTTTTTTCATGTCGCGCTAATCACACTCTGAGGATGCAATAGGATAGGCATCCTTGGAAGTCAAAAAATTGCCCAAATGCATCTACTATGTTTGGTTCAACACTTAGAAAAATTTTAGTCCCACATGGCCTGCTACGCTGTCTACGCTATACATCGTAGTGGAGCATAGAAGGTTAAATATAGAAAATTTGCTAAACTATTTTGCGCATCCTGAACACTTTTGACTACTCTGAGCTTGGCACCTGGGTGGACTGGCAACCGAGATGGCCTAGAAGGTAGAAAATTTGCCAAATTTTTTAGCCCACTCTTGGTGTCCTTTTGATGAAAACTGGTCATGGACATGGATGCTATGCTAACTGTGTTGAGGGGCATAGCAGATAGACTTAGAAAAAACTTTGCAAGCATTTGGACTTTCAGGGTGCCATGTGATCTATGCGGCCCATCATGACATCACATTTGGAGAAATTTCACCTAAGTCTCAATGCTTGGACAAATTTGGTACTAAGTCATAACAACCCAAAATTGATGATGTTTCAAAGTTATGATCTTGTTAATGATTCTCGTAGCTATACCATAAACTAGGTTATAGGGTGAGGTCTTAATAGATTTTTTGTTTCTAGTGTGTTCTATCCATAAAGCATATTGTAACTGATTATGCCAATTCCTAGAACTTTCGTCCATTGATCTTTTAATGTAGGAGATAAGATTCTTATTGGTAGACTTAACCAATCCATTCCGTTGAGGATAGGAATTTGATAAGGAGAACAATAATGTAGATTTCTCAAAATCTCATCTTATAAATTCCTCAAATTCAAATGTAGGGACATTATCTAATACTAATAGTTTAGGCATACCAAAATGACTTAAGATATGATCTTTAATAAACCTTATTACATCTAATGCTAAACTCTTCTCAAGAGCCTGTGCTTCTATTCACTTGGAAAATTAGTTAGTAGTTGTAAGTATAAATTTATATCTAGCTTTTAAAGGAGTAATCATGCCAGTAAAATCTAGGCCCCGATGCTAAAATGGCCTCTATATAATCACTAGTTTTAGTGAACCATTAGCTTTCATGATTTTTGGTTTGTGAATTTGACATTTGTAATAGCATTGGATCTTCAAGCTTATATCTTGATTTATGTTTGGCCAATAAAATCCATGCCTATTTTCCCAAATCTGAGTAGTTCAATTTAGAACATTTAATCTAGTAACCAAAGAATTATATTTGTTCATCTTGACCATTCTTTTTCTAAGTTAAAACTGTAGTAATTGAATCACTAAAAGAAAAAGCATATACCTAAAAATCCTCTTTTAATTTTGATTTAACTAAACATGAGGCTTCCTCAATGGCCTTTTTGATTTTAGCTAATGCTTTTTCTAAATCTATTATCTTCATAACCTGCACATCCTTTTTAAGCATGTACAACAAAGTTTTAGTAATCTCAGAAAATCCTTGTATAAATTTCTTGATGAAATTTATTTTCTAAAGAAATATTTTATGCACATTTTGTTGGTTGAATGTTTAGTGTTTTGAATGATTTGATTTTGGTATTATCTATTGCTATACCTTTTTGGCAAATTCTATGTTCTAATAAACTTCCAAACATTACTCCAAAAAATAATTTTCTTTGAATCTAAAGAAATACCATATTTTTAACATTTTCTAAAAATTTATTAAAGGTGACTCATGTGATCTTCCTTCCTCTTTAAGTAAATAGTAATATCATCTAGATAAATTATTATAAGGTTTCCTATTAAACCTTTAAAAGTGATGTCTATTGCTCTCTAGAAAGTGTCTCCAATATTTGATAATCCAAATGGCATTCTTCTATAAGTAAAAGTTCCCCATATGGTAATAAAGGCTATCTTATATCTATTATTTTTTTCAACCATGATTTGATTACATTCTTAGAAACTTTCCAAAAAAGAGTATACTTAACATCCCAATACTTTGATTAGCATTTTGTCTATCCTTGGTAGCAAATATCTATCTTTTTCTAAAGCTTGATTCAAATTTCTTAAATCAATGCATAGCCTAATAACACCATTCTTTTCCCTCACAGGTACTAGATTAGCTAGTCAAACTAAATATAAGATAGGAAATATAATTCTAGCTTGTAGCAGCTTTTTGATTTCAACTTCCATAGCCAGCTCAAATGACAAATTAAAATTTCTCTTCTTTTGCCTAACCACTTTATAGTCTTTGACCAATGGAATTTTGTAAGCCATCGCATCAATTCTAAATATCCTAAGGTCATCCTAAGACCATCCAAAATTATCCAAATTATCTTTCAATAGTGATAACAATTTATGTTTGAAGATAGGAACATTTCCCATGGTGAGATTTAATATTTCTGGCTTTTCTTCAAATTCTAGGTTTTCCATCTCATATGCTTGATCCTCTAGATCTTGGATGTCTTTTCCTTTAAGTAATCTCTTGTTAAATTCATGCTTAGAATTAGCTACCTTTTGGAAATAAGATTGGATCTAAGCTATGATGTAACTTCATGTTCACACATAAATTTATTCTCAAATTCTCCCTCATTTTTTAGAAGCCTAGGTAATTGGTTAGCATCTTCAAAAACCTAGAAGTATTCTATATTATCTAGGATTAAATGTTAATTCTCAATTTCAATCACAACCATTTTATAATTGTTAATTTTTTTATAGATCCAATGTTGAGGTAGCCATTGCTAGCTCATCTATCAATAGGTTATCTTTTCTACCTGTATACTTAATTTCGTATTAGTCAAATTAGCATAATAATTTATAGATGAGTTGCATATATGTATTCAAAAATGAACTTTTTACTATGCATTCATCTTTTACTTGTTCACAAATAAGCTTTGAATATCCTTTAATTATAATCTTTTTAATTCCTTTTTCCAAAACCATTTTATTTTTGATACATAGTGCTTCATACTTATCTTTATTGTTTGTACATGAGAATGATAAATGTACAACTTCAAAAATATTTTCAGAACCATTTTTTATCAAGACTATTCCAACTCTTGCCCCTATCAAATTACAAGATCCATCAAAATATAGTTTTCTTTTTTCATTACTTTGAATTTCTTCTCTTTCTAGAACTTGAATTTCTCTAAGTAAACATACTTCTATTTTGACATTATTGGTCTCAATGACCTTATTCTTTTTAGCAAAAGTAATGTTCTTGGTTATCAAAGGCTCATTGTATATATGTATATCTAATTAGGTTATCCTTTCCATGGTATCCACATGTGCAAATAGTTTGTTGATATATATCTAGAAAAGTTCTTACTAGAATGCTGGCATAGAAAAAGACTACATAATCAAGGATATCGGCCATTTTGATGGTTATTATACTCTTTATGTGGGGTTCTAAAGTGATTTGAAGCAAAACATTTGGTAACTACCCTACAATTTTTACTCTACTTTTATCTACTTAAACAATTTTCTTTTTAGACTATTCTAATAACAATTCTAATTGTTTGTAGATGGACAAAGATAATAGTTGATGTAGCTCTTGACTCCACTAGTAATTATGCAAATATTTACCATTTAATTTCTTGGTTAGGAGAAAAGGATGAGCTTCTTTAGCTAGAGTACAAGGATAGCTAGATTTTATTATTTTATCTTCATTAAAAACATATCTTAATTTAGATTCTCCAACCTTCCTCTTAGCTTGAACCAATTCTAAAACCTTTCTTTGCTAACTTCCCATTTGTAAAATCTAGTAAATGCTGACATTTTCTTTAACATGCTTAAGGTCTTCTATTAAGTCATATTTTTCATCACCATAAAATTTTGATTTCCTAAACCTTTTGAATACAATTAGTTTTCGGGATTTTGATCTATCTATATATCTTTTTTTTTTCTTTAGTTCAAAAAATTTTCTTTTAGTAGTAGGATCAAGGGTTATATTTGGAGGCCTAAATGTAGTTAATTTTTCCTTTTACCATAAGTTATATTTTGATTTGTCATTATCATTGCATTCCCCATTTGGAGATGAATCTTCTCCTAAACTTGATAAGAATGAAATGGCACTTGATGTACTTCTACAATATTTCCTAACATGATAGATACAAGAGAATTGATCATTGGACTTAATATTAAGAAAATTTAAAGCAACCATGTTATTGTTATCTTTAGAATCCACTATTTTAGTATCTTGATGTCTGTGTTTCCTTTGCTTCTTTTCTCCCTTTATCTTAACTTTAAATAGTGCTTTTTCAAACTTAACTACTTTATTAGATAATTCCTTCATAGTTTACCTTTTTCAAACTCTTCAATTTCTTAATCTTAATCTTTATTGATGTTAGTTTTTATTCATTTTTTGGTGTTCTAATGATTTCTTCATTAGCCAAGTTCAATTGATTCTCTAATTGGATAGCCTTATTAAAGAAATGATTCAAAGTTACTAGATTTGAGATTCTTTAATGTCAGATTAAAATGTTTGTGTTAATAGCCTTTAATTAAGTTTCTCTAAGTACTTCACATGACAATCTATGTTATCTTTAAAATAATTCAAAAATTTGTTGGAAGTTAATGTTAAAATCTCTAACTGACTCTTCACTCCCTATTTTGGCCTTGACTAACCCATAATATAGCTATGGTTGGTCTATTTAATTGTCAAATTAAGCTAAGAATAAATTTTTCATATCATCCCAATTGGTGATGCTATTTTTTGACAAGTTAGAAGACCAAATTTGAGTCATATCTCTTAACTTTTCTAGAAACAGCCTCCAAGTTTGATCTTGATGTTGAATGTTTACATGAGCTAAGGCTTGATGAGTGGGGAGGTACCCCTACACTCAACTATATGAATACGAGAATTTCACACATGATCTAGTCGAACTCTGCAGATTGGCTAGTTGTGGTATCTAGATAGTTACTTACTGATCACAGTTCACTATCTTCCCACTTGGACTAGTATTTTCTTTGTCATGTATGGTTTAGCCTAGAGTGAGATGTATGGTGTGATTTCTATCCTAGTGCTACTCCTAGAGGCAATAGAAAGTAACTTTAATTTAACTAAGAGGGAAAAGGAAGAGAGAATCTAAGCTAGCCTAAGTGCAATGAGCATCTATCCCTTAATAATCATCTGTACACATCTTGGACCTCGTGCATGACTACTACTAGGATTGCCAAGCGTAGATCCTAGGTACGCTACTGGGTTACCAAGTAGTCACACTTAAATGCTTGTGATTAAGTCGTACTCATTCCACGTTTAAGTAGTTTAGGGTGAAGAGATATTAACTACAAAAGTAAGAAATAACAATAACAATTAAATAATTAAAATAAGTAAATGCTACAATGATGAAGTAATCTCAATCATTATTTCTGGTCATGTGCGTGCCCAAGTACGTCACACTCGAATAAAGGATGTCGTACAATTACAATCATCACACTGCGAACATGCACTAGGAGAAAGGGTTGAGAAAGACTACAAATGAAAACTAATTTCTAACTAAAAAAAACTCTCCCTTCACCATGCACATAAGGTGTATTTATAGGCCTGCACAGGAGCCACGATATTGCATATACGATATCGCAAGCTAGGCTATGATATTATGGGTGCGATATCATGACCTAATGAATCATGATTTATCATACCCCCACAATTGAATGAAAACTCATCCTCAAGTTAAAAAAAATGAGAACAAGCCCCATTGATTACACAATGGATAGGTATGAGATTATTAACTGACTAGGGATTTATTCATGCTACAGTGGAGAACTCAATAGAACAAAATTAGGACATAATAGAAAATTACAAAATCATAGAATTGTAAACTTTATTTGGCTCATGTGGTTCTAGGTGGTGGTGGCTCCTCCATGGGTTGCTTCCCCTTGTCTCATGCTCTAGGTTTTGGAATTTTATGACTCGGAAGTAGTGCCTGGAGCTTTTCCTCTTCTGTTCGGGGATCCTGTGACATCCATGCTGATGCTCCAATGTTTGACAAAGTCAACACCTCCCATGGGCATGGTACTTGCAAGAACATATTATTTTCTTTAATGTACCAAACATCAAACAACTGTCGTTCCTCCGCGTAGGCTTTGGCTTTATCCCTATACTCTTGAAAATTCATAAGCTATTGAGCCAAGTCTACTATAACATCTCTCTAGCCTTGGTAGCTGGTCTTAACTACCTCTAGTTTAGAATTTGCGACTTCTAGCTTTTGCAACGTTTTCTTATGCTCTGTAAATTTTGCTTCATATTTGGTGTAGGTTGTAGCTACCTGCTTCTTGAGCTCTATTCTTGGACATCTTGCTATCAACATGGCTAGATTGCCAATTCCATGTACTATGTGAGGTCTTGAATCAACAGGTCCTAGCTTTTAAGTTAAGCTAAAGGACCAAAATAGACATAGAAAAAATGATTAAACATGATTTGAAGAAATTGCAAAATAAATAAAGACACAAATTTTCATAGAGATGAATGATAAAAAAGAACTCATATAGTTAAACCCATTATATTAGAACAAGGCTACCATTTTGATGAGTTATAAATAAATTTTGTTAAAAAATATATCTTGGAAATAGTTAAATACATCCTATTTTAGTTTGACCATTAAATATATGTATTGTTAAATGATACAACACAATACAATCTTAAAATTGCCACATGACTTGAAGTCATAAAAAGAGTTTTAAAACAGATGGGGTTGTGCAGAGAAAATGATTTTTTATATTTATTTCTTCACCTTGCAAGTTGGAGTTTTTACCATACATGCACATAATCAACTAGTTTGTTTTGGAATACAAACAGAGCTCTCTGGCTTGTGGATTTCAAAGCAACTTGCCTCGTAAACTTGAGTTTAATAAAATAAAGGAAGCATGCAACTATGTGAAGATTCTACATTTGAATTTCAAGAACCATCCAATTTACTGGCTTGGATTTAAATTTGATTTGCTAGCACCAACAAACCATTAAAAGACCAAACTTTAGTGGGCTCTAGACCGAGCCGCCAATCCACTACTACTAGATCTGTAGCTCTATCTACACATTTCAAACCCACTATTTCTGGTATTACCATAAATAAAAAATATCATCCCTATTTTTAAACATTGTGTTCACTAGGCCCTCATTTATTTTGGTTCTAAAAATCTTCATTGTTTGCTGTGGTTACTCTCGCTACATCACATAATGGTGGCTGCATGTGAGGGTGGCTATTATTCTGCAACTGCAAACGTCGTGGGCATTACCGCGTGGGACGTGGCAATGGTTATGGCCCAAACGTGGTAGACATTCATGGTAGGCATTTCGGACTATTGTGGTAGTGGACATGGTTGCAGTAACCACCAACAAGGGGTGGTGGCCATAATGGCCACAAGTTATGATGGACATCATTATGAATTGCCACAATAGCTATATGAATGGCCAATAGCTATAAAATGGTGATAGAGGTAGTCTTCAAGGGGAAGAGAGGAGCTGGTCCTTGAAGAGGATCCAAGGCAAGAGCCAACAGCTCAAAATTGAATCCTTGGAGTGGGGGGGGGGGGGGNGGGGTCTCTCAACAATAGTAGGAGTGTTTTCTCTCTCTTCTTTCTATCTACTACAACAATGTATACAACACTGTAGGTAACAGCCTATGCATAGGATGCAAGACGTACAATTTCTTGAAAGGTCAACAATGACAAAAACATCACTACTAAAGCAAAAAATAAGATGCCCACTAGAGGGGTTCCATATTTTGATCTTGCTGTAAAAATCAAAGCTTGTCTTGGTGGTGCAAACATGTGTGAACAATCTTTCTCTTTACGGCAACACACTAGAGGTGGCAGACAGCGGTAGGCTTTGAGCAACTATAGCTGCTGCCTTGTGCAAATTATGGCAGGTAGTCTCTCTTTCTCTCTTTCTCCTCCTACTCCCTCTTTCTTTCTACAAAGGTAGGTTTTGAGCAACAACAGTTGCTACCCCATGTGAATTGTGGCTAGCAGTCTCTCTCTCTTTCTCTCTCTCCCTCTTTTGTGGTGATTACGGTCTTCTTGCAACGAACCAGCAATAGACTAGGAAAAATTCATTTCTTTTAGTTACTTATACTATTCCCAAGTTTCCATATCCATATAAGAGGCACCCTAGTTAATAGTCTCATAAAATGAGTTTTCTTTCGTAATATTGGTGCATCCAAAATTTATGTATCAACACCTTTTTTGGCACTAGAAGGAGGGCCTTTCTCCCACCTTTTGTTTGTCAGCTTTTCTTTCCATTTTTCTAGCCCTTGCTATCCCACTTTCAAGAATATCTATTTTCTGTATTTTTTCGGTCCCTATTCTATTTTTATTTCCCAAGAATTTCATTTTCCTTGTTTCAAACTTATTTTATTTAAAATTTCTATTTTTAGTCATTGTCTTGAAAAATATTTTTAAAGAATTTTCAAGCCCTTTATTTTCTATTCTCAAAAGTTCATTTCTTAAAAACTTTCAAGTCTCATCACCCATTTTTCTTTAATTCTTTTTGTTTAAAAAAAAAACCCCTCGTTTCTCAATCTCATTCTCAAATTTGTGTTTTAGTGGTCCTTACCTTAGTATTGGGATAGGTAAGGTTGTTTTATTTAATTATGCAATTTTAAATTTATTTTTCTAAAATTTTGCATTTTACTATTAGCCTTTTTAATTTTATAAGTATTGCAATTTTATACATTTATGTTTCTTTTCAAAAAAATATTTTTAAAAAATACCATATTTTAGTGTTTTTTCAAAAAATATATATATTATTGCAATATTTCTTTCCTTTTTACATAATTTTATAGTTTTATTTTAACATTTATTTTCAATAATTTTTGTTTTATGAGCAAACTCTCCTCTACCCCTAGCTGACCAATTGCACATCACTTTACATTAGGGAAACAAAGAACTTCACGTTTCCCAAGAGAACCCAAACTAGGATGATAGCTAATCAACCCTCAACCCCCTTGGTGAGCAACCCCTTTAACTTTACTAACTACCATGATATCCAAAAATCACTCCAGAACATAAACTTGTTCTACGATCCCACAAACCCTACTAGTGATGCCCACCAACACATACAATGTTTTGAAATTTTATTAAGGATCTACAACATTGTCTAAAATGATGTGGCATGTAGGGTGTTTATGACAACATTTAGAACCAAAGCAACCCAATGGTTCTTGATACTCCCCAATTTCTCCATTGACTCATAGCAAGATTTCAAAAATATGTTTTTGATTCAGCTTGACAAATTTACAAGCCCTGCCATAGCATCTAGCAAGTTCACCAACTTAAGAAAGCTACTTGGAAAAAATGTTAGGGATTACAATCTTATATTCCTTCATTAGCTTGTCTATGTATCCAATGAGATGCATCCACAACCTGATGGTATCCTCAACTTTTACCTCCCTACCATCAATCCATTCTTTGCCTATGTTATCAAATCTAATTCCAACATAACAGAAATATAGGGAGCAATGGCTAAAGCCATGGAGTTAGAACAAATCACCCTTATGAATAACATTCAAACTTAATTCAAAATGATGAGCATTAGCAATCCCATGCAATCTAACCCTCTACCTCTGCCAACTTTCCCAATGGCCACTACTATGTTCCAAATTCTCATTCCCCTTCAAATGACTCAACCTATAAACAACTACTTTCAAGGTCCCACATCTTCTCCATTCCTACCATCTAATACTGGTTTGAATGAGGATCAATCGAAGGCCTTAATGTAATCCATCATAAACCCAAATAGGGTATCTAATCTTATTAAATCCAAAACTCAAGCTCAAGATCAAATGATTTAGATATTAACTTCGCGTCAAAAACTTTCCAATGAAGTAGTTGAATTAAAGAGAAACAACAACAAGGGTCCTATACAATCAAAAATACCTACTTCATTAGTCAATGATGATTATTGTCACCTCCATAATACTAGGCAACATTCTAAGAAGAATTGTCCCCAATTTTTAGCATTATATGGCAACAACACCCAAGGTCAACATAATGGGAAACCTGCTATTATGGTCCTTAATGTACCTCATAAAACAAAAAATGAAGAAGTTTCCTCATTGAAGCAAGTTATGGTAAGCAACCCCAACCCGCATAATGCTCAGTACTATAAACTTAGTCACATCATGAACAACACACAGTAACAAACTAGGAATGTTTCTTATACTTCTCCAAACAAAAGAGCACCTAGTCAAAGTAACACAAATCCTCAAACTAGGTCATCCCAAACAAACGCTCCACAACAATCAAGCCCACCTTCTATACTTAGAAGAACTTCACCTTAACAAAAAGCTAAAGATGAACACAAGACTTACGATATAGGTGAGGATTTGAAGAAAATTAAATCTAACATCTCAATGTTTGACCTTTTACAATTTAATAAAATGAAAGAGGTGGTTCAAGAGATAGTTTGTAGACTAGAAACTAATAAAGGAAAATCCCCAACCCCCAAAAGGCAAGTTCACTTCACAGAAAGTCCTAACACATTATTAGTACAAAATGTAAATAATTCCATGATGAGCAAGAAAGAACAACCTCCTTTCCTAACAAATCTTATTATTTTAAGAAAGAATGTCCATAATTTTTTTATGGATTCTGGAGCAACTGTTAGTGTCATGCCACTTAAGGTATGCAAGACTTTAGGAGCACAAATGATACCACAAATGAAAAATGTGATTCAACTTGATGGGTCCAGCGTACCTTTAGTAGGGTCATTAAAAGGAGTAAAAGTGCAACTTAAAAAATACCCTACATTCACATGTTACATGGATATCTTAGTAGTTGACATGTCACCCACTTATGGTGTGCTCTTATCTAGGACTTTTGGAGCCAAGTTTGGGGGCTTCTTTAGGTCAGATTTCTCAAAACTATTAATCCCTATCAAAGGAAAATTTGAACACATGGTCATACCAAGAGAGCCTTTCTACAAGCAAGTAGTTACAACCTTAGATCACAAAATCATTCTTTGGAAAATCAAAACACTAACCTTTATGTTGGGGTTATTGAGATTGAGTGTAGTGAACATGTTATAAATGACATTGTGAGTGGAACTACAAAAATAAATCTTGTGTCTCATACAAATTCCACCCAATCCTATCAAATTTCTATAGAGGATGAAGAAATCTATAGAGACACCTTGCCTTATCAACAACATGATGGATTTTGTCTAAGTGATCCACCCCCTTTAGGGGACAAATATATAAATAAGACCCTACCTCTTAAAACATTTGAAGGTATGCTAAATTTTAACTACACATCCATGGAGCATGCTCCTAGAAAGGGTATAGTCGATGACTCACAAAGACCTAGATCTGTCATTGAAATTTATATCAAAGAAAAACTTGATAGAAAATGAACAAGCAAGTTAATATTAAGTCTTGATTTTCATAATCTTAAGCATTGACAAATTATTAAACAATGTCTTGATAGGAAGTTTGTTCGTGAAGTCTTTAAGATAGGAGACCTAGTCCTAGAAAGAGGTAGAATATTTGACCAAGCAAATCCTCAAGGTATGTCCTCTCCTATGTGGTCAGGCCCATTCTGAGTTAAAGACATCATTGGTTCCAATATTTATAAAATTGTTAACATGCAAGGAGATAGGTTACATAGGAATTTTAACACATTTTATTTAAAACATTTCTACTTAGGTGCCCCACATGGACATGTGGTAGATTCTTAGTTGCATGTTTTCTTCCCCTTTGACATGCATTTCATTTGTGTGTAGTCACATTTGCATATTTTCTTTGCACGTCCATCATTTCTTTCTTGGCATATTATTTTGATTTTTGCTTTGCATATGATTTTAATAATCATTATGGTCTTTTAAGTTACTAGGCATTGGGTCATCAAAGCACCATTGGAAAATAATGTTAGTATAATGCTTTATAGAATATTTCTTATTATTATTACATAAAATCTCTTTTATACTATATATTTCAATAATGCTATGATTTTTCCTAGTCTTTTTCAAGATTTAGTTTTATTAGTTATGTTGGATTATGGAGCATGAGATTTGTGCTAACTTATCATGTAATCATCATGATCATGTGAGTGTAGGATAGGTGATGTTAGAGAATGGTTAGCCATAATCACTAAGTGACCTTGGAAAACCCCATTTTTCTTTTCATAAGCCCTAGCCCTCAAGTGTGATGATCCATGACTAACCTATGAACAATGGGGTAAGTGTGTTCATCTCCACTTGAGAACCATCAACCACCCAGGAGACTTGCTATGATGTCATCAAATTGTAATCAAAGGCACATACACGAGGGTTGAACTGCATCATAAGCAAAGTTCCGAAAGAACCATGTTCATTGGTAGTGTAGCTAATCGACTAAACTTGTGTTGGAATTCCTATCTTAAAAATAAAGTACACCATGAGCAAAGTTTCCTTAAAATAAATAAAAAATAAAAAAAATGAGGACCATGTTCATTGGCAGTGTAATAAGTTTTTGAGTGTGATGGGGCTCGGTAGTTATCCTCACCCTAATCTCTAGTTTCCCTTTTAAACTTATTTTCCCAAAATTCAAAAAATAAACAAAGTAAAAAATCCCTTTTCATCCATTCCCTTTCAAAAAAAATCCCAAGGGAAAATCCGAAAATAAAGGAAGTGTGCTCCTGTGAAGATTCTGCGTTTGAATTTCAAGAAACATCTCGTTTATTGGCTTGGACAGAAATTTGGTTTGCCGGTACCGACAAATCATTAAAAGACCAAACTTAAGTGGGCTCTAGACCGGGACGTCATCTGTAGCTCTGTCTACACATTTCAAACCCACTGTTTCTGGTATTACCATAAATAAAAAATATCATCCCTATTCGTTTAAACGTTGTGTTCACCAGGCCCTCGTTTATTTTGGTTTTGGAAATCTTCGCTGTCTGTTGTGGTTACTCTCGCTGCATCACATAATGGTGGCAGCATGGGAAGGTGGCTATTATTATTCCGCAACTGCAAACGTCATGGGCGTTGGCTGTGGTTATGTCCCAAAAATGGCAGACATTCATGGCAGGCGTTTCAGACCGTTGTGGCAGTGAACATGGTTGCAATAACCACCGAAGGGCGGTGGTGGCCGTACGGGCCACAGGCTATGGTGGGCATCATTATGGATGGCCACAGCAACTATAAAACAGCGGTAGAGGCAAAGGGGCTGGTCTTTGAAGAGGGTTCAATGCAGGAGCCAACGGTTTAAAATCGAATCCTTGGGGTCTCTCATTGAATCCTTGGGGTCTCTCAACAACAGTAGGAGGATTTTCTCTTTTTTCTTTCTGTCTACAGCAACGTAAGCAATGCAACCCATGCACTGTCTACAGCAACGTAAGCAATGCAACCCATGCATAGAACACAAGATGTGCGATTTTCTTTGGGCCAATAGCTTGTCTCCGCGCTGCAGAGCAGATGTGGGTGGACGGTCTTCCTCTTTACAGCGACACACTAGAGGCGGTAGATGATAGTAGGCTTTGAGCAACTGCGGTTGCTGCCCTGTAAGAATTGTGGCAGGTAGTCTCTCATTCTTTTTTTTCCTCCTACTCACTTCCTCTTTCTCTCTATGCTTTGAGCAACTGGATTGCTTTCCGTGCAAATTGTGGTTGACAGTAATCAGTTATGGCCTCGTCGCATTTCCATATGTTCTTCAATGCCTTATCCATATGAGTTTTGTCATTGATGGATTCTTTGAATCTTATTTATGATCCTTGTCATAACATCTTCGAAGGATCAGGCAAACTATTCTGGTAGCTAATTTCTCATAATAATAACCCATTCTCTGAACTTGGTGCTGATTTTAAATGGTTTCATTCATGGTTCTTGAACTGTCCCTAATTACTATCAATGGCAATATATATCTGGCCCTTTTTTGGTCCTAGGTCTCTCTTCTGGGTCTTGCATCTGCGAATTATTCGTTGATTCTGCCCATTGCCATAACTAAAAAATTGGAAGGCCCAAATGCTGCAAATATTTGACCATAAGCATCCTAAAACAGAAAATTTTTCTCATTTTTGGCTTCCACGTTCTTCCTTGGCATGTGGAAACTTGGCCTATTCGCTGGATTGATTGCCTCACAAATCTTGTGGGAAATCACAATTTCCACAGATCCTGCAAAAACCTTTCCATGCTTCTAAATTCAATCGGCCTCTGTTAATTGGTATTTTCTTTCCATTTTTTGGTTAAATTGGCTTCATCCTAATCCAAGAATGTCTTCTGTCCTTTTCGTTTCAATTACTGAACCATTTTCTTCTCGATGTTTTGCTGGATTGTTGTCATGTGGCCATTTCTCTCATAGCTAACAATATGGGAGAAATTGATCTCGTTCCACTTGAAAAGTAGGTGAACGACCACTCTTGCTATTTTAATTTACGTGCGTCCAATGTTTCATGCATTTTCAATCTACAATGAGACAACCAATTTACCCTAATTGTGAAGTGGGAGAAATGTTAAATCATCCCATTCATGGCCTTGAATTCATTTGCCATAACGATGACATGCGGTTGCACTTTCCCTCATCACTAAAATGAAGTAAACCATCCTTTCCCCATTTCGAAAGGTAGGTTATAAGCCATTTTTTCTATTTTGGGTTTCGTGTAGTGATTACACCATGTGTAACTTTTCTGAACTGGGTTAAAAATTAAATGGCCAATTTTAGAATTAGGAAAACTTGGCCGTGTTCCAATTCAACTTCTTGCTTTCTATTGCTGACATGTGTGTTTATTTAGGCTTTGAATTGAGACAAATGCTATTTATCCCAATAGCAGGATGGGAGAAATGGGTGTTATCCAATTCTGGTCTAAATCTGCATTTTGTCCTGAAATGATTTCTGCTTGTGCCATGTGGTGCATCCATTTTAATTACTGCAGTGGGAGGAATTAGTTCCACCCCATTTGGTATAGTAGTTTTCTAGCCACTTTCGGGTTTTGCCGCGTAAATCTACGTGAGTTGAGATAAACTTCGGCCAAAATCCCTTTATACCAGGGGGGTTGTCGGACCCAGAAAGAGAATTTTATTAATAGAAAACAAAATTTAGTACATAAGCAACTTCAAGACATATAGATTGAGGAAAGGAGGAAGAGAAACTGTGTTGACTGAGACTATTACAGAGGAAACATGTTAAACTTAGCATTCCACAGGGTGTGGAAATGCATTCCAGAGATCAACCATTCACTGAAATATGTGTATCTTTTTCAGAGTGTGGATTGTCGAATGAGAACAACGGTGGAAGAAAGAGGAAAAAGGCCAAATGGTGTAGAAAACTATGACTTAATTAGGAGACTTTCTTCTGAAGCGAGGCTTGATGATGGTGATTATTTGGATCTCCAATTTATACCATTTGGACTTAAACCAGAAAAAAACAAAATGACCAATATTAAATTAGAATCTCTAAGATGGAGGAAATGCTCTTTGGTCAATCTTGATTTGTGCATTGACTTTTCCTTATTCTGGAAAGTAAGTTACCGACCATGTACCATCTGAACTTGGGTAAAAAAGATTTATCCCATTTGATAATTTGGAAAAAATGACCACTTTACTGATTTTAATTATTAGGCCAGAGAAGCCATGTGTTAGCGTTGGAGCTGGGATAAATATCTTGTGGCCAAATTTTAACTTGTGCTAACTAATATTAGCCATGTGTTTTTATGTAATCAAACTGGGGGAAATCAATTTTGGTGAAATAGTAAATTAGGGCTAATGCATTTCAGCCAATTTAACTTTTCTCACAGGGCTTAGTGAATTGGGGTAAGCTCACTTTGTCCCGTTTCATGAATTGGCCAAAACCTTTTTGCTTCGGTTCGATCTCTGTGCCAATCGTATGTCCATTTACCTTTTTCCAATGTTGGCCAAAGTTAAAAGCAAACTAGGCAATTTCATATTTCGTGCACCTAATGGCCATTATCTAGGATAAATGTGTTTTCCCCTAATTCCCGAATTAGGATACTTTTGGCCTTGACGTATGATGTCATCATAGCATGCCAATCCGATCCCATGCTTTTCCTTGCCAAATAACTGAATATGGGCAATATTGTTGGGCCTACCAAATATATTGCGGATGAGTTGGGATAAAAGGAATTTTACCCATTACATCTGTACGTCAGTTTAGGCAAACGTGCAAAGAATGACCGACCTATCTTTCATACTTAAGAAAAGCTTTTTGTCTTCAACTGAAGTTTTGAACTCCAGACTTCTTCAAAACAAACTTCTATTTTAGACCATAAACATTGCTAAACATATTTTTATCTCCTTAAAACTAAAATGTTGTTTTATCTTCTTCCATCTTATTCTACTTGGAGCTTATCTTGCGAATAATACTACTGCACGTCAAAGCTTAATTTGATCTTACCAAATAATTAATTTTCCAAAATTTAATTCCTACTCTGCTAATGCTAAAATATTACAATAGATGGGAATTACTGTTTTTATTTTTATTTTTTTTTTATTTTTTGACTTCTTGCAAAAGGAAGGCATAGATATTTTATTTTGATCTTTTGGAAATTGTAGAAATGTGACTTCTATATGAAATGAGATTTTCAAAGGTAGAAGCTATTAACCAAAGTTTATTTTTATACAAGAAGACTATTTACTAATTGAAAAAAAATAAGATTGCTGAAGAGCTATTATTACTAGACATTTAGAGCCTCAATTCCAGAGACCATTGGCAAAAGTGCTTGAAAGACACAAAGATCAATATTAAAAACATAATATCATTATAGTGGATGATAGTCTAGAAAAAAAATTGCAAGTGGACATGCCTAGTTGTCTATAGGTAGTTTTAGATGATTCAAATATGGTTGATGATGACCATCTTATGCCTTTGCTAATATATTGAATACTTCTTAACTTGTTGGACTAGATGGTTACATGAAATGTCTATTCATGATATTATATAAAAATATCATATTATAGCCATGTCTTCATTGTATATATCATACTATAAAGATTGCCATCTTATGAAATGATGCGCATTTATCTTTTGTAGAATCTACGTTATCATGACATACAAACTTATTAGTAGATATCTTGAAAAGATTGCTGCAAAAAAATATGCATATTTAGTCTATTAAAATTATGAATAGAACATAATAAGTTATCTAATACATCATATAAATGATTAGATAATAAAGGACAATAAAACACATGGAATAGAAAATTTCAAAATTAACAAAAATTAGGCTAAAAGTATAAGTGTGGATGTATCTCAATCCTTTTGAGATGTTAAGATCATTATGAAGTAAAGTGAATGAAAGCTTTATCTTCTTGCATTTGAGTTTCAACATTCTATTGTACTTATGTTGAACTCTCTTTCTCATAATCATGAATTCTTACATGATTTAAATCCTACTAATGGTTTAGTCTCTCATATTTTCATAAACACTTCTCTCATATTGATTATCACATAAATTTTCATAAGTTTCACTAATGCTTCTTACAAGTGGACTTTTACCATTTAAGTCTACTTACTTTCATGTTTTTAGTATTTTTACATGTTTAATTTCATGTTTATGTTTTATGCATATGATAGTTAATGTTTAGCATGTTTGAATGGTTTCACATTTATGAATGTAAGGATGGATGAATTTCCTTGCTAGATTTTCTTGAATTTGAAAGGTTTAACTTACAATTAAACTCTAATGCATATTTCCAATTCAATTTCTTTCAAAATTTAAGTATTAGTAAGTCCTCTTTTGGGGATTTTTGCTAATTCTTTCTGGTTTGGCTAAATCTCATCACATGATTATTTAGTTTAGCCATATCAAAGATTTGCAAACTTAATGGATGAAGAATGCATAATTTTTTAACTAGTTCTACAAGCTTGAAGGATAATTTGAGGATCGTTGCACTTAGAAGGTGGGGGGAGATGAATAAGTTTTCCTAATTAAAAATTAATTAGCCAAAGCACACACCAAATTTAGCATGGTTCCCCAACTTGGGTAGTCCACACTCAAAGGGTAGTTTGCTAGCATACCTCCAAAATTTTTTGCTTTCAAAATGTGGTTTGAAGGGTAACACATTTTGTACAAGCTCTAAGCTTTGCTCCAAAGTGATTTAACGTCATGAATCCACTCAATCCCACAAGATTTCAACAAGCTTAGAATGTGGTTTTCAAAATATGACAACCTTTACAACTTGAGCTCTACTCTAGAATGTTGTGGTGCTACACCAACACTCAATCCCATAGGATCTTGACAAGCTCAAGGATGATGCCTTTCCACAAGAAGTGCATTAACCTTGTAGGGAAATAAAAGAGAAACAAAAATTACAAGGAAAGAATGCAACTAATTTGCTAGTCCTTGCACTATGAGGTAATGAGACATACAAATACAATACAATAATATGCACAATGATTGCTTGATGTTAACACTTGTTTTGCATTTAATGCTTGCTCTTTTTCAAAGAGAATGAAGTTTTCTTAGGATCTAGATGTTTCTAAAACCACCTCGGAATTCATGCAATGGCTATGTAATGGTCACTGGAGACATCTTCTTCAAGATTGAGACATCTTTTTGCAATAGACTTCCATTCAAGAGAGACGTCTTCTCCACAAGGAAGATGTCTTTTTTGAGACATCTTCATGAAGACTTCTTTTTCACAAGGAAGACATCCACTACTTTTAGGAGACTTTTTCTTCTGAGCAACCTTCAACTTGGCCAAGACATCTTCATCATCAAGGAGATGTCTTTTCTTGATAGTAAATGTTTGTTGTTTCTTCAAGATATCTTCGTTGATCCTTTTTTTATTTGGCCAAGACATCTACTGCTATTGAGAGACATCTTCATTTGATAAGAGACATCTACTATTTCTTGGAGACATCTTTCTTCAATAAGTTCTTCAATACTAAGGCTTCCCTTTGATCACTAGAGTTGAGCTTTGAGGTCTTCGTTTCTTGTCCATCCACTTTGAACTCCCGCATGCTTCCTTGAGACCTTGTAGATGTCCTTCTTCTTTGAGCTCTTCTTTTTGTCCAAATCCAAGTTCTTTTCCTACAATCACAACAACCACACAAGCATCCTTATTCTCCATGTTTCTTAAGGTTTTGACATACCAAAAGGTCAACAAGCCTCCCCTTTTTGGTAATGTCGAAAACTTAAGAAAATGGTTTAGTCTAATCATAATATACATAAACAATTCACTTCCCCTCATTCCCCCACACCCCCACCCCTCTTTGAACATGAACAAGAAGGGAATGAAGGAGTCATATTTCAAAGAAATAAAAAAATGCTAAAAAGATATATCATTGCAGAACAAATAGTTATTGAAAGTCATTGCATATGAATCACTTCTTATGAATGGATCTTTAGCAAATGAAACTTGTTTAAGCACTGGCAATAATGATTCATAATATAAATGTGCATAACATTTAGATATTCTAGTTTGAAAAGTGCACATCTTATCCATTCCATAGGGCTGATAAAGTAAGATAATGTGTATCAAAGAGTAGCCCTTCATCTGCATAGCTAATCTAGGATGTTCAATGAATATCCTAGAGCAAGAAACCTATTGCTAGGCCAAGGAGCCATATGTAGCAATTAATTAATTAAATAGTAACTCTAGATTGAAACTATACATATTACAATATATAAGAAGGTTTAACTCAATGCCTTTAGTAAAGATGATTTTTCCACATGTTTACAAAAACCACAATCACATTGTATTAACAAAAACAAATAGTCTTGATAGTACCAAATAACTCTTCTTGTAAGTGCTTATTACTGGAACTAACACCCCATAACTTGAAGCACATATTAACATAAGATAGATGATCATAATACTCCAAAGTAGATAAGAAACCTATCTTATCATGCTAAATGTGTCAAAAGAGCACATATAAAAAAATGCCTATACATATACCTCATGAATTACAAAATGAAATTAGGAGCACCATTTCCAGTACCAATAAGAGTACTTGAAATATTCAAAGGTGAGTACTTCTCAGTACATATTTGCAATAAGGATCTTAGGCACATATGAGAAGGCTCTTCTTTGTGTATTTTTTGATCAGTAAGAGTGAAAATGAAGTTTTGCTACTTGAGTGCCTTTCAATAAAAGTATCAAAGAACTCCCGCTACATTGGTGGCCTCTTGGATGATAATCAGTGATAGGTACAAGCTTCCCTTACATATGTGTGAATTCTAAAGCTATCTTTTGATTCAACTCAATATTTTCTCATTAGAGTACCAACCCTGCAAAACAATGTGAAGACTAGAGTCTCCTATTGATAGTTCCTCTAAAATGTTTCTTCAAAAGATTCTATAAATAATTATTGAAGAAAAAATATCTTGCAAGAGTTAATCTAGAGAAAAAATTCCATATATATATATTTATAAAATTTAGCAAGAAAGAAGATACAAATTTACCTTGACTTACCTTGCTTGCAATTGATAAGAAGAAGACTAATGAAGTTTGAGATAAGGTCCTCTATCATGAAGTACCTCCTTACCTTTTGGTTCTTTTTCATTAGATCTTTTGTATGATGATTCTAATTTTTTATGTTCTTCTTGATCACTTATTGTATCATTTGTGTCTCTTACAAAAACTTTAATTTTCCACTTCATTTCATTTTCAACTACTATTGTTTGTAAAATACCCTTACTCGAACCTTTTTGAAAAGACCCAATATCAATTTTATTTTGATCATCATGAGAATAACCAAGGTTTTGTTTACTACCACAATTTTTTCAAACAAATAAATTATTCTCTTCACAAATGACATTACCAAACCTAATTGTGTTGGTGTTTAGGATTGAGCTTGTATCCTTTAGAGAGACTTATTCTTCACTTTCTTTCTTATGCTATCTTTGATGGGTTTCTCCTTCTTGAAAATCTCTGTAATCCTTATTTAAAGGGGTTAGTTATTGAATCTCATCTCTTATGTTTGAGATCTCTCATTTTAAATTAGTGTGAACTACATCAAGTTCTTTATTCAAAAATTTCTTTACCTTTGTAATTAAGTAATGAAGGATGAGAATCATTTTTTGTAATTCACTATACCTTTCATCATTTTTACCTTGTAGTTCATTATAAGCTTGAGGTGAATCTTCCTTTGTTAGAGCCATGCATATGAGTTGAGAATATTTGGTAGAGTCATCTACTTCCTCTTCACTTTGCTCACCATCATCCCAACTTGTATGGAAGTTGGTCTTTTTCAATTCCTCATCATTGGATATGTTCTTTGGCTACACCCTACTATTGCTAGTACATTCAAAGGCCATATGGCCTCTTAATCCACAAACCCAACATTCTATAGAAGAGAAACCTAAGTTAGAATTTAAATTTTTTTTACCTCTTTCTTTACCTTTGAACAAATTGGACTTTTACTGAGTTGAGCCCTTACTTTTCCTTGTTATTAATTGTTGTAGCTTCCTTAAGAGAAAGGCAATCTCATCTTTGTTTCCATTATCATGTTCATTAAGCTCCTTCCCCTTGAAGATAGTCTTTAGAGCAATGGGTTTTTCTAGGATAACCCCTTCACTTATGAGGTTCATTTCATATGCAATAAGAGCACTTTTAAGCTCTTCTAATTTTAAAGTTGAAAAATCTCTAATTTCTTCCATGGACATTATACTATCCGAAATCGTCAGTGCAAGGCTAGAAGAAAACGTACACCGAAAGATCTCTGGAGAGACACAGATGACCCTGCCTTAGTGTGAGGGCAAGATGGAAAACAAAGGCAGAGTGCCTTGGATGATCTGCACACAGATCAACCAAGGACTTCCCTGAGCATACACTAATGGCCTACATTGGGGTTATTGTCACAAAATGTAAAACGAAGAGCATAATGCAATGAAATGTAAATGTGAATATAGCGTGTAAACATGTAGAGAATGTATGCAGAAAACGTGCAATAAAGAGGAATAATGCAAACAATGAACCAGAATAGCACAATGGAAGAAAAAATGAAATTGTGTTGTATTAATTAACAAGATGTGCACCGGTCAAAATGTAGTTGCGTGTCTGGATCACAAGTCAGACGTTAAGCTCCGATGTGAGGTGTTTCCAGGCATTGGGGATCACGTGTGTCCGGGCTCAGGATTGCTGGTTTTCTCTGCCAATTTTCTTTTTGCCGACCTTGCTTATGTCAATGAATAGGATATTTATACATTTCACTAGGCTCAGGAGTGGGATTTGCGAATGAGGTCAATGGTTGTGAGATCCGCGAAAAATGGATTGCATGACAGGTATACATGGGCGGACTACATTTTAGACCAGGTGCACTATATCATACAACTCAAGATAGCTCAAGCGCATAGAAGTAGCGTAAGATCTTGACAAGCTCACAAATGATGGAGCTTACAATGAAAATTTAAAATGAATTCCAAGAGGGATTGACTCTGGGTCGCTTGAAACTTCATGGTCCTATGAATTGATTGCTACAAGGCATCGATTTGAGTGGTTCGGTGGCTGTTTGAGGTTTCTCTACTTTACCAGGGCCTCCAGCATAAGTTGACGTGGGCTTCAGCGTATGTTGTTTTAGGCTCCAGCGTGCTCATGTTGCACTCACGTCCAGCATGCATCCCAGCGTGAATGCCAGCGTGTGTGTCCAACGTCAGCATCTTCTCCAGCATTAGCGTCTACCATGTGTATGCTGCACTCATGCCTAGCATGACCTTTAGTTTGAGTAATATTTATGACACTTTTGAAACCAGTTTTGAATTTCTGAAGCCTATATTTTGGAAGTGTGACTATTTCCTACCTATGGAGATGATCTGCATGTAGGTTCAGCCTATTTTTACCTTGATCTAGGCCACTTTTGGTAGCTCACGCTGGGCTCACGCTGTCAACGTGACCTTAGCATGACCCCAGCGTGACCTCAGTGTGACCTACTGGAAGTGACACATTTTGAGCTGAATTTTGACTTCTGATGCCTATTCTTTGAAGTGCAATTGCTGCCTGCTCTCTAGGGTGTCTTGGATGTTGAATTTAAGTTTATTCATGCCTTGATTTGAGTTATTTTGGAAACTCACGCTGGGCTCACATTGTTAGTGTGACCTTAGCATGACCCCAGCATGACCTTAGCATGAACTAGCCAAAATTCCATGTTTCATGCCCAAATTTTTATTTTCTAGAGCCTGTGAACAAGTAGAACTATTGCCTATCCTTGAGGGTTGAGTTGATGCTAAAAATTGTGCTTGGGACTGCTTGATTTGACCTATTTTTTTTTGGTCACGCTGGGCTCACTCTCCAGCATGACCCTAGCATGAATTGGGTGTGAGTAAACAAATCATGTGATTTTGAGCTTAATTTCTGAGGTTCTGGAGGTTGGGAGCTGCAATGAACATCAGGGAAGCTCGAGGGGGGTCTGTGTGCTTGAATTCAGACTGTTTGGACTTGGTTTCATGGTTTTGAAAGTTGGTCAAGCTATACTCACACTGTACTCACGCTGGGCAGCATGACCTCAGCATAAGTAGCAAGATTTGTGTGATTCTGACTTGAAATCTTGGGTTCTAGTTCCTAAAACTTGGAGTAGTCATCATTGGGCCTGAAGGGGCTTTGCCCATTCAAATTAGTACCATTTTGACTTGATTTTGAAAGCTGTCAAGGTTGGTCATGTTGAGGGCAAGCTAGCTTGACAGCATGAGTAAGCTAGCTTGAGCAAGCTAGGTGTAAGTTCCATGCCTTAGTCAAGTTTTTGCTACTTGAGTCGTTCCTATTTCAAAATGTTAGGATGAAATTTTGTGGTGTTTCATTGGCCCCTCTTTGTTGACGTCTGGAGGAATTCACCCGAGAGACGTCGACAAAGAAGTACAAAACACCATGAACAAACAAGTACTAAGCATTGTCCGTTGGCCCCTGGCCAAATGTCATCGCACTGTGTTCAAAAGTACAAGGGATTGGGAAAATGTAGTTCAAGATGCAAGGGGATTGGTTGTAACTAGGGAAATCAAAAGTCTATTAAGGGAGTCATTATTTTAACTGCAGGAGAGGAGTGCTTGCATGTGAACAAGCCAAATTTTTGGTCCTTGTCAATAGCCAATATATATTAGACTTGGAACCAAGGCATAGGAGATGCATTCTTTGGAGAAATGGGACCCTTATGTCTTGTTTAAGGGAGCCCATTGTAAACAGCCAAAGCCACACAATGATGTGCAACATGATCATTTGAGACATGAGTTGTTTTTCCAAGATAATTACCTTCTCGCCTGGGGCTTGTATGAGAAGAGCCAATGGTCTTTAGTCCATGATGTCCATGGGGTCATGAAGACCTTTTCCAAGAATTTTGCTCTTTGACCTTTTGTTATTTTTTTCTTTTTTCTTTTTTTTTATTTTTTTGGGTCCTTTTTGAAATATTTTTCTTTCAGTGTTGTGCTCATGCTCATGCGCTTGCATTTGTATCATGTATCGTGTATTGTGTTTTGCGTTGCAACTACTTTAAGAATCACAGTGTGCAACAGTGTATCAAGAGCTTCAGGTGAGTAGGATATGATGTATCCAAGGGATGTGGTTGAATATGATAAGGGGGAATGATGGGGAATAGGGAATGCATCAGGGGCTAGGAATGTACTTATGAGCAGATTGATTAACCCAGTTGCAAGCGTCAGGAAGAATGTGATACCCTATCATCATGATGAAGTGCATCTGTGCACGAACACCTCGAGCATGTCATCCTACAAACGTAACTCCAAGAAGACAAGAAAACCAAAAATGATTCAATTAGCTAAAGCACTTTAAACTTGAACATAGCCAATGGAATGGAGCCATCATGTGGAGTTTCAAGGTGAACAAAATCTTGAACAGCATCATTTTCACTAAGGTCTATATGACAAATCAGGCGGTAGGTTTTTTGGTGAGCACATACAGCCAGGTGCAGCAAAGTATCTTTTCAAATAATGCTAGGTTGTTGATGGAGTCACCAGTTTATAGTCTTAGCAGACTGTTGTGGATTAGTTTCATGTCATAATCCTTTGGATGTTGCCCATTTATCATCGTAGCAGACGATGCAGTGCTAGTTTATAGTCGTGGTGGACTATGAAGAGGCAAGCTAGTTTATAGTCTTAGTGGACTCTAGTGGATAAGTGTGGTAGTTTAGCATCATGTCGGACAAAACTATGCAGTGTCAATTTACTGTCATAATGCCAAGATGTTCTGTAGTGCTAGTTTTAAGTCATAGCTCTAGGACTGTTCTATGGTATTAGTTTTAGGTCATGATGCCAGGACCGTGATGTACCTTAAGATCATCAGATGTAGAATGGTTTTAGGTACACATGATTTGTAGGATTGGCAAACTCGTTTCCATCCATGTCAATGAGTTTGAATGCCTCATTATCATATGCTTTGGTGACTAAGTAAGGTCCTTCCCAGTTAGCTGAGAATTTGTCTGAGTGTTCGCGGGCCGCCTTGAGAACTAGGTCACCTTCCTTGATTGGCCGCTTATGTGGATCATGTTGATGATGTCACCGTTGTTGTCTCTGATACCATTCGATTTGATCAAGTGCTCGTACTCTTTCTTCCTCCACCGAGTCAAGGTCAATGATGCGTAGCTCATTGTTCTGGCTTTCATCGAGGAGGCTAGAGAGCATTATCCACAACGAGGGAACCTGTAACTCTAAAGGTAACATAGAAGTAGACCCATATACAAGGCTATATGATGTTTTACCTATGGATGTTCGATGTGTTGTTTGGTATGCCCATAATGCATAGATTAAATGCTCGTGCCATCGTCTTTTACTTTTATTCAATATCTTTTTGAGCACCATGATGATCATTTTATTCGTAGACTCATCTTGACCATTGCTTTGTGGGTAATATGGTGATGAAAATGAGTGTTTGATGCCTGGGCTTTCACAGAAGTTTTTAGTATATGTACTATTGAACTGTGGCCCATTATCAATGACTATGGTCATTGGGGTACCAAAGAGGGTCACGATGTTTTCTAATATGAAATTGGAAATGTGTTTAGACATGGTTTTCCTAAGGTGGATAGCTTCTACCCATTTTTTGAAATATTCGTGTACTGTCCGAAATCGTCGGTCCCCAGTTGGAATGAAACAGAAACTAGGAGATCCCCAGACAAGCACAGAAGACCCTACCTTCGCTTGAGGGCAAGCTGGAATTAACGAAGGCAGAGTACCTTGAATGGTCCGCACGTAGATCAGACAAGGATTTCCGCAAACGTACACCGTTGTAAAGTACGCTGGGTTATACGTAAACGGTGTAACTAATGTTGAACAAAGCGTAAACGTACATGAACGTAAGCAATAAGCATACAATAATAAATGAAAAACTCTAACAAATCTTAGCAAAAGAAATGTGGCAATATTATTGCAAAATAGACATTACAATGCACCGGTCTGAACGTAGTTGTGGATCTAACACAAGGTGGATGAAGAGCCCTGGTGGGTGCGAAGGGATGATGGTGTGCTAGTTTGACCTGCAGGCATAGCGTGAAGGCTGTATGCTCAGCGTGCAGGGTTGAGGTCTAGCGTACAGGGTTTTGCTCTGGTTTCTCAGTGTCTCTGGTTCTTTCTTTTTTCTCTGGTTTGCTCCAAAATTGCTCCGGTCTCGTGAAAAATTGGGATTTTTATACAAGTTTAGATGTTAGACTTGAGTCTGAGAGGGGATGATTGGCTATGGAGTGCTAGACTCTCGGGTCGGGTGACATGTGGCACGCTGACTGAGTGTGAAAGAATGAAATTTTACAATTGTACAACATGCTGCATGCCAACGTATACTGTTGTACGCCAGCATATACACGCTGGACGTATGACCTCGGCGTACAGACTTGATCAAAACAAAAGAAGTCATTTGGCCTTCATATTTGAATTCGGATGTCATGAGAATGCTGCCTGTGGATGTTCAGCTTGGTTGACCTTGATCTGACACGGTTCTGAATAGCTTTGATTCGTATACGTTGTGCTACACACTAGGCGTACACATTGTACATGCTAGGCATATACGCCAGGCATACACGTTGTATCTGCTGGGCGCATACGCTAGGCGTATACACTAGGCATGCGAGATGTACATGTTGGGCATATATGCTGGGCATATACGCTGAGAACGTATTCTGGGCGTATATGCTAGGCATATACGCTGGGAATGTATGCTGGGCGTATACGCTGGGAATATATGCTGGGCATATACGCTGCATACTGCATACTTAGTGAGAACTAAGTATCTTGAGCTCCGAAGTTGCCATGTTTGATACCAGATGTCGCCGTGGTCGTTTGCGGGTCCCAGGGAACTACTTCTTATTGAGTTCGACTCTGCTTGAAGCTGTCTATGGGGCCCTCAAGCTTTAGTCATGCTGGGGAGCATCATGAGTTAGCTCGATTCTTGTTGGAGAAGTACTAAGCTCAGAATTTTGTGGTGTTTCAATTCGGTTGTAGTGATGATGAAGCTATGTCCTGCTGAAGATGGTGGCATTATCGGCCCAATGATGTCTAATCCCCATTTTTGGAATGGCCATGTGATTTGTGTAGTATGCAATTCATTAGGTGGTACGTGTATTAGGTTACCATGCCTTTGGCAAATGTTACATTTCCTGACCCTAGAGAAGCAGTCGTACTCCATGTGTCGCGAGTAATAGCCCAAACGTCTAATTTTTGTTGCCATTACTTTGGGTGCTATATGCCCTCCACACAGTCCTTCATGAACCTATTCCATGATTGTTTGGTCATCAATGCTACTGACGGACATCAACAGGATGCCTTACGACTTGCAACATAAAGTGTCCTCTATTAATGCATATTTTCGAGATCGTTTTTGCACTGCATCTTTTTGGGCACTTGTCAAATGTTGCAACGGCTCGCCTTGTTGAAGATACTCTTTTATATCATCATACCATTCTATTGCTTCTGTAGTGCTGATGGATGCTATGGGTATTTTGTTGAGAGCATCGGTCACAGGTTTGGCACAATTTGTTATAGAAATAGGCAACACATGGAACATCTCAGGTGTCATGTTCAAGGCTAGTCTGGAAAGTGCATCGGTAATGGTATTTTCGTTCCCAAGAATATGTTGCACATCTACGTTGATTAATTGTTTTAGCAAGTGTTTAGTCAGGTCACAGTATGGTTGCAAATGATAAGCTTTACATGCGTAAACCACTGTGACTTCATTGATTACTAACTGTGAGTCGCCTCGAACTACAAGACGTGTGATTCTCGAAGTTAGTACTACTATAAGACCTCTAAGAAGACCTTTGTACTCTACCACGTTGTTGGTACAAGGGAAGTTTAGCCGGTAGGCAAAGGGGTGAATTTCTCTAGAAGGATACGTTATGATGGCTGCAACACTTCCTCCTTGGGAGGTGCATGCTCCATCAAAGTATAGGATTACATCATAGTTATCAGGCACCGTGTCTATGCTATTAATATTCTCATCAGGGAATTCAGGGTTGACTATTACTTGATCTTGTGTTAGTGATGCGGTCAACTGATTGGCTATTGCTTGACCCTTAGTGGAGGATTAAGTAACATAGCGTACGTCAAACTCTGCAATCATCGCCTTCCATCTATCTATCCTACTTGATTCATAGATTTTGTTGGTGATAGCTCGAAGCACGTTGTCTTTGCAAATGATATTGACTTGATTGCGGAAGAGGTAATGTTGCCACTTTTTAATGAAAAGATAAGGGCAAGACATGACCTTTCCACGTCGTTATATCATTTTTCATAGGCAACTAAGGCATGGCTTAAATAGTACACTGGAATCTCAGCTTCATCTTCTCATTTTTGGCAAAGCATGGATGCAATAGATGAATCAGATGTGGTGAGGTAGATGTCAAAAGGTTTATCGCTTTGCGGGGGATGAACTGTTGGCAATTGATCCAACTCCATTTTTATGTTTTCAAATTCTTCTTGACACTATTGATTCCATTGGAAATGGACATTCTTCCGTAGTAAATGTTGCATGGGTTTCAACTTATCAGTTAGTTTTGCGATAAAACATCTAATGAATTGTAGTCTACCTTGTAGGCCGCGTAGTTTAGTAAGGTTCTTAGGTGGTTGCATGCTAGTTATTGCTTTAACCTTATCGGGGTCTACTTGTATTCCTATTTTTGAGACTATGAAGCCAAGAATTTTGCTCGTATTAACTCCAAAGATGCATTTATTTATTTTAAGTCTAAAGTCGTATTTGAGACAACATTTAAGTATCAAGTCTAAGTCCCTTGCATGTTGCTCGGTTGTTTTGGACTTGACTGTGATGTCGTCTACATAATCATTGAGCGAATCAAGTATGTAGTTGCTAAATATATATGTCATTGCTCGTTGATATGTAGCACCTGCATTTTTGAGACAAAATGGCATCATTGTATAACAGAACGTGCCCCAAGGTGTCATGAAGGTTGTCCTGAGTTGGTGTTCTAGGTTGATCCTAATTTGGTTGTATCCTAAGAATCCATCCATAAAGGATAGCAATGCATGCCCAAAAGTTGAGTTAATGAGTTGATCGATACTGGGTAGTAGGAAGTCATCCTTTATAGTGGCTATGTTGAGGTCACGGAAGTCAATGCATATGTGAATGCTGCCGTTCTTCTTGGGGACTACAACAATGTTGGATATCCAATCAGCATAGTCAATAGCTCAGGTGAAACTGGCTTGGTAGAGCTTTGTGATTTCATTAAGAACTACCAGCACTACCTTAGGTTTAACCTTTCGTGCTTTTTGCTTTATTGGTCTAATTTTTTCATCGAGGATGATGTTATGCTATATGATTCAAGCGTCCAATCTTGGCATATCGGTATATGACCAAGTGAATGTTTTGATGTTGTTCTTTAGCACTTGTGTAATGTCATTGGCAATTTGTGGATTTAGTAGAGTACTCAGTTTTAATTTTTTAACTTTGCCACTAGACATAGTAATGAGGACTTCAATGAGGGAATCCCCAGTGATGTTGTCAGCTTCTAAGTCCAAAGTTTTAGTTGTACCATCAGGGTAGTTTGATGTTTCTTGAGTGGATGTCACGAAAGTAGCCTAAGTAGATGAGTCTAGATCTAAGGATTATAGATTAATCGCTCTTTTTATGGCCCTGTGAGGTCCATTGATAGGAAATGTTGAAAAGAGGTTCTTACTATCCATATGCTTATTCCCGCTAATTTAAACCGGGAGCACCATGAGTGAGATTTTCTTGACGAACGAGTTGCTAAATGTAAACTAACTTCGTGTAATTTATGTTCTAATGAAATTACGGAATGTAGGGGTAGTTTAATGTCATACTGGGACCGCATGATAGTTTTAGGCCTTACCGGGCCATATGGTGTTCATATTTCCTATGAATACTAATGTTGTAATTTTTTTTAATGATTTTCAATTTTCAATTTTCATACTTCGTTTTGTCTTTAATGTTTAGGCATTAATGCATAGAAAATGAATAGAAGAAACTATCCTAAGAGCATGAAAATGAAGACAATGTAGGAAGTAATAAAAACAATAAAAATAAAACATCCAAAAAGAAAAAACCCAATGTAGCCATGTGGGATAAGTTAAGATAGGGTGAAAGGGGATTGAAGTGTAGAGCGTGAGTTAGTGTTAGAGCATAAGTAACTAGGTGTACAGCGCAACGTGAGCAACAAGGCAGGGCATGGAGCATGAGCGGCAGGGTAGGGTATGGAGCATGATCAAGATGAAGGGTAAGGGAGGGCAAGAACGATGAAAAGGGAAGAAGCAGGCAAGCTTGGCATTCACGGTGGAGAGCGAAGAACTACTCCAACGCCTTCCCCAACTCAGGATTTCTCCATGGGCCGAGACTCTACGTAGATATGTTTTCTTCTGCTCTTATTTAGTGCAACGTGAGCAACCATGTGAGCCATTAGGGCCACCGTTTTGACAAAATTTTGAAGTAAGAATGATTTGATTTTTGTGTTGGGTTTCTTGGCTTGAGTCATAAATTTGAGATATCCAGGGCGTTATAGGATTTTTCGGGGCTTGCCATTTTTTTCCTTGGGCCCTAGCGCAAGTCACGAGTTGTAGGGATGTGTATGAGATGGCCAAAGCTCTTGCAAAATTTCTTGTTTATGCATGATGATCAGTGGTTGGCGTGAGTAGGCCAGGGCACACTCAGCATGCACAACCCAAGATGCCCAGTGTGCACAACCCAAGTCACACCCAGCGCGAGCAACCCAGGGCACCTAGTGTGAGCGACGAGGGTTTTGTGCAACAAGAGCATCATTTTTGTTATGTTTTTGATTCCTGTCACGTTAGATTTAGGGTCGTTTCCTATTGCTATCTTTTTGGTTTCTGCCATGAGCATTCTAGGGCATGAATGTTAAAAATTATTTCTAAAATTTTTCCAGGGCACAAGTTTTTCCAGGGTAGGATTTGTTTTCAGTGTTGAGGAAAATTTTTATATTAATTAAGTATCTCTATTTTTTTTGTGGCACCCTAGGTAAGCTGTGACATAGTTTACAGGGTTGTAGGATGTACGTTACAGATTGCAGGGATTGGAAGAATTGCCAGGAATGTATTTTGCAGCGTGAGCTGCCAGTAGTGTGCATTGCAACGTGAGCTACCAGGAGTGTTCATTGTAGCATGAGCTGCCAGTAACGTAAACTTCTGTATCGCAGCGTGAGCTGCCAGTAGTGTTCATTGCAGTGTGAGGTGCTAGTAACATAAATTGTTGTATCGCAGCGTGAGCTACCAATAGTGTTCATTACAGTGTGAGGAGTTATTGAGGATAGTATGAATCATGGAATGCTCACTCCTTGCCGATGCTATGTTTCTTAGAACTATGCGATTTTAAATATATTTATGCAAATATTGATTTCATATTGCTTGTAAAGAACTATTTTCTAGTGTTTAATGGATCCTAATGTTCCCTAATGAGCATTAAATACACCATAAAAATATTGATGTTCTTGTCTCATGGAGTGATCTTGTATGTGTTGAATATTGTTTACTTGTTGAGTTTATTTATTTGCCTTATCTTATTTTGTTTTTTTAGTTTATATGTTTTAAGTTACTTACCTAAGGTTCTAGCTCTATGCAGGGGACCTAAGCCTTTCTCCTTGTGGTTGAACTTGTTGGTGTGCTATCTTGGTTTGGCCCTTGGGAACAGAAAATGTCTAGTTATGACATGCGGATCGGGGTGCATGTAATATGGTTTCATCCAAATGTTGGTGCATTTTTATCATTTATTTTGCAGAATTTCAGCGTTGTCATATGGTCTCATTTGAGTGAGCAGCTGACTCGTGATATTTTTGAGACCATGTTGCTCGACTCAACACGAGGCATGTTAGCTTTTGTTGTTGACATAGATGAGGGACTATACGCAGTTGAGGGGGGCACTCCCAAAGGTCCTAGATCTACATGTCCTTTGACCCGTGTGTGGGGATTTCCATTTTGCGGCCATTACAACAATAGTAGCACACTTTTTCTAGCTTGCCGTGTACGTACACTATTCCAAAATCTGCCTGGAACAATATACAAAGTAGAGAAGTATGTTCTTTTATCCTTGTATTAACTTTGGTTCCTTTAACGTTACATCATTGTTTACATATGAATACCCTTGTCTTACGCAGGCCCCATTTTGCTGAGCATGGATTGCATGAGGATGATAGCGGGCTTGCCTTAGTGCATATAGCCTTGGAGGCATTCATGATGGGCCCCACTCTCCGTGTTGCGATGCTAGGCCAGACCAAGGATGTTATTGTCAATTATCCTAGGCAATTCTCTAGGGCCCTTGAACGTTGTCGAGTTCACGACTAGCTACATGAGGATTGGTCTCCTGATGGGCCTGTTTTTCCTCAAATGGTTGATTCTGCATCGAATGTGCTTACTCCATTTGCTAACGGTAAATGGTTGTGTTCCAGGCTTGGTTTTCATTTTTGTTACATCATTCCTTATCATATTCTTAATTTTTACTCAATATCTCCTATGTCTTTTCTACAGCGGTTGTTCCCCTTGATGAGGTTACCGTCATATCTGGGTGTACTGAGGCCACTCTCTTTATGAAGTTTGGAGAGACCGAGGAGTCACAACGGTGGTTGCACAAGAAGGCACCTGAAAAAATCATCAGCTATCTTACCAATGCGAGCTTGATGGACCTATTTACTGCCTTGACTCCTAGCATTCCTGTGACCAAAATGGTTTCAATTGTTGAGTCTTTTAATGATGATTTCTCCTATTTTACTACATGAGTTTGGGGAGTTAAGGTGTCTTTCCACCTAACTGCCAAATTATTTTCCGATCTCTTCTACGTACCAGTGGATGGTGCTAAGGTGATGCTGGATAGAGGAACTAGAGAAGGCCGTGTGATCAAGGACCTTGAAGACTGGCTAGATATACCATGGGGTGCCAAGGGTTTTTCCATGCAAGCTGATACTCACTTGAAGGAGGTAAATTTTTTGTACCTGCCCTTTAGAGCATGAGCATTCCCTAAGTCTCTTTCCCAAAAAATAAGTCTTGGGATTGAGTCTACATGTGTTATGCACTTAGTCTTGGAGATTGGTATGTGCTACAATTGGGCATAGTTCCTTGTATTAGGCCTCCGTGGAGAGATCATTAGGCTACACTCCAATGTTGATGCTAAGTCCCACTTTACCTTTGCATTTTTCGTGGGCTATCTCCGTAGGTTTGCCAACTTCTTAGTGGTCTATGAAGATAACCATTATGTATTAAGGGATCGCTTACAGTTATCTCGCCCCTGGATCTGTCATCTATTTAACACCACTAGATCCTAAGATCCACCCGAAGACATCGAAGAATCAATCTCTATCACCACAAGGGGTGCCGCCAGTTGTTCCCACCACTCTCATGATAGCTTGGGGTTGGAACCACCTAAACTGCACACAATTGTTAGGAGAGCCAAGCGCTTCATTCAGGAGACCATCGGGAAGGCCAAGGCTAAGGTGAAAAGGGCTAAGCGTTCGAGAGAACCTGCTATGGAGGCAAGACCTCCAAGGGCAAAGAAGATTTGATTCATCTTTCCAAGAGCAGGTAAGTATTTTTTTTTTGTTTTAAGTATTTCTTATCACTTTTTGAATTTATTTGCTTACTTAAATATGCATACCTATTATATCATGATAACTTTGGATTTATTGGTGTTAACAAAGGATACCCCTAAGAGGGAAAGGGAATAATTAGCTCCAAAGAGGAGGAAACAAGAGAAGAAGTAGTTGGGGCTATTCCCATCTTGTAGGAAGAGGATGAAACAAATACCATGGGAGTGACACTTGCAGAGGCTTTAGATGCCCTTGAGCACTCAAGTAAGGAGAAAGTTATCTTTGACAGTTTCTTTGATGGGTCTCTACACCTTGGTGATCCACCTGAGTTGATCAGCAAAGGGATGCTTGGTAAGTCTTGTTAGTTTGATCTGCATTTCGTACTTCTTAGCTTTGTACATTATTTTAATTATCATGACTCTTCTTAACATTAGACATAGATGTTGAAGAGCCTGAAGCACATGCATCTCAGGTAGATGGGTTGGAGTTAGAGGCCCCAGTTGAGGTGCCTTCCCATATAAATTCAACATCCACCGATCCATTGAGGCCATGGCCTGAGATGCCCAATAAAGTAGACTTTGTTATGAGCATCATCAATAACGTTGTTGCTCGTCTGCAATAGGCTCATCCTGAATTAGGTGTGTACTTTATACTAAGCACCTGGGTTCATTATGTTTTTGCATCGATTGGAGATCTCTTATTGGCTCATATATGTAATGTTTGTACTTGTAGATGTGCAGCTTCAATGGAGTCCTTCTGAGGTTACCCATATTGATGGCCTCCCAAATTGCCTAGAGATATTGAGTAGATCCCAAGAAGGATTTATGATGTGGTTTCAGGTTGTGTTGTTCCGAATGCTAAGTCTCTCTGGACCTACAGGCACTCAATTGAACAGTTATGGCTTGAAATTCAATCACTGAAAGAAAATATGGTGAAGGTGACAGAGGAGAGGAATGACTTGCAAGCCCGTTATGATTTTGCCTCTACTAGATTGGTAGGTGATAGTACCTGGCGTACATCTGAGATCACCTATGCATGTTATTGGGAAAACTTGAATAGCAAGGTGCAGGTGATTCAGGATCTAGCGGAACAGAGGCCTAGATGGATTTTTTGAATAGGAAGTGCCATGACTGGAAGTCCTTTGCATCCAAAGTACGTAAATGGGTCCAAGATTAGAAAGATCATAAGCACCAATACAAAAAGTGGTTGAAGGAGGAATCAGTTAAACATCACTGGTTGGAGATGTTCATGGAGGGGTTAGGTTTGCGCTCTTCCTATGAGAAGTTCGTTGAGTGTATAGAAGTGGAGGGGTCTCTTGAGAGATCCATTACCACCACCTCTAGGAAAACTTCAACAAGCATGTTTTCTCTTGAGCACCCTTCCTAGTCATCAGTGAACAAGGGCAAAACCTTGGCCAATATCGACCTCAGACTTGAGAAAGATTGGGCGTACGTACCCAAAGAAGAGATTCTACGGCACCTGGAAGCTAATCTCAGGCCTTCCCCACTTGTGAGTGTTTTAGTCCTATATTTTTTTCATTGCTTTTAGTCATCATCATTTTCCTTAGTGTTTTTGGTCTCTCTTTTTTTACCTATTTTTTGTGCATCTACTCATTTTGTTGTTTTGTTTTCTTTTTGTGATAGGGACGTGGTAGTGATGAGGCTAGCCCTAGTGGGATGGGAGCTAATGATGTAGTGCATGATTTGGCTTGTTAGTCTTGTCAGTCTTGTCATTTCTTTGTTATTTTGTCTTTTGTTTTTCAGCTTATTTTGTTGTTTTTGGAATATGTGAAGACAAATATCACATTATCATGGTGTAATATGTTTTCATCCTATTGCCATGTTAACACTCCACATTACACACACACACACACACACACACACACACACACACACACACACACACACACATATATTTGGTTTTTTCGAGTTTATTTATGAACGTAAATGTAAACTGGAATCGTAACTGGTAAACATAAGATAAACGGAAATTGAAATTTGTGAAAAGTAAATGATAATGATGTAGTGGGATTTTGGTAAATTGGTAATGTATTGTGCTCCACTTTAAAGCCATTTTTCGCTACATGCACCAGTTTAAAGTCATGATGGACTACTGCATCTTTGCCGAAGAAAAAGGAGAAGACTGTAGTTGTTTCGGTGCATTTAAAAGGAACCTCCCATTTCTAACCATGGCTAGTTTAACATTGTTGAGGATGCTTGGTAGTTTAACGTCATTCTGGACATATGGTAGTTTGTCTTAGTTGTTGAGCTGTTTCTTTAATTTTCGTAATTTGCTATGAAGGGTGGGACTTGTAGGCATAATCTTGTACTCACCATCCCCCTCGCTAGATACGTCAAATGGTAGTTTTGACCAAGGGACATCTGTGGGAATGGCTCATATGTCTACCTCTTCTGATGCTTCCTCTATTTTAGGAAGGTCACAGGTTGGAGATTGACCATTGTCTAGGGCTTCACTAGTGTTGTCTTGCTTAGGTTCAGAGAGTTCAACCTCTGACCCTTGGTTTGTTCCTACATGTGAGGAAGTAAATAATGTTGCCATATCCCCATGTATGATGATTTCACCACCCTCATAGGGTAGGTGAATTTCTTGATGGATGGGTGATGATACAGCTTTTAATTGAGATAACCATGGTCGTCCCAAAATCAGGTTGAACCCTAGCATCTCATCAATGACTACAAATTCGGCTGATGTGGGGAACCGGTCCCCTGCTATGAAATCCAAGGTAACCATGCCTTTTACCATGACACGGGAACCACTGAAAGATTTCAAGAACAATGTTGTCATTGGCCGTATTCGTTCTGCGAGGCCTAGTTGTTCAATGACAAGGAAAGGTATTACATTTGTTGCTGCTTCGTCATCGACGTGCACCCTATGTATCTTAAATTGGTCAATTTTTATCGTTATAAACATAGGGGCGATAGTGACCTCTCTCATTTTTTTGTTTCGTTTAATGTCATTGGCATGAAATCCTAGAGATGTAAACATTGATTCTTGATGTGGAGACAATATGGCATAAATAGATGGCTCATTTGTAGGAAGGTCTTCGCTAACGGGGATTGAAGTTAACATACGCACTAGACCTTCCCAACGTACTAGGGAGGTCATTACCAAGTCATATAGGCTTAGAGAGGTGTTCTTTTTCTTTAGGACCTATGTAACCTGGGTTAGGGTGCTGTCCAAGTCTTTGCTATTTGGAATGGTTTTATCTATTGAGACTTGGTCCATTTGACCCAACATTTGTATCTCTTGCAGGAGAGCTTTCGCGTTATTAGTGGTAGCTGTCCCGAGTTCTTATCTTGACGACTCGTGCTAGGCTGATCAATGACTAGAACCATAGGGACAACATTCAATGGTGTGGGTTTGGTGGTCCTAACTCATGACCACAATGTTCTTTTACCAAATGTTCCCTGGTCAGTCTATCAGTGAGGCGTTCTCACGAGGGTCGTGGGGAAACTATTGGGGGTTGTACATCGAGGTGTTGCGACACCCAGGTTAAAAATGGAGTAGGTCGAGTTTGGGATGGCATGTTTGCTATTACAACCACTGAGTGTACTCAGATGACAAATGGTTTTTGCGGCGTAAGAGGTGTATGTGTGGCAAAAGGAGCTTGTGGAGGTGTTAGTGTAGATACGATTTCAGCAGGTACATGAATCACAAAAGGCCTTCATGGGATGTTTTGTTCATTTTCGACATGGATGGTGTTAATCACATAGAGCGACTCTTTGGTGTTAAGAGGGTCTTTGTAGACCCCCATAGTCTAGTTTTGAGGTCTTACTAGGTTGGCATCATCAAAGACTATCTCACCTCTGTCAATCATACGTTGTATGTCTTGTTTTAGAGTAAAGAAGTAATCAGTTTCATGTCCACATCATTGGTGATTCTCGCAGAATCTGTCTAACCTAAAACCTCTTGGAACAAGGGGTTCATTAGCCATTGCCAACATTGGATTTTTAACCAACTCACAGTATCGGTCATGTCTTTAAGATGCTACAGGAGACATTTGCTTATGTTGAATCAACCCATCCCTGAGAAGTTGATCCAGTAGTTGTGAAGGTTTCATGGGTAAGGGTGTGTACTAGGCAAGGTCTTTTTGTTCAAAGGTATGAGTGTGACTTGTGTTAGTGATTTGGGTAGAGGAGGGTTCAAGTGTAGGTGTAGGAGTGGTTCTTTCATGACTAGTGGGGGTAGCAGGTTGTTTCCCCTTCTTCCCTGCAATGTTGGGTTGAAATGTCTCTACCACTGTTGTGACTATTGTTTTAGACTTGTCTTTATCTTTCTTCGTATGTTGGCTTTTGAAAGTTAGGTAAGCTGGGTCATGACTTGTCTATGCCACCTCTTTTATGTTTTTGGTTTGGAAAAATGCTTGGCTTAGAATACGAGCATTCAGATAATAGAGTTTTGACTTAACGAAATCATTCACGGCACTCTTGAGGATTGTAAGTAAATACGTTTCTGGGATAGGCTCATGAAGTTCATTAAGAGCAATGTTCCATCTCTGGATGAACTTTTGTACGGGCTCCAATGGTACTTATTTTATTTGGATTAGACTATCTAGTGTGGCTTCAGGATTTAGGTTATACTTAAAATAGGTAATGAATTGATGTAACAAATCCTCCAAACAGGATATGGAGATACGTGGTAGGGCTCGGTACCAGTCCAAGGCTTTCCCAGTTAAGGACATGGCGAACACATGTAGGATTTCATGAGGCCATGCTTGAAGCAAGAGACACTCTAATTGGAATGTCACTAGGTGAGCATTTGGATCTCCCTCTCCATTGTACTTGGTCAACTGTAGCAACGAAATTCCTTTTGGTAGAGTCAATGGTGGCACTGAAGAGCTAATCAGATCATCTTGATAAAAATCCATCACTTTGACTTCTTCAATGTTTGTAGTTTTAAGGCACTTTACCTCATTAGTTAATGCTTGCATAATTTCTCTAGCCTTTGCCTATTCTTGAGCACTAGGTGGACTGGCTGGTTGATTAGATTGTGCATGGTGATAGCTAGATTGTTGTGTGATTTGTGGGAAAGATGACTGTAGGGTTATTGATGGTTGTACTTGAGGGACATTCATGGATGGGATTGTAATAGGCGGTATGCTATAATGAGCTAGTTGATGTTGTTGAATGATAGGTGTAGGCCACTACCCGGTTACAAGTTGTGAGGAAACACCCTGAACCTATTGAGTTGAAGTAGTGAAGGGCATTCCTTGGATTTGAACTTGTGGTATGTAATGGACAGATGTAGAAGTAGGTATCATGGATGGCATCCCAATTATTTGGCATTGGAAGGTCACTCCTATATTAACTTGAGAGGGGAGTTGTTGGGGTTGTCCTTGTGAGAGGAAGGGTAAAGTGGTAATCAAAGGAATAGTAAGGATGGGCATAGTGAGTTGGGTGTTGGTCATAGGAACAATAGGCATAAGGCTAGGTGCTTCCTATTGAGAGACAGGTGCTTGTGTGCTTGTAAATGCATGAGGAGACATAGTCTCTTCTATGAAAGGATGGAATAACAGGTTTGCATAAGTATGAGGACTGAGAGTGTGGTATGAATCTCCATGTTCAGATTGAGCTGTGAAGTCATCTTCCTTGTCTCTGTTTTGAGGCTCTACAGTGGGTTGCCATAAGGTTTGATTCCTTGCCATAAGGAGCTGGGATATGAGTTCGTGGTGGGATTCAGAGAGGGGAATCACATCATATGTTAAAGGGATAAAGTTATAGGATCCCTTATAGATGAGTTCATAATGTTGTTTTGCTTCCATTTCTATGTGATCAATGGGCAGGTTAGCTTGGATCTTTACACAAATGAAATTGTTTTGTTCCAGGGTGAGAATTGTATAGGTGGGTTCCTTGCCTTGTAGCCTAAGTGACCGACAAGTTGGCCTTTAATGGTTCATCTCTTCAATAGTAACTATGGGTTCAATTGCGATCACAGGATTTAAGATTTTGGCATTAAGGTCAGTGATGGGCAATGTTGCTTTGATTTGAGAAGATTCCATGTGTGTAACTAGCTTGACTAGTTGAATTTGTATAAGCAACATATGCAAGCTGGGCAGTGTGTGCACTTTTATGAGGGAGGTACAATGTATAGTGTGTCTATGCTTAAAAATATAGCGTGTGCATGTTGGGATCAAAGGCACAACATGTGTGCATTGAGGATAAGGCACAATGTCTGAAGGCAGGGCACAACGTCTATAGGTAGAACACAGTGCCTAGGGTAGAAGGAAACGTTTGGAGGCAAAGGACAGTGTATGGATGCTGAGCGTGTAGCGTATGAACGTTGAAGCGGGTGTAGCGTATGAACATTGAAGAGAGTGTAGTGTATGGATGCTGGACAACAGGTAGTGTATGAAGGCTGAAGAGAGTGTAGCGTATGGATGCTGGACAACAGGCAGCGTATGGATGCTAGGCCATGGGCAACTAGCAGATGATGAATGTTGGACACTAGACGCTGGATAGTGGGAAATGCGATGGCGTGTGTATGGAACGTAAATGAAATCACCCTCCTTCTAGCCCCAATTTCTGTACTATCTGAAATCGTCGACGCAAGGGTGGAAGAAAATGTACGTCGAAAGATCTCCATAGAGACACAGATAACCCTGCCTTCGCATGAGGGCAAGCTGGAAAAATGAAGGCAGAGTGCCTTGGATGGTTTGCATGCAAATCAACCAAGGACTTCCCTGAGCATATACTAATGGCCTACCTTGGGGTTATCATCACGAAATGTAAAACAAAGAGCATAATGCAATGAAACAGAAACGTGAATATAGCATGTAAACGTGCAGAGAATGTATGCAGAAAACGTGCAATAAAGTGGAATAATGCAAACAATGAACCAGAACAACATAATGGAAGACAAAATGAAACTATGTTGTATTAATTAACAAGATGTGCACTGGTCAAAACGTAGTTGCGTGTCTAGATCGCAAGTCAGATGTTAAGCTCCAATGTGAGGTGTTTGCAGGCACTAGGGATCACGTGCGTCCGGGCTTAGGATTACCGGTTTTCTTTGCCAAATTTTTTTTGCCAACCTTGCTTATGTTAATGAATAGGGTATTTATACATTTCTCTAGGCTTGGGAGTGGGATTTTCAAATGAGGTCAATGGCTATGAGATCCACGAAAAATGGATCGCGTGACAGGTGTACATGGGCAGACTACGTTTTAGACCAAGTGCACTGTATCATACAATGCAAGCTAGCTTACACTCATAGAAGCAACGTAAGAGCTTGACAAGATCATAGATGATGAACCTTACAATGAAAATTTAAAATGAATTCCAAGAGGGATTGACTCCGGCTAGCTTGAAACTTCATGGTCCTATGAATCGATTGCTACAGGACGTCGATTTGAGTGGTTTGGTGGCTATTTGAGGTATCTCTGCTTTACCAGGGCCCCCAGCATAAGTTGATGTGGGCTTCAACATGTGTCATTTTAGGCTTTAGTGTGCTCATGCTGCACTCATGCCCAGTGTGCATCCTAGCATGTGTGTCCAGCATCAACATCTTCTCCAGTGTCAGCGTCCAGCGTGTGTACACTGCACTCATGCCCAACATGACCTTTAGCGTGAGTAAGATTTATGACACTTTTGACACCAGTTTTGAATTTCTGAAGCCTAGATTTTAGAAGTGTGGCTACTACTTGCCTGTGGAGATGATCTACATGCAAATTCTGAGCCTGTTTTTGCCTTGATCTGGGCCACTTTTGACAGCTCACGCTGGGCTCACACTGTCAGCATGACCTCAGCATGACCTTAGCGTGACCTACTAGAAGTGACACATTTTGAGATGAATTTTGACTTTTGATGCCTGTTCTTTAAAGTGCAACTACTGCCTGCTCTCTAGGATGGCCTGGATGCTAAATTTGAGTCTGTTTGTGCCTTGATTTAAGTTATCTTAGTAACTCATGCTGGGCTCACACTGTCAACATGACCTTAGTGTGACCTCATCATGACCTAGCCAAAATGTCATGTTTCATGTCCAAATTTTTATTTTCTAGGGCCTATGAACAAGTAGAACTATTGCCTGTCCTTGAGCATTGAGTTGATGCTAAAAATTATGCTTGGGACTGCTTGATTTGACCTGTTTTTATTTAGTCATGTTGGGCTCACGCTCCAGCATGACCCTAGTGTGACCTGGGCATGAGTAAACAAATCATGTGATTTTGAGCTTAATTTTCGAGGTTCTGGAGATTGGGAGCTACAATGAACATCAGGGAAGCTTGAGGTGCGTCCATGTGCTCAAATTTAGACTGTTTGGACTTGGTTTCAGGGCTCTGAAATTTGGTCAAGCTGTACTCACGCTGGGTAGCATGACCTTAGCATGAGTAGCAAGATTTGTGTGATTCTGACTTGAAATCTTGGGTTCTGGATGCTGAAACTTGGAGTAGTCATCATTCGGCCTGAAGGGGCTTTACCTGTTCAAATTAGTATTTTTTTGACCTAATTTTAGGAGCTGTTAGGGTTGGTCACATTGAGGGCGAGCTAGCTTGATAGCATGAGCAAGATGGCTTGAGCAAGCTGGGTGTAAGTTCCATGCCTTGCTGCTTGAGTCATTCCTGTTTCAAAGTGTTAGGCTGAAATTTTGTCATGTTTCAGACATGACCTTTGGTTTGAACTCTAGCTAGAGTGTTTTTATTATTTTAATAATGACATCATTGTCTGGTAGATTTTGACCAATACATCTAATGGCCACAACAAAAGCATTATCTCTAGAAACATAATCTTTTATTTTCTCACCTTCTCTCATTTTGAGCTTATCATATTCTCTTTGTAAAATTAACAACTTAGATTATATAATAATTGAGGTTCCCTCATAAGTATCCTCTAATGTTTACCAAATTTCTTTGGCCATTTTGCATCTAAGTACCTTATTAAACTCAAATTTATTTAAAGCACAATATAAAAATTCTTTGCTTTTAAGTCAAACATAAACTTATCTTTTTCTTCTTGATTCCATTTGTTCAGGGCTTGATGTTTTCAATGGAGGTATCAACAGGTGGTGTGTAACCTTCAAGGATGGACTCCCAAATCTTAAACTCCATAGATTTGAAGAATCCTTACATTCTAGCTTTTGAATAAGCGTAGTCGAATCCATTGAACATGGATGGCTTTATATAAGATGTCCCCTCCATTATTTGCACTTGACATTGATGACAAAGAAGAGTAATAGGCTCTAATACCATTTAAGGATTATTCAACTTAGAAGAGGGGGGATGAATAAGTTCCCCTAATCAAAAATTAATCAGCCAAAGCACACCAAATTTAATGTGGTTCCTCAACTTGGGTAGTCCACACATGGAGGGTAGTTTGCTAGCACACCTTTGGACTTTGTTGCTCTTAAAATGTAATTTGAAGGACACCACACCTTGTATAAGCTCTAAGCTCTACTCTAGACTAATTTGATGCCATGAATCCACTTAACCCCACAAGGTCTAGATAAGCTTAGAATGTGGTTTCTAGGATCCCACAACCTTTACAACTTAAGCACCACTCCAAAGTGTTGTGAAGCTATACCAACACTCAATCCTGTAGGATCCCAAAAATTTCAAGGATGATGACTTCCCACAAGAAGCACATCAACCCCATATGGCAACAAAAGAGAAAAAAATAATTACAAGAAAAGGATGCAACAAATTTACTAGTCCTTGCACTTTGAGGTACAACACAATAGATTTCCTACAATAATACAAAAGATAGTACAATGAGGCACACAAATACAATAGAACAATATGCACAATTATTACTTGATGTTGACACTTATTTTACAATTAATGCTTTCTCTTTCCCAAAGATAATGAAGTCTTCTTATAGCCTAGATGTTTCCAAAATCACCTCGAAATTCATGCAATAGCTATCTAATGGTAATTGGAGATGTATTCTTTGAAATTGAACCATCTTTCTACATCAAACTTCCATTTGGAAGAGACATCTTCTCCATAAGGAAGATGTCTTCTTCACAAGGAAGATGTGTACTATTTCTAGGATACATCTTCTTCTGAGCAACCTTCAACTCAGGCAAGATGTCTTCATCATTAGGGAGATGTCTTTTCTTGATAGTAGACATATGTTGTTTCTTTAATACATCTTCATTGATCCTTATGTTCTTTAACTAAGATGTCTACTGCTATTGAGAAACATCTTTACTTGATGGGAGACATTTTCTATTTCTTAGAAACATCTTTCTTCAATAAGTTCTTCAATACTAAGGCTTCCCTTTGATCACAAGAGTTGAGCTTTGAGGTCTTCATTTCTTATTCATGCACTTTAAACTCCCACATGCTTCCTTGAGACCCTATAGATGTCCTTTTGAACACCACCAAATTTGTATGTTGTAAGCTTTGTAATCCCATCCCATGAAACCCAAGGTAAAACTTCATTGTAAATGTGAGGATTGTAATCCAATAGGTGTAATCTCACATACTTTATACTTTTGGGGTTGAAAAATTCCTCATAAGTGGTCAAAGCCTAATCCCCCAATTAAAAAAACCATTTAATGTCTATATTTGGGCTTTGTGGGCTTAAAAATATCTTTTGGGATGCCAAAATTAGCATTTTTATTTTATTTTATGGGGGGTATATACTTTTCTATGTTGGAGATACATGCATTGGGGTGTAGCTCACCTACCTCTGATGTGGATGCATGGGGGTATAACTCACCTACCTATAGCATGGATACATGGGGGTGTGACTTACCTACCTCTAGTGTGGAAGATCTACTCCTAGCATGGAAGTTCTCCCCCCAACCTGGAAGATCTTCTTCTTGTGTGAAAGATCTCCCTCCATCATGGAAGATCTACTCCTAGCATAGAATATTTCCCCCCAACATGGAAGATCTTCTCTAAGCATAGAAGATCTAACCCTAGTGTGGAAGATTNAAATGGTATACTCCCATTACAATTTTTAGTAGATAGAATGGCCATAGGGGTATGACACTTTTTATATATGGTAATCACTGAATTTGGACATCCATCTTACTTGTACATGGTAGAGATTTACAACAATTTGTAGCCAAATTATTGTCCATTTGCAACTCATTCCATGGCCCAAAACATATAAAATATAAACCCTAACACCATTTTTAGGTTCTACCCCCTTGGCATTTACACACATAAGCATTCTCAAGTACTCAAGAGCTCTTGCAATTTCACATACTTGTAGTCTCTTGAACCCAATGTGGAAACCCTATGGCCATGCAACACTCATTATTTCCCTTAGGATTTGTGGACTTTGGGCATCCATGATGCACTCTTGGGATTCTTAACCCCCTTTGTAGAGAATTTTGGTAGCCCAAATCCTTCACACTTCTCACCCTATAGTAGTAATACCAACATTGCAAATCTAGTGTAAGGAGCAGCAAAGGTTTAAAAGCATTACAGGTTGTTGAGCATTTAGATCATGGAGCAACAGATTCCAATCCTCCACCAAAGTGAACCCCTTGCTACCCCAAGAAAATTTTTGTATACATTTCTTGAACCATTATTTATTTCATTTAAAATAAAGTTTATAGTTCTATTTGTATGTAAGATAGATTTATTTGTTCTAATTTGACGCATTCATTTTCTTAGATCGGCATTGCATTTTTATTTTTTTTATTCTCATTTTGCATTTTGTAAGTCCCTCAGTGATCTAATAGACCATCTAGGGAACCTTGGACCCCATTTTTCATAGGCCCTAGGGATTTAGGATTAAATCTATTATACTAGGATTCTTAGTTTTCCAATGATTGAGATTTTTAGTCACTAGAAGGAGGGCCTTCATCCAAGTTCTACATCCAATCCTATTTCATATTTAATGATGCTATTTGCAAATCCAAAACCTTGAAATTTTGTAGCAAAAATGTTTAAATTTTTACAAAACCCAACATTGCCATCCATCCCCCCTGTCACCAAAACCTAGCATTAAGGTTATAAGTGATTTTGGATTTTAAAACTTCACAACAATTGTTGGAAATTTTAAAGCCAGTGAGGGTGATTGTGTTCCCATCCTTATTATGGGTGTTCAAGTTTTGAAAATTTCACAGTAATTGCTAGGAATTTTTAAAGCCAACATTGGTATTTCTTAAAAACCTTTGCTTCCTTTTGTTGCTACAAAATTTTTTTTCAAGAGGTTCAATGTTAACAACCTACTAAAAATCCTCACCTTTGGAAAAATCAAAGCTTACACTTTAATTTTTTAGCCAAAACCAAACTTTATAAAAGTAAAACCCCTCCCACCAATGTTTCCAAGGAAGGTGTGAGATATTCCCATCTCACCTCCTTTCTTTTCTCTTTTCTTCATTAGCATAGGTGCAGCTAGGAAGCCTAGTGTGGGTGATGTTTGATACCACCTCCTGCCATTTTTAGTAAATGGATATACCCCCTTTAACAAACACCTTCTATTTATATTAAATAACTAGCTTTAGCCATTTTTATCATTTTTAACCTTTTCACCCCTTTCTTTTCCCTGCTACACTTGGCGTGGGTGTAGCTAGGAAGCCCAACATGGGTGGGGTTCGACACCAACCTTTTGTTATTTTTAGTAAAGGGGTATACCTCACTTGATATCCATTTACTATTTATAGTAAATAACCTTTCTTAGTGATTTTTTAATCCATTTAGCATTTTAAGAATTACACTTGCTAGAATTTCTATTTCCTTTATTAATTTAGCCTTCGCTCAATCTATTTTCAAATACCTTTTACAATCTCTTTCCTCCAATCAACCATCTTTCCCCTTAACAAATGTGGCATCCACCCAACATGTAGTTCATGTCTATGACCCAAAAGATCCTTTGGTCATAGAATAAGGATAGTCACTTAGGAAAAGGGGAAAAAATCAAATTTCGTAGTCATCAATGATGAGTTCTACAACTTCCTGTATGCCAAGATACAAGTCAATCTATTGATACCACACTTTGAATCTAACGGTAAGCATCAATTCAAAATCATACACTAGGATGGAAAAGAATACATCCCATCCCCTTATGACCAAATCCCCCTCATAGAGTTTTATGTAAAAATGCTTATACTACTTATAGAAGTTGATGAGTTTAGTAAGAGAATTATCTTAGAGGATCAACAAGAAGAGGAAGATGAGTTTGAGGCCGAACAGGAGCCACACACCTTCATTGGAAGTCCTTTCCAATCTTTGGCTTCCCAGAAAATTACACCGAATTCAACCTCTCTTACCTCATCAATGGGACAAGTCTCTTAGCCCAACTCTCCTCCTATCCATCCTACCATGTTTGGATCCACACTTATCATCACCACATGCCAGACACAACCTGTATTCCAATCCACCTTCTTATTTTCATTAATGCCTTTTGACACAAAACCTCACTCCTTTCATCCAACAACAATGATGCCTACATCATTACCTTCCTTTGTCATGCCAATGGGACCTACATTGGGACCCCAAGCAACATAAGCATTTTATACTCCTTCCATCCGCTTTGTGCCTCAATCTCCAACACAAACATGCTTTTCCTTTTTTAGAGCACCATAATCTAGCCTCTCCCTTTGATACCATAGATGATCACAAGACCTCAAGCCTCATAACTTCCTCATCAACCATTTTCGCAAACATTGTAACCTACAAGGATGTGCCAAGGCTTGGATCAAGCCTTTCAAATGATCCAAGACCTTACCAAATAGCTATGAAAACATAAGGCCAATACAACTCAAATAGTCAAGGTGTTAGATTTCTACCAAGATGATTCCATAATCCCTTTTATACCTCAAATAACCTTACCTACAAGCATTCCTATTCTAAACTTCACCAAATACAATGGTGAAGGGGATCCCAACACACATCTAGTAATCATATTGTCTAAGTACCTCTTTTTTCAAGCTTGGCCTCATACAATATTGTGGATTTCCCCCATGTCTCTCAAGGGTAAGGCTTTAGATTGATACCAAATCTTACCTAGAGGTTTCATCTCTTTCCTTGAGAACTTGATTAATCATTTTGTTACCACTTCAAAGACAACCTAAAACCAAATGCTACATTGGATCAATTGATGAAGATGAGGTAGGGACCACTTGAACTAGTCAAAAGATTCCAGAGCCTATTATTGAACCTTACCTCTTTGCCATTTACAAGGGACCAGTAAATGAATTTATCAAGTTAAAGTTGTACTACCTAGAGCCTCAATCACTACGCCAAGCCCTCTCACTAACCAAAAACATATAAGCAATGACCTAGCCTACGTGGCCTATAAAAACAAACATGCAAGGATGGATAGGAATAAAACCAAGCATGGACATACAACTATGGCTATAGTGATAAAGGAGTTAAAAAAAGGAGAAAGGAGGGGATCACCACCACATAACACATCCCCTAACTCATCATGACCATCCAACTCCTATGTACGAAATCAAACAAGATCAAACTTTGGATGGAAGTATAGGTCTAAGTATGTAAGGTTTCCTTTAAAGCCTTCTAAGCTGCTAGAACAGTTTCTTAAAGGCAATTGTATACAACATAAGAAACTATCTGAAGAGGCTTGTAAGAGGTATTATCATCTTTGTGGTGTAGCTAGAGACCCAACAATAGCTACCAAAGATGATCCCAAGCTACCAAGGTACTTCAAGCTAGATAGGTATTTTCATTATCATCAAATGGTTAGTCATGATATTGATTTTTACCTAGCATTAAAGGATGGCCTCCAAAAGATGATAAACCATAGAGAGTTGGTAGTGAGCTAGCCTAGCTCTTCAAGAGCTAACAATAACTCTTATATGTTGGCCTCATTCATAGAATCCAAATCGTCTATTCCTTCTAGGAAATTGTTTGTCATTAGAGTACCATCATGATCCCAAAACGCAAAGCCTAGAGAGCCATTTGTCATATGGGTACCACCTCCTTTGACCCCTAAGGAGTGTTTCATCTTATGTATCCCTCCTTTAGTGGCTTCAATATCACAACATAAACACCAAGTTTCTAATCCTATAAATTCTAGAAAACCATTCGTTATCTGGGTTCCTCCACCTTTAACAAGTAAGACCACAATGACCTATGACCAAATCCCACCTATAGTGGTCAATAACTCAAAGGCTAGCAATAAATCATCATCACAATGGTAGTGAAAGAAACCTATCACCAAACCAACAATAAAGCCCACTAAAGATGGCCAACAACAAAAGGCTTCAAAACAAGCTACACTAAGATCAATTACATCCATGAATAAGGAGCCCAAGGCATGTGAACCAAGAAGTAAGCAACAAACTCTAGGAAGGTTGGAGGAGGTTAGAACCACCATGGTTAAAACATCATAATCTAAGGAAAATAGTTTTCTTAGAACAATGGACCAAGCCAAACAATCCCTTAAGTAAAAGAACACATCATCAAACTTGTATGACATGGCCATAACTTCTCCAACTCATAGAGATGCACTAGCTCAAGTGTTAACCTCTATCCCTATGAGCAGAGACATGCCTACCAATAGAGAGTTAATCCACTTTATCATTGAACAAGCTTCACTTAGAGAAAATGAGCATCAATCCATGCTTAACTTTCATGATAGTGAAGTAAAAATTAACTCTCAAAATAATGAAGTGCTATTCACTCCTCTCCTTGTTACTATATGTGTTGGCAAATACAAAGTTCACTATGTTCATGTTGATGATGAGGTGGTCATGAATGTAGTACCATATTCCATTATTGACAAACTAGTCATAACTAGAATATCTGAGTAACCACTACCTCAACACTCAAGTTATTTAATGGCTCATGAGTAGTAGTGCAAGGTTTGATCACTTTCGCATTTGTAGCCAAAGAACAATTTCCCACATCCACTAACTTCCTAGTAGTCGAAGAGACACTCAATTTCAGCTTGATCCTAGGAAGGTCATGGTTAGCAAAGCTTCATGTAGTTTCATCTCCTATACATCAAGAGATTCACTTGCCATATGAAGAAGGAGAAATTGTGATCCATGGGGATAATAGGCTACTGCCTTTGATTAATGATGTTAATATTGAATGAGGTTTAGAGGTGGAATTTTAAAAGGAATCTATTGATACTCAGATTGGGGCCAATGGTAAGGGAAAAAATGATGCTAATAACACCAACTTTGTGATACTAAATGACCAACAAAAATGTGTGTAGGTAAAGATGATAAATAAGAGCATTGGTGAGCATACAATTATAAGAAAAAGATTCATTGATCTATCAAAGATCAAACAAAAATTTCCCAACAAACACCTTATCCTCTCTCCTATTAAGGATCATTTGTTTACGTTTGAAACATTGTATCATTCTTTACTATTGGTTTTATTCTTATATGCTCTTTTAAAAGCATCTCATACTTACTAGGCAAGCATGTATAACAACCTACTAAGGCCTAAAATTGGCACTATAGCACACCAAGGCCTAAAACTAGCAACATTACAATCTACTAAGGCCTAAAAATAGCACTATAGCTAGCCAAGGCCTAAAACTAACAAAATTACAACTTGCTAAGACATAAAACTAGCACTATAGCCCTCCAAGGCTTAAAACTAGTAACATTATGGTCCACTAAGGCCTAAAACTAGCACTACAGCCCACCAAGGCCTAAAACTAACAACGTTATGGCTAGACAAGGCATAAGATTGGTGAATTTGATGACCTTTTCTTCCTACCTCCTACCTTGCACAACCATAAAACCTAACCCCCTTGCCATTTTTAGCAGCTACATCAACATACATGGACCCTAGAACCCAACAAGGGGTAAAACCTTAATGAAACTTGCTACCTTAGGTATCAAATCTAGGAAAACACTAGCCTAGCATTACCCAGAGAGATATAGTAGCCATAATCATCGTCTAGTGACCACCTAGCCTTGGTTCAATCCCAAAGTGGGCCTGCATAGTTTTAAACCCCTCTAGTCACTCCCAATAGCCTCAAAACCTTATTAAACACAACCAAAAGTGCTAAAAAATTTTAGATCTAGTTGATCCATGCTAAGGGAGGCTCAATCCACATTGCCCAATGTAGATGAAAGGGGGGTAACCTTAAATTGCCAAAATCAACCACTTAGTGGCTATATTTTGACTTTAACACCCCTTGACAACTTCTAGTAACATAGATTGGCCCAAAAAAAAACTCATTTTTACATATGAAACCTTCCCCACACTAGTGAACCTTCCATCCACACAAGTTGTATGCCATAAATCACTTTCCATAGCCTTAAATAGCTATAAAATGCACCTTGACAACATAGATACCCTCCCATGGTCTTCAATAGTGAATAGTTGCTTGAATTTAAGCCATCTTCATATATGGAATATCTTCCACACTGGTGAACCCCTCATCCATACTATCCAATGTGGATAACCTAGGAGTATGCTAAAAATTCCATGTTATAGCAAAAAATTATAAACCTTACATTAGTGATCCTATAACCTTGCCAGAGCCTTCTAACACCTTTAGATGCCTCAAAATTTTTTAAAAGTAATACAAAATTGTTATCTCCCCCTCATCCACACTAAGGCCACCATGCCTAGCATGGAAAAAAGGGGTATGATTGCCTAAAGCACCTAAAATCCTCCAAATTGGTGGACTTTAACACCAAATCTTGACCATCAACACCGACAACCCCAAAGGCTAACATGCATAATCAATTTGCTTTCAAAAGAGACTAGGTCTAACATTTTGATTTTTCCACACTGAGGGAGACCTTATCCACACTAGGTAGCATGGATGAGAGAGGAATAACCAAAAACCCTTAATATCTCCCTTGAAACAAGCATGTATTGGCTTCATTACCCTCTTGGAGACTCCAATAACATAAAACGTACCAAAATTAACTATGTTTAATGGTTTTCCCTACTTCTACACTAAAAACCACCCTCATCCACACTAGCAAGCATGGATCCCATGTAGATGCATCAAGGAAAGTTCATTGATAATCATAGAGGCACCAAAATAACTCTAACTTATGCTACCTTCACCCTACAACCTTGTTGAAACATTCTATAGCCTCTAGATACTTCAAAATTATCCAAAAATATCATCCCCCTTTCATCCATGCTGGGGCCACCATGCCTAGCATGGAAAAATGGGGATGATTGCATGAGGTATTAAGGAGCCTCAAAATTGCTAAATTTTAACCTTAAACCATATCCCTCTACCCCTATAGCCCTAGTAGCTTTGAAACCTTGTTGAATATTATCAAAAGTGGCTAAAAGCCTGGGCTCAAGTGCATCCACCTTAGAGGGGGACCTTATCCATGCTGAGCATCCTAGCCCTAGCATGGATGAAAGGGGGTGAAACCAAAACTAGTGAAATTCTAATGGAAATTGACTTTTGACAGCAACCCAACCCTTTCAAAAGTTAATGAAAATAGTTCAAAAATTCCCTCCTTTGGTTTTACATAGTAAGGAGGATCCTATCCACATTGGATAGCATATCCCTAGTGCGGATGGAGAGGGGTAACCCAAAAAAAAGCATCTTAGAATCCTCAAACGTACTAGATTTTGACCCTATGCTTTCATAATCGACATTGGTAACCCTAGAAACACACATGCATTACCAAAACTATAAAAAAATAGAAAACAATAGGTTCATTTAGCTCTTCCACATTGGGGGTCATCTCTTCCATGCTAGCAAGTGTGGATCTAGTGTGGATACTAGGGGTGACTCTTAAATAACTCATAGACACCTCAAACTAACACTAGATGGGCTTGTGTCCACTCTAGCACCTTTTTTGTACCTCCCAAGGCCCTCAAACTCTACAAAATTGATTACAAATAGACAAAAACTATGCCCCTTAAATCTTCCTAACTAGATCCATGCTGGCTAGTGTGGATCCATCATGGAAGAATGGGATAATATCCAAAAACCACTTAGGAACACTCAAAATTGACAAATTTTGATCTTAAACCCTAGCCCTTGACTTCAGCAACTCTGGGAGCTACTATGCATGGTCAATTATGATGAAAACTAGCCTAGATCTAATATTTATGATTCATACAAACTAGGGAAGGCCTCTTCCATGTTTGACAATGTGGAACAAACTTGGGAAAGCTGCTTTTTCACTTTTGGTAGCAAATTGACACTCCCAAAGACCAAAAACCTACATTGGAAAAGCCTAAGACCTCATAGCCTCAAGTTGATATCTATTGGATCTTGTTTTGGCTTCTAAATCTCATCAACTCTCATCTTTCATGTTGGAGCAACTCCTCAAGCATGGATTAATGGGGCTGTAATCTTACGTAACCTCATATAGCCTCTAGACATGACAAAAATTAGTCAAAAACTTAGGAAATCATAGTTTGCAATCCTAGAGGCTTAGAAACCTAGTCAATGTGCTCCCAAACCATCCAAAAACAATGATCAAGGACACCCCCCTTCTTCCATGCTAGGGCCACCATGCTTAGCATGGGAAAAAGAGGAAAAGCTATTCCAACTTGTTTTACCACTCAAAAACCTCTAAAATGGCCTCAAAATGTAGCTAAGGGATGCACAACTACTAGATCTTGGTTCCATATTCCCATGCAACCCTATTTTGTTTACTACTAATTTATATTATCCATGCTAAGCCCCCTCCTATCTATGCTAGCTAGCATGAAAATAGGGGGTGAAGCTTCAAAACCTACTTTTAAACCTTTTTTAACCTCCAAACTGACCAATTTTGATAGATTTGGCCCTACGTTGCTTTGGGAAGGCCCCAAAACCTTAACATTGATCCTTTGGATGCCATACAACATATTTTCCTTAGTCTCCCTAATGACTCCATGCTGGCTAGCATGGATCTAGTGTGAAAGATGTTTTCAAGCTACAAAAAAGGTTCCAAAACTTGAAACTTATGCTAAAACTAGTCCATTCCCTTCCCCAATCAACTACGTGGACATGCAAGCCATAGGAAGTTAAAAACTGATCAAAACAAGCTTGGAAAAATTTCTAGATGTTTCATCCATGCTAGGGATCACCCTTTCCATGTTGACCAACATGGAAACAATGGGGGTCCATTGTGGAAGCCTTAAAAGCCTTGCTTTCTCAATCCAAATAGCTTAGAAACAACCTCTGTTGATGCCCAAGCTCATCCAAAATCCTTGTATCCTTAAATCATGGCCTGATAAGGCCTGAAATTGGCAAAACATAAGCCTTGTTTAATCTATATTAGCCATGTTTTACCATATGTAGCCTATTTTACTTGATTCGACCTTATTTCATGATGTTTTGACTTGTTCTTATTCTTGCTTTGCATGGTTGACCTTTTGGTCTCACATAGCCTCTATATAACTTCATGCTTTTTCATATTCTCTTTGTTATAGCCTTTGTTGATTCTTGTTTAGCCTTGGATTGGTGTCAAAAGATGGGGTTTGACCTTCTCTAACCATCATTTGGCACCATGTAACCATGGCCTGCTAAGGCCTTAAACTAGCATCATAGTATGCTAAGACTCTAAACTAGCATCATGGCTCACTATGGTCTTAAACTAGCACCATGGCTCGCTATGGCCTTAAATTGGCATCATGGCCCACTAAGGCCTAAAACT
>MNCI01035905.1:9839-21159 GCA_015680685.1 Gnetum montanum
ATTCTAACTCTAGAGGGATCAAACTACCAGAGCTTCGCTACTTCTAAAACTGGGATGTGAAACAAGGGAGAGCCACCTCTTATTTATAGATATGGTGGTGCACTGCGATATCGCGGTCGATGCACAACGCGTCTCATCAACTTTGCTTGAGTACGATTACCTTCCTCTCCATTAAAGGCTTGGACTAATCAATAGCCCCCTTCAACTCATTGATGCTACCTTATATGGTCTTCTCATTAGTTGGTCCATGATATTGCATAAGATATTAAACATTAAACATAAAATACATATCAACATCATTTAGTAAATCAATCTTAAAAGAATTATCATTAATCTTAGCTTTAATTTGGAAGGCCCCATCTTCTTAGCTTTCAATTTAGAGAAGTTAACAGCTCTCAATTGCTTCTTCTTTAAGTGCATCCAAACCAAGTTATGAATAGAAAAATTAGGCTTCCACTTATTCTAATTCCTCTTGAGGACTCTCTCTTCAGCCTTCTTCTTAAGGTTTTATTTTACTTGTGCATGGAGATCCCTCATCTCTTGCAAAAATTAGCATTAAGTTACGTTTCACTATCAAATCTCTTCAAAGTGTCCACTGTCTTTGGATAAAACCCATAGTTCACCTCAAATGAACTATTGCTAATAGCAACATGAAAAGTCTTATCATATGAAAACTCAACATACTTCATCTTGATGTTGAAAATTCTCTTACTCATCCTTTCTCCACCATGAAAATCAAAATGTAGATTACCTTCATGTCATCCATTCATTTCATGGCTAAGACAATCAATTTCTTCACTATCAATGTTCATATTAACATGAATAAGGATCTTCTTCTAATGACTAATACTATAGCTGTAATCATTAGGAAAACTACCATTATTAATCTTGCTCTTATCAATAATGGCATCCAAAGTTACATTACTTCCATCATGCATAACATAACTCAAAACTTCATCACAATCACCACCATGATCATGATTATCATGATCACAATGAAACAAACAACTATCAAGATGAAATGAAAAACTAGAATCCAACACACTAGTTTCCACATTAGAGACATGACTATTATCTACAAGGTAAAGCTTAGACTCATTTATCTTTTCATGGATGCTTCTATCTATCTTTGGTTCAACTTGACCTTCAACATGTGGTGATCCAATCTCATGAAAGCTTAAAGCTTCAAGATTCCACATAGTAGTCTCCAAATCCCTTGGTTTCTCCTCTTTAAAGGAATCATCAACAACTTCTTATTTTGAAGGCTCATCTCTCTCCCTGAGATAACCTCAACTTGGCGAAGAATCTTCTTTTTCTTGCCATAAGGTATAGAACAATTGCACAAGGAATAAGTATCCTACCATCTAGTGATGCTCTTGATGATTCTTAAAGTAGTTCCTTGATCTTTGTCACTCCTTTGGCCTTGATCCACCATCTCTTGTCACCTATGAGATAGAAACTCTTCTTGATGAGTGGCATGTACCATCTTGAACCTAGAAGATCTCTTGGTCTATTTGATGAAGCACTTGATTCCCTCACTTAAAAATTTTGAGTATTAAGCACTCTCTTACTCAATAAGAGATTCTTGAGAACTCATTTTCTCATTGATGTCTACTTCATCATATCTTTCATATTCTTTCTTAAACACCTTTGGAAATTTCTCCTTCAAGCCTAGCACACTTGTAGGAATTTCAACCTGCACATCATCATGGTTAATGGAAATTATTGTCATAACAACAAGACAAAATTAGTTTCACCATGTTCCTTAAGATATTCCCTTTCTCCTAGAAGGATTAAGAAATAATTAGGTAAGCTTTGCTACCTTACTTATTCATCTATCATAGGAATCAAATCATGGATTCCACTCCATACATCCCTTAGTCTATCAAACTGGTCACCATTGTCAAAATTCCAAGGTCTACCAAGAATTGCATCATCAAAATCTATTGGAAGCACATCATACTTCACAAAATCATGAAAAATTACAATTTTAAAATTAAAGTTAATTATTCCCTCACCTCTTGGAAAAAGTCTTAAGACAACCAATGCACCTTATAGGGTCTCAGATGAGTGAAGGGTTGATTTTTTACGGTGTATGGTTAAGCAAGTCTGAGGTATATGATTTTTATGATTTTTCTATTTTATGTCTTCTAAGCTAAGAGTGAAGGGTTGAGAAGCTAAGCACTAACTCTAACTAATGCACTAAGTCTAAATTACCTAGCGTCAGCATCCGTTCCCACTTACCGTACACACCCTGAACCTATGCAACTGTGGCTACCAAACGCTAATCATTACTGGGATCACCACACGTAACGCACATGCTTGAAGTGGTCGTACTGAGGCACCTAACAAGCCTAAGCATGATAAGCATCCGTTTCTTGACTATTTGTACACACCCGTAAATGCTCATAATCAAGTCGTACTCATCCCACGTTCTAGGAGATAAGGGTGAGAGAAACTAATTGCGATGAGTAGCCAATTCCTTGACTATTTGTACACATTCGTAAATGCTCGTAATCAAGTCATACTCATTCCATGCTATTGTAGGTAATAAATAACAGGTAAGAAATAACATGTAATAAATCCTATTCCATGCACTGCAAGGTTTATTTGGAAAGCTCGTCTTTATTGCCATACACAACTTGCATTCAGGTACAAAGTTGCTCGAATAAAGATCCGTTCACTTTGGGACTCCTACTGCGGGCACATGGAATATATTCTATCTTTGGAGTGATTGATCTACCAGAGTTTCCCTACTTCTAGCCTAGGATTAGGAATAAGGGGAGTGTTGCCTCTTATTTATAGATATGACGATGGACCGCGATATCGCAAGGGATGCGATATTGCGGCTCATGCGATATCACGTCCCATTAGCTACCTTGTGAAGTAGACATTCCCATTGCTTGTGTCTCCATTCTCAACATTTGAAGCATTTTAGTTTTGATGAGTTGCTACCTTGACCTTTGCCTCCCTTGCCTTGGTCCTTCTTAGCTTTACCCTTCTCATCATCTCTTTCAGTCTTCTTATCTTAGTCATCATCCTTGTCCTTAGATTTAGACTTGGATTTCTTATCATATCAAGATCCCTTCTCCTTACTCTTAGAAGTTTCTTTGCTCCTATTTTTGAATCCACCTGATTTCTTCTTAATCTTGAGTGTCAAATCATAATCCTCATCAAGAGTTTGTGGCTTATAAAGGGATAACTCTTATTGGTACATCATTTTGAGACCTCCTAAAAAGATTGAAGCTTACTCATACTCCTTCCAATTTACCTTAGCTTGATGGAATAGATCCCAAAATTTGATGTAGAATTCTTTGACCTCCTTGTTACATTTCCCTAGGAATTTCAACTTCATAATGGTTTCTTATCATTGACAAGATTGTTCAAATTTCCTATTCAGCCTATATTTCATCAAATCCCAATTTTTGATAGGTTGACCATTTTGCCTTTCATAACCCTTGGATTCCTTCTAATCTAGATTCAACAATTGGTGCCCTCAAGTTATTTGGTATCTCTTCCAATTGAAAATTCTTCTTAAGTATCTTTAGCCAACTTGCAAAAGCATTGGTCCCATCTACATCATTAAAAGTATTCAACTCTACATATGGAAGTATTGAAGCATTTCTGAATGCTCTAGCAAGCCTTGCTTTATCTTCGTCTCCAAGCTTACTTGAAGAAGTAGTATTGAATTGTCATTGGAGCCCTTGAAGTTCTCATTTAAGGAATAGGACTCCCTCCCATTGAAATCTTTAGCTGATGATTTTCTACACTTCCACAGCTAGATTAATCTTCCTCTTCATCCACTCCATCTCCACTGGTTGTGAAACTTTTTTATTTGAATGTACATGATCTTCATCGTTATGGGTCTAGATATGGATAAGACCAACATTTTTGTCTACATTCCCACTAATTTAATCCAATTGAGAAACCATCATTTGGAAGGCAAACTTCATGCTCTCCATGTTGTAATTCAAAGCTTGCACCTATTTCTTCTTGGGTATGATTTGAAATTGACATAGTTCCTAACCAAAATGCAAGCAACAAAAAAAAACTAAGCTCCAATACCAATAATGTTGGAGTAGGTTCATTCCATAATTAAATCACCTTCAATGCATTAAATCTAGATATTATGCAAAGACAAAATTTTATGCTAGAAAATAAGAAAACTAGCTATCTTTAATTAACTTATTATAAGTTTACAATAGGGTTCACACAATCCAAACACATCCAAAACCTATCAAACTCAACCAATATTGCAAAGCATGAGGCTCTAAAACCATACAATGATTTCTCTCAATGCAAGACAACTAATAGAAATCTCTCCCACAACTTGGGATTGAGATCTCAACTCACAAGTGAGATATATGAGAATAGAACATATAGACCAACACATCATAAGCTAATATTGGAGATGTAGTCACCAATTATACTCATCCAATGTGCTCACCCACTTTCTCTTGCTTAGCTTTCCACTCTCAAGAATGTTTCTCTTACTCATCCTTGCCTCCTTATTCAACAATGATGAATACATTAATATTTATGTCAAACCAAAAGATAAGAATTGTAGAAATCTTTCCTCAACTCATCTTGAGGTTTTTCAAATGTTTTCCAAGTCTTCATACCTTCTCCCTAGTTGTTTTCATCTTTTTCCATCACATTTCAATTGTTTCTTAAACTAAGATCGGCATTTTTGGAAGTTTACCCATCCATTTGGGTCATCTCTAGCTTTGCTAGGATGTCTTCTATGAAAACCTAGCTTTCAGCTGGGAAATTTGCTATTTTTCCTAGGACATCCCAAATTATAGTGGGATGTCTCAACTAGAAAGTTCCAATTTCTAGTGGGACATTCCATTTGTAGGGGCCAAATACAAAAAATGCTTGTTTTAATGTCTGGAACCTCTAGATACCTCACAACAAGTCTCCATAGATCCTAGAACCCTCTAAACTCATCAAAATGAGTCCAAAATACCATAAAACATGCCAAAACATCTAGGAATCATCATAACAAAAATCAACATAAGAAGAAACACAGAAATAGGACACACTCATCAAGGTCTTCTTTAAGCACAAAACCTACAAAAAAAACTTGTAGGACAAAGCATAAAGAAATTGAAAGAGGTGTTCCAACACCATTTTTGTATGACATGGTGTTATTTTCTTATTGGGGCATTACTAACTTGTGTGTTTTAGAAAATAAGTATGATTTACATTCAATGCCTTGAGTGCCCATGGATACTTGTAGGTTTGGTTATACAAGGGTATTAAAGATAGGACCTTGCTTTTGGAAGGATCCACTTGTATAACTCTTGTGTCTCATACGTGATGACCAACTCCACATCATCTTGTACCTCCTAGATATTATAGCAATAATTTTTTTCCTACATATTCATACTCATTCATAAACTTAGTAATTTTGATTAAATCATCTTCTAAACCATAGTTAACTTATCATGGTCATACTCCTTCATTAACATATTTTGACATTAAATTCTTACATTCTAAGCATTTGTGGACCTTTTGGTATGTCAAAATGTTAAGACAAATGGAAGACAAGGTTGTTTGTATGTGTGTGATTATTGTGCTTGTAGGACAAGAACTTGGATTAAGATAAGAAGGTTTGCAAAAGATCAAGGTTGTGGACAAGGAACAAAGAATTCAAAGTACAAAGGAAGGTTGAAGAAAGATGTCTCCAAGAAATAACATAAGTCTTGAAAAAATTGAAGGATGCATAGGAAAATACATCTTTGCAAAACAACAAAAGTCTTTCATCAAGCAAAGATGTCTTTTCCTAGACAAAGATGTCTTCATAGAATGCAGGCTAGTTTTAGAAAGACATCTCTCACCAAAGAAAGACGTCTTCCTAGAATAAAGGCAAATATAGAAAGATGTCTCAACCATGAAGAAGACATCTTCCATGACCATTAACTAGCTATTGCATGAGTTTTAAGATGGATTTGAAAACATGAAAACTATAAGAAGACATCATTCTCATTAGAAAATGTGCAAGCCTTTGTATAATCATTGTGTAATCAATTGTCAATCATTGTAATCATTGTTGCTTCTCATTGTATTATCATTTGTCAATGTAAAGTGTGTTTTACTTCAAAGTGCAAGGATTAAAAAATTAAGTTGCATTCATCCCTTGTAATTATTGTTCTCTCTTATGATCCTACAAAGTTGATGTGATTTTTGTCAGAAGGCATCTTGCTTGAGCTTGTCGAGATCTTGCAAGATTTAATGGTTGTGTAGTGCCATAATACTCTGGAGTAGAGCTAAAGGTTGTAAAGGTTGTGAAAGCCTAGAAATAATATTCTAAGCTTGTTGGGACCTTGCGAGGTTGAGTGGTTGGTGCAGCATCACAACACTTCATAGTGGAGCTTAGATCTTGTATAGGATGTGTTACCCTTCAAAAGAAATTTGAGAGAAATAAAGTCTAGAGGTGTGCTTGTGATCTACCCTCTAAGTGTAGACCATCAAAATTGGGAAATCATGTTAAATTTTGTGTGTGTGCCTTGTTCAAAGAATTTCAATTTAGGGAACTTATTCATCCCACCCCACCCCCACCTTCTAAGTTCAACGATCCTCAATTGGTATCAAAGCTTGGTACTCTTCTTTGTCATCATCAACTTCAAGAGTGAACAATAGAGGGGACATATTACAAAAAGCCACCCCTGTTTGATGAATTTGAATTCATCTATTTGAAAGCTACAATGCAAGGTTTCTTCGAATCCATGGAGTTTGAAGTCTGGGAGTCAGTCCTTGAAGGCTATGCTCCACTTGTCAATGGCTCCACTGGCATCGTGAAGCCTCACAACAAATGGACATAAGAGGAGAAAGATAAGTTCATGTTTAATTCTAGAGTAGACAATTGTTTATATTATGTTTTGAATAAATTTGAATTTAATAGAGTAGCATGATGTAAAATAGCCAAAGAAATTTGGTAAATTTTAGAAGTTGCATATGAAGGTACCTCTATTGTTAAGTAGTTAAAATTGTTAGTCTTGCAAAGTGTAATACCTATTCATAGGAAGTAAGAGCTAACACCCAAAGACCCCTAGAGAGAAAGCTAGTAGAAAGAAGAAAATGCACATGTGGCTTTTTTTCTACAACAATGAAACTAACATTAACCTATAAAATTAAAATGAAATCAATAGTTCCTATATCTAGCTTTGAAATAGGTCAATTGATATTAACTTTAAGAATTAAGAGATAATTTTAAAAAGAAATAGCCATAGTAAAATATCTATGAAAGATTCATTAGATTAATAAAAAAGCAAACTTTTTTTTGTTCAACCTAAAAAGAAATATCTAATTAGGATCATTTACACATTTGTAAACCAAAGAAATGACCATAGAAGCAGATAAATTAATAATCTCAGATTTGTTCAATCACATAATAATATTTTATAATTTCCAACAACACATAAAACAAGATCATCTAAATTTAACTCTTGTAACCATTTTACCATTCATCATTTAATCAAGAAATTCATATGTTCAATAGCAGAGAATAAATAGATGACAACCATAAATTAACATCCTAGGTTTTCCCCCACTCCATCAACTTATAAAAAGATATCAAAATCAAACTTGAGAACATATAGGAAAAAAAGTATAATTCAAGATTCAGATCCAAGATTTATGCATTCAAAGGAGGATGATTCATCAACCAAATTCCAATCAAAACCTAAGAATTCAAAAATTTTAAAACATTTACAATTACCCATGGTTCCAAGGATACTCTCACTTTCTGCTGGCGGTACCAATCCTCATATCAAGGATCCTTAGCCCCTATTGGCAATCTTTTGCCAAAAATGCCCCAAATCATTATGGGTGTTTATGAATCATTACAAAAAAAACTTTCATCCAAGTCATTTAGGTGTGAGAGTGCAGATGATTGGTGGAGAGATCCAAAAAAAGCAGTAATGGTTTCAACAATCTAAGCTTACAACAACAATCTTGATAATTTCATACAAGCATGGTGAAGGTGGTTAGGCAAGAAAGAAGAGAGACATTTGAGAAAATCAGCCCTTGTTGGCCATTATCAAGCATAAAAAAGATGGATCATTTTACCTCCTTGCTTAGATATCTTACTTACTAGGAGAATCATCAAAATATTGGATTGCTATGCAGCACTTGTTTTCTTTCTCCTTACTATCTCCTCTAGCAACCATAGTCTTCTCTCCCTTTCCAACCACACTCCCTGTTGTTGTATCTTTTTTTTCTTGTTTTTCTCAACTGCTTTTTCCTTGTGTGTTTTCTTTTCCTCTCCTCCTCTCCCTATTTGTAGGTGGAATAAGGGATAATGGATAGTTTGTTGTAACTAACTTTTTGGGAATTGTTAATTTTATTTTCTTTCTTTTGAAAGTTCTCTCTCTTTTTTTCTTCAGCAATGAGTCATGAGTTTAATTCTGTTCATGATTATTATAAAAAAATCAATAAAATATGTATATTCATAGGTTGCATGTTCAATTCCTAAATCAACAAATTTTGATATTTTAGAATTCATATTTTGCTAGATCTCATGTTTAATTCCTCTTGATAATTACAAAGCATTCTAATGTAATATCTATCTCTTTATCATTTAGAATTGTCGTAAGCTACAAGGAAAGAGTTTTTAAAATAAATTCATGATAAGGGTAGTTCAGGATACATAATTAAATAAGGCACCTTCTTTTTCAAGTCATTAGCGATGTGAATTTTCTGATCATATGACAAGCCCTGAAAGGTCATCATGTGACCTTTCTACAACCATGGAGAGGGTACTTATACTCTACTATTTTAAACTAAAAAGAACAATGCATCACATTTAGATTAAAAAGAATAATAATAAAATATAAAGTTATGGTATTTGCACACAATATCCCTAATTCATGGATCAGGTTCCTCCAACTTGATTCATAGGTCAAGTTCCTTAGTAATGAGCATTCTTTTGCATCTCAACATACCTATTTTAGCTCTTGAGGCACACCTTAGAGTATTTTCCTCTATTTTTCTTTTGTTTCTTAGCATCTCTATTGAAATAGAATAGAAAATATTTTGTTTTTTCATATATTTATTATTATTATTATTTTAAAACAGTCCTAGCATGTATTTTAAAGCATATTTCTTATGCATAAAGTATTTAAACATTTAATCATAATACATATAAAAATTTGGTCAACAAATTTATTACTTTTCTACTCAGAAATTTCCACCACAATCCAAACAAAGCACACACACAACTTGACAACAAAACATGCACACAAACACACAGAAAGACTATTACAATCGTTAATGAAAAAACTCAAGGAGAAGTGGTTCGTTACATCCTCCTCCTCTTAAGACATTTCCTTCTGGAAATGTTTAAATAGGTGAGGGTAGCTCTCTCTCTAACCCCATCCTTCATCTCCCAAGAGGTTTTAGATCCATTCTAATTCCAATCAAGCTAGACTCAGCATAGTGTATGGTGCTTGAGATTGAGCACCCTCTAGTTTGAAATCTAAATTGGTTGAACTTGGATAGTACAATTTGGATTGACTTGAAGGTTTTCCCAATGCAAACAATGCTTATAATCATAAACATACCTCCTTAACATAGAAACATGAAAAACATTATGTAAAGATGATAAACTATGAGGTAAAGCTATTCTATAAGCAATAGTACCAATTTTATCTAAGACTTCAAAAGGGCCAATAAATCTAGGTTTAAGCTTGTTCTTTTTAACACCTCTAATGACATTTTTACAGGGTTTGACTTTCAGGAATACTTTATCTTCAATAGAAAATTCCAGGTCCCTCCTTCTATTATCTGAATAACTATTTTATCTATCTTGTGCTTACTTTAGTCTCTCTTTAATTTGATTCACCTTAAGTTACAAATCCAAAATCATTTTAGGCCTAAAAATTAATTTTCCTTAGGGCAATCCCAAGATCTAGGAACTCTACATTTTCTACCATACAAGGCTTCATAAGGTGCCATTTCAATGTTGCGTTGGTAGTTGTTATTGTAGGAAAATTCTACAAAGGGTAATACCTTATCCAAATTTTTATGATGATCCAATAAATTGGTTCTTAAAAGATCTTGTATCACTGGATTTGTTCTTTTAGCCTAACCATCAGTTTTTGGATGATAGATTATGCTAAAATTTAGTTTGTTCTAAGAGCTTGCTGGATAGGTTGCCAAAAATGAGATGTAAACTTTGGATCCTTGTCTAAAATGATTTTCTTAGGTATGCCATGCAATCTAACTATTTCTTGAATATAAATTTCTACAATCTTTCTAGCATCGTAATCTAATTTCACTTTGATGAAGTGTGTTGACTTTGTCAGCCTATCAACTACCACCATTATGGAATCATATCCTCCAAGAACTTTAGGTAACCCAACAATAAAATCTATTCCAATCTCATCCCATTTCCATTCTGGAATATTCTGTGGTTGTAAAAGACCTCCTAGTACTTGATGTTTAGCCTTAACTTGCTAACATGTTAAACACCTTACCAAAAACTCAGCAACATCTTTTTTCATTCTAGGCCACCAAAATTATTTTTTGAGTCCATGTAGCATTTTTTTTGCCCCTAGATGACTTGTATAAACTATTTCATGGTGTTCTTGCATTACCAAATTTCTAAGTTCTGCATTGGCTAGAACATATTAATGATCTAGGAAAAGTAGCAAATCATCAATAGTAATCTTAAATTCATTTTCTAGTTGACCTAGGTTCTTCTTTTCAAATTTCTCAGCAAAGAACTTATCATTTTCTAGTCCCTTTCTGATGAGACATGGATTGCACAAGCCGCGATATCGCGTACACGATATCGTGTCGTTTCCTGTGATATCGCATATGCGATATCGCAGTCCACCACCAAATCTATAAATAAGAGGCGGAACTCCCCTCATTTCACATCCTAGGCGTAAAGTAGCGAAGCTCTGGCGGATTGATCATCCCAGAGATAGAATATTTTCCATGTGCCCGTAGTAGGAGTCCCCCAAGTGAACGGTTCTTTATTCGAGCAGCTTTGTACCTAAACGCAAGTTGTGTATGGCAATAAAGATGAGCTTTGTGGATAAACCTTGCAGTGCATGGATAGGTTTAATTAATGTTATTTATTGCTTTCCTAGTAACACGGCATGAGTACGACTTAGTTACGAGCATTGACGAAAATGTACGGCTAGCCAAGGAATCGGCTACTCATCGCGATTAGTTTCTCTCACCCTTTCCTCCTAGAACATGGGACAAGTATGACTTGATTACGAGGATCTACGGATGTGTACGGCTAGTCAAGGAATCGGCTGCTTTTCACACTTAGGTTAGTTAAGTGCCTCAGTACGACCGCTTC
>MNCI01035905.1:25530-45916 GCA_015680685.1 Gnetum montanum
CTTTGGGGAGGACCCACAGACATTCCTATTTGGAGCATTAGTTAACTTCTTTTCCTTAACATTTTGCAATTAATTATTATTTTGTTCATTACCATTTTGACATCCATTTCATCGATGCCATAGTTGTCCCTTTTTACCTATCTTTCTTACTCATTTTCTTTCTTCATTCTAACGCTACCAGAGGTTCGCGATTACTCATGGGGGTACGGGGCTTGATTTTTCAATTTTTCTCGTAAGCCTTGAATTTTTTCATTTTTCTTTTTAACCTCTACACCTTCGGTAGTCATAATTTACATCTTCCCAGATCCATATCAGCCATACCACAACCTAGCCAATGCGTTTACACCAAAGAAAGGTATTATTTACTTAATAATTCAATTACCCTTGCTAATATATGATTGTGTTGTGTGTGCAGATGGCAATCATACAACAACGAATCGGATCTGGAGGAAGCACTTGGAATGAAGCAGCACTGAAGCAGCTATGCAAGGAGCAGAATTAATAATGTGCTTACAGATGGACAACGGAAGGCGCAATCTAGGCGTTGGCAGCAGCAAGACTCTTCTCTCTTCTTCTCTTCTATTCTCTCTCCTCTTTTCTCTCAGCTACCAAATGTGGCCTGATTCAGGGTGTACGACAAGTGGGAATAGATGCTGATGCTAGGACTTAGTGCTGTAGTTAGAGTTAGTTTTAGTTTCTCAACCCTTCATCGTTTAGCATAGGAGATAAACAGTAGAATACCAAAAAAATCATATACCTCGGACTTACTTAACCATACACCGTGACAACAACAAGTAAGTCTGGGAAGACAATGAATGATTAACCCCAAGTGTTCCATGGGGCGTTTAGGCATTTAGTCTGCGGAGTTCGACTGGATCGTGCGTGCTACACTCATTTTGTATGGTTGAGTGTAGGGGTACCTCGCCACTCATCACTTTCTAATCAAATAAACAATTGTACTCTGAAGTAAAAATGTTTCCTTAACATACCTCCTTTGATTGAGAGCATCTACCACCTTGTTTCCTCTACCCTCATGATAAAGGAGCTCAAAATCATAATCACACAAGAATTCTAACCAACGTTTTTGCCTCATGTTCAAATTAGGCTAGGTGAAAATGTATTTTAAACTTTGATGACCTAACCATAATATAAATTTCTTTCCATATAAATAATGTCTCCATATTTGCAAAGCATGGACCACTACTACTTGTTCCAAATCATGCACTAGGTAATTATGTTCATGAGGTTTTAATTGTCTTGATCCATAAGCAAGTACATAATTTTGCTACATTAAAACACATTTTAATCTCTCACTGGAGGCATCTATATATACATCAAACTAAACATTTTCTGAAGGCATGATTAATATAGGAGCTGGTGTTAATAATTCTTTCAACTTTTGAAAAAGCCAAAGTACATTTCTTTGGCCATTGGAACTGATTGCTCTTCTTTAGCAATGATGTTAAAGGGGCTAAAATTTTTGAAAGATCTTTTAGAAACCTATGGTAGTAGCTTGCTATCCCTAAGAAACTTCTGACCTCTGTAACATTCTTAGGATGAGGACAACTAATTATTGCATCAATTTTATTTGATCAATTGCTAACCCTTTGTTTGATAGACATGATCAAGAAACCTTATTTCAGATTGCCAAAATGCACATTTGCTCTCACTTGCATACAACTTATGTATTTTAAGGATTTATAAGATGATCCTTAGGTGTTGCTCATGTTTCTCAATTGTCTTAGAATATATTAAAATAGCATCTATGAACACTAATACAAACTAGTCCAAAAATGGCTGAAAAACTTGATTCATCATGCTCATAAAGGTAGCTGGAGCATTAGTTAAACCAAAAGGAATAATAGTGAATTCATAATACCTTGTTTGGAAAGTTGTTTTTAAAATGTCTTCTTCTTTGATTATTAGTTGGTAATATCTTGATTTTAAATCAATTTTTGAAAATACCTTTGCCTGTTTGAGTTGATAAAAAAGGTCATCAATTCTTGGAAGAAAATATTTATTCTTAATAGTTACCTTATTTAGCTGTTGATAATCAATGCATAGGCATAACGTTTCATCTTTCTTCTTGACGAATAGAACTAGTGCTCCCCCTGGTAACACACTAGGCCTAACGAATCCCTTATTCAATAGGTCTTCAACTTAGGTTTTTAACTCATGCACCTCAACTAGTGACATTCTATATCGTGCCTTTGAAGCTGGAGCACTCCCTAGAAGAATTTCAATCCCAAATTCTACCTTTATTTTTAGTGGCATACCTAGTAACTCATTAATAAATACATTTTTAAATTCATCTACAACTAGATAGTCCAATGGTGTTTTCTCCTGTTGGCAATCATTATCATTGCTAGTTTCATACAATTAGATCAAAATTGTTGTTGTTTTTTGTTTACACTTCTTGCACCATTTTTTTTGTAGAAATAATGTTTCTTGAGCAATCCCAAGGCTAATAGAAAATTTTTTGGTTTATTTCTCCATTGTTAATTTTTATGTAGTTCTATCTAGAATCAATTTTGCCTTATTTTTCACCAACTAGTCCATACCCAAAACCAGATTGTATGATTCTAAGTTCATAACAAGGAAGTGCATAACATAAGGCTAATTCATGATTTTTATCTCACAACTAGGCATAAAATATTCTAAGGCTTTATGGTCACCTTGAGCTAATTCCACTTTTCCCATATATGGTAAGAGATGAATTTTACTCAATATTTTAACCAAAGAAGCTAATATAAGTGAATTTGTTGATCCACTATTAAAAAGAATGGTAATAGACTAACAATTAATGATACCTATTGTTTCTTGGATTGATGTTTGATATTCCACTCCTACTGGAACAATTGTTGCAGCATATAATCGATGAGAATGCTAGCTGGTGGCTGGAGATGTTTGTCCTTGTCCTTTAAGAGCCTTTATTTGCCTAAAAATGGGCTCCTCCACATGTCCAACAACCCTTCCTTGGCCCTCTAAGGGTTGATCCTTCACTTTGTATCATTCCCATTTGATTTCTTTCATTAAATCATTTTCCATCTGATCCTTGACTTCTTGGTACTTTAAATTGTCACTTGGATTTTTGAGATATTGTGGTGGATTTATCAAAATTTTTGCTATTAAAATTATTCTTCCTTTGTGATTTTTCCATGGCATCAATTCCTTTCTAGTTTGTTGATAGCGATTCCTTCTTCCTAATGAATTTAGCTTCCACAAATTTAGCTTTATCAATAACTACTAATAAGTTATCCAACTTGAACAAATTAACTTTTTCTTGGGCTGAAGGATGCAAGCCATCGATAAAGTTTTTTATTCTCATGTATTCTAGAATTTCTAGTGTATACATCATTAAATTAACAAACTCACATTCATATTCAGTTACATTCTTGGATTCTTGTTGTAGGTGCAAGTATTCTCATCTTTTTTTTTCACATGCGCTTTTGAAATATATCTTGTTTTGAACAATTGTACAAATTCATTTCATTCAACACCTTCATTATGAATTTTTACTTTTTTAGTACTCTACCAATTTTTAGCATCACCTACCAAAACACGAGTTGCAAGAAGAACTCTTTCTCTAGCATTTGTATGTAATAGTTCAAACAAATCATTCATCCTGAATAGCCAGGATTCAACTTGCTCTCCACTTAAAACTCCATCAAATGATGGTGGCTTGCACTTCAAAAATTCTTACAACTTGACAGCCCATTGTTCACCTCATTTTGATACTATCCTACCTCATTTTCCTCATGATTCTATATTATTGGCTATATATTTTGCTGTATAGTTGTAGTAACAAAAGTAACAGAATGGGCAAGTGCTACAAAGGCCTCTTCCCAATGTTGAGGAGGCTCATTCTCTTAGTTGCTAGAACTAACACCCCACTTATTCCTCATGCAAGTATTCATTATACTTACTATTCAAAGGCCTATACACACTTTGAATGTTATGCTTTAGTTGCCATGATAAACTATTCTAAATCAACATTGAAGCCATTTCTTTTCAATTTAGGCATATGAAAGATAGACCAACACCACATCAAACAATGCACAAATTTAGACTTCATAAGAGGTTTGAAGGAAAATAAAAGAAAGTATAACCTAGCACTTTGATACCAAAATCTAATACCCATTCATAGGGAGCAAGAGCTAACACTCGAAGCCCCCTAGAAAGAAAGCTAGTTGAAAGAAGAAAATGCACAAGTGGCTTTCTTTCTACAACAATCAAACTAACATTAACCTATAAAATTAAAACAAATCAATAGCACCTAGATCTAGCTCTGAAATAGGTCAATCAATATTAATTTTAAGAATTAAGAGATAATTTTAAAAAGAAATAGCCATAGCAAAATATTTGTGCAAGATTCATCAAATTAAAAAAAAAAACTTCTTTTATTCAACTTAAAAATAAATATCTAATTAGGATCATTTACACATTTGTAAACCAAAGAAATGATCACAGGAGTAGATAAATTAATAATCTTAGATTTGTTTAATCACATAATAATATTTTATAATTTCCAACAACACATACAACAAGATCATTTGAATTTAACTCTTGTAACTATTTTACCATTCATCATTTAATCAAGAAATTCATATGTTCAATAGCAGAGAATAGATAGATGACAACCATAAATTAACATCCCAAGTTTTCCCCCACTCCATCAACTTATAGAAAGATATCAAAATCAAACTTGAGAAGGTATAAGAAAAAAAAGTATAATTCAAGATTCAGATCCAAGATTTATGCATTCAAGATGGAAAGGGTTCATCAACCAAATTCCAACCAAAACCTAAGAATTTGAAAATTTTAAAACATTTACAATTACCCATGGGTCCAAGGCTACTCTCACTTTCTACTAGCAATACCAATCCTCATATTAGAGATCCTAGGTCCCTGTTGGTAATCTTTTGCCAAAAATGCCCCAAATCGTTATGGATGTTTATGAATCATTGATAATAACAACTCTCATCCAAATTATTTAGGTGTGAGAGTGTAGAGGATGGGTGGAGAGATCCAAAAAGAAGAAGAAGAAGCAATAATGGTTTCAACAATCTAAGCTTATAATAACAATATTGATAATTTTATACAAGCATTATGAAGGTGGTTAGGCATGAAAGAAGAGAGAAATTTGAGAAAATCAGTCCTTGCTAGCCATTATCAAACATAACAAAGATGGATCATTTTACCTCTTTGCTTAGATATCTTGCTTACTAGGAGGAATTATCAGAATATTAGATTGCTATGCAGCACTTATTTTCTTTCTTCTTGCTATCTCCTGTAGCAGCCACAACTTCTCTCCCTTCCTAGCCACACTCCCTACTATGGTATCCATTTTTTTTCTTTGCTTAACTACTTTTGGCTTGTGTGTTTTCTTTTCTTCTCCTCCTCTCCCTATTTGTAGATGGAATTAGGGATAATGGATGGTTTCTTGTAACTAACTTTTTGGGAATTATTTGTTTTCTTTTCTTTCTTTTTAAAGTTCTCTCTCTCTCTCTCTCTCTCTCTCTTTTAGCAATGAGTCATGAGTTAAATTCTCTTCATGATCACTATAAAAAGTCAATAAAAAATATATATTCATAGGTTGCATGTTCAATTCCTAAATCAACAATTTTTGATATTTCAGAATTCATATTTTGCTAGATCTTAGATTCAATTCCTCTTGATAATTACAAAGCATTCTAATGTAATATCTATCTCTTTATCATTCAGAATTGTCATAATATGCAAGGAAAGAGTTTTCAAAATAGATTCATGATAAGGGTAGTTTAGGATACATAATCAAATAAGACACCTTCTTTTTTAGGTCATTAGCGATGTGAATTTTTCCATCGTCTTACAAGCCTTGAAAGGTCATCACGTGACCTTTCTACAACCATGGAGAGGGTACTTATACTCTACTAATTTAAATTAAAAAGAACAACGCATCACATTTAGATTAAAAAGAATAATAATAAAATATAAAGCTACAATATTTGCACACAATATCCTTGATTCATGGGTCAGGTTCCTCCAACTTGATTCATAGGTCAAGTTCCTTAGTAATGAGCATTCTTTTGCATCTCAACATACCTATTTTAGCTCTTGAGGCACAACTTAGAGTATTTTCCTCTATTTTTCTTTTGTTTCTTAGCATCTATATTGAAATAGAACAGAAAAATATTTTGTTTTTTCATATATTTATTATTATTATTATTTTAAAACATTCCTAGCATGTATTTTAAAGCATATTTCTTATGCATAAAGTATTTAAACATTTAATCATAATACATATAAAAATATTATGAAAAAATTTATTACTTTTCTAATCAGCAATTTCCACCACAATCCAAACAAAGCACACATGGAACTTGACAACAAAACATGCACACAAACACAATAAAATACTATTACAATCATTAACACAAAAACTCAAGGAGAAGTGGTTCATTACACAAAGTGAATACGATAAGTTTAAAATGAGAGCAAGTGAAAAAATAAAAGATTACTTTTCTAGAGCTAATGATATTGTTTTAGACATTAGAGGTACTGGTAAAGATTTTCTCAAAAGTGATGTGATCATGAAAATGATCAGAACTCTTCAACCAAAGTTCAAACCTAAGGTCACAGTAGTTGAAGGAATTAGAGATTTCTCAACCCTAAAATTTGCAGAATTTTAAAGTGCTCTCATTACTTATGAAATTAATCTCATAAGGAATGGAGTTATTCAAGAAAGACTCATTGCCTTGAAGACTATCTCCAAGGAGAAGGAGATCAATGAGCATGATGAGGATGGTGAAGATGAGATTGCCTTTCTTACTAGGAAGCTACAACAACTAATAATGAGAAGGGACAAAGGAACATATCATTAAAGATTCAATCCATTCAAAGGTAAAGAAAGTGGTAAGAATATTTTGAATTCTAGTTTAGATTTCTCTTCTATAGAATGTTGGGTTTGTGGAGGAAGAGGCCATATAGCCTTTGAATATCCTAGCAATTTCAAGTTGTAGCCCAAGAATAAGTCCATTGAAGAAGAAAGAAGACCAACTTCAATACAAGTTAGGATGATGGGGAGTAAAGGGAAGAAGAAGTAGAAGATGATGCAAAAAATTCTCATCTCATCTACATGGCACTCACTAATGATGATGTTGATTCATCAGATGATGATCTTAATGATGATGAAAGGTTTGATCTTTTATGCAATGAGCTTTTGTCATTTCAAAGTCTTTACACTAATTAAATAAATAAGTCAAGTGTAAAGATCAGGAAATATCATTGTTAAATTTGACTATTTTTGATCTTTCTAAAAAACTCTCAGACTTAAGGGTTGAGAATGAAAAGCTAACCTTATCTTTAGAATAGGATAAAGTGGAAGTTGCAGATGTCAAATTAATAAATGAGAGATTGGAAAAGGGAAAGGAATTGCTTCAAATGGTCCTAGAACAAGGAATAAGTCCACATGATAAGAGTGGTATGGGATGCTGCACTCACAAATATTCATCACCTATAAACACATCTTAATCAAATAATCCACCAAAAGAAAAAGCTAGCACATCAAAATCAGAGGAAGCACCCATATCTCAAAAACGCATCGAAAGGTTTGATTATTCTAATCACTCATACTACCATAAGATAATTAGATTTTATTATTGTGATAGGTTAGGACATAAACAATAGGATTACAATCTTAAATATTATCATTGGTCATATCGTAGAACTCCTTGGTTTTATCAAAGTGCACCGACAAAGGATTTTGTGCAAGATCACAGGGGAAACCGAATGTCAACTCAAAAGACCAAAATAATCAGAGAAGAATGGAGAATTAAACAATAACGATAGAGGAATTAGAACATCCTCACCAACAAATTCGTAAGAGGAATTCATTCATTGGACATTAGAGAAGTTAAATTGAGAGGAGAATCCTCAGAAAAGGAAACTGATTCTCTAGCTATCTAAACTCCATCACTTTTTGACAATATAATAGGTAAGTAAAGGTAAGTTTTCTTTTGTTTGTAATCTTTCATTAAGACTATAGTCTATTGGTAGTCTTTCTGAAACTTCATCCTAACTTTGACAAAGACATCTTTCAAAAATGAAAGACATCTCTCTAAAGTTGTCTTCTTGTAAAAAAAGATATCTCTTTGATTTTCTATGCACTGTGGGCAAGATCTCTACTATGTGAGAAAGATGTCTACTATGAATTTCAAATGCAAGAAAGACATCTTTCTTTTGTAAAAGGAATATTCTTTTTCATTCAAAGCCCTTGATTTTCCACCACTGTAAGAGACAAAACCCCCTATTTTTTTCATATTTCTTCATATCTTTCCCATAGAGACAACTAGGGCTCCACCATTTTTAGCAATTTTGTTAGAGATGGCCCAAAAGAAGATAGGAACATCCAAGCCACCACCCAAGAAGCATTTAAAAGGGAGTTCCATTCATGTGCCACCCTCTTATATGCCCCAATTTCATAGCATGAGTGCACAACATAGGTTTGAGGCAACTCAAATCACTAGCATCTTTTTTGAATGTTCTCTTACTTTTCTAGCTCATAGACATCAAGCCCTACTAGACTATTTCAAGCTTTTGAACGGGAACACTATTATTAGTATGAATTTTATAGTTTTTGAGATACTAATTAGAGAATTTTATTATAATATTGTCATTTCTAATGCTATTGTTGGGGCTTTCACATCAATGGCTGGGGGAATTGTTGTTGAGATCTCTCCCCAAGTTATGAATGCAATTCTGGGTATCTCTAGTCTTGGTGTCTTCTAGTTAACCATTGATACTATGCATGATATTTACAAAAATGGTAGAATGTCTATAGCACACGATGAATTTTGTGATGTTTTATTTGGCAGAGATATGTCTTTTGATAATATGAGAAGCAAGATAACTTTTGAAGCCTCTACCTTGTCACTTATTATTCTGTATAACATCATGGTGAAAGGAGGTAGCTATAGTTATCTACTTCCACCCTAGGGTTTTGTACTTTATTGTCTTCTTATAGGTTTACCATTTCATCTGGGACACACACTTTCCCAAGATGTTTTGAACCTCTATGCCAAGGAGGGAATGCTTAGGCACCCCTACCTCATAAGTTTGTTGATTTGCTAGAAGGGTGTATCTATTCCAGAGTTGTCTTTAGTTAAAGGCAAGAGGAGTCTCAAAAAGTACATTGAGAATACGAGTACTTCCCATGCAATAGAAGTAGTACCAAGCACTAGACCTTTGAAATAAAAGAAGGAAGAATCTCTGCAGTTAAGATGATCAAAATCCACCACTGCTTAGATCAGTTCATTTCTAAAGAATCTTCTTTAGCCCTTTGCGTGAGCCATAGAGAAGTTTGGGAGGAACCTCTCTTACTTGTGTAAGAGGTTGGATGCAACTGGGATTTCACCTCCCTTCGATGGGTAGGTTTTTGAGGTGATTACTACTCCTCCTATCTCTATTAATGAGAATGATGTTCTTGCCCCACCACAACATTCTTTAGTAGCTAGATCCTCACATATGTATGACTTAGGGATTGGGGTCAAATTTAGAGCTAGAGGCATCCTTAGTTGATATCCAAGGAGAGAATCATGCTCCAATGCAAAAACTAAAGCACCATGATCTAGTCCCTCTTGCTTACTCAATTCCACCTCTTACTGATGCTCCTAGCTCTTTTGAGCAATGAGCTATGGAGAGCATATTTTAGACCACATCCCAATGGATAGTAGTATAGCAACCTCTAACTTCATTAGCTCCACCATATTTCTCTTGGTTTTGAGTGAAGCTTCATCCCACATGGGCTCATGTGTAGCAAGTTGAGTCCTTTGATGAAGATACACAAAGATTGAGCCTTTCCAATACCAACAGTGACGACAATGAGAAGGAGACTTATCATCCATCATAAGCAGTAGAGGATTCAAAGTTTGAGGATGTAATTAAGATTAGTGATTGAGACCTCATGTGGTTGTTTTCAAAAAGGAGGAGACATTTTTTGGTTCTCACATATGTGATTTTTGGAATTTTGCACATATGTAACTGATGTGATATGATAGCTATGGATAATTGTACTCTAATGTGATTATGAATAGTTTGGTATGTAACAATTTGCTGATGAGTTATAGAAAGATGGTGTTTTTTCTTGTTATCTCTATGTAGTATACTTTTCTCTTTCTTTTTGCATCATTTTCCATACTATCAAACCTCCATGCTTATCCTAATCCTTGGCTACCATAGGAATTTATATGTCTTAATGATTTCATTGGTTTATTTTTATCCACTTTATTTATATGCTTTATTCTTTTTAGTTATGTACAAAAAGGAGAAGTAGCTTATGTGTTATTATGTATTGGAACAAGACTAGCCCATTTTATTAAGTTTGGACATTACTAGAAATGGAAAGATTGTGGACCTTTTGGTATGTCAAAGTGCTAAGAAAAATGGAAGAGAATGTTGTTTGTGTGTGTGTGTAATTGTTGTGCTTGTGACACAAGAACTTGGATTGAGATGAGAAGGTTTATGGGAGATCAAGGTTGTGGACAAGGAATGAAGAATCCAAAGTGCAAAGGAAGGTTAAAGAAAGATGTCTCCAGGAAATAGCAGGTGTCTTGGCAGAATTGAAAGATGCATAGGCAAAGATGTCTCTACAAAATAGCACATGTATTTCATTAGGAAAAGGCATCTTTTCCTAGATAAAGATGTCTTCATAGACTATAGGCTAGTTTTAGAAAGACATCCTTCACCAGACAAAGATGTCTTTCCAAAATAAAGGTAAATATAGAAAGATGTCTTAGCCATGAAGAAGATGTCTTCCATCACCATTAGTTAGCTATTGCATGAGTTTTAGGATGGATTTGAAAACATGATGACTATAAGAATATTCTCATTGGGAAATGCACAAGCCTTTGTACTATCATTGTGTAATCAATTATCAATCATTATAATCATATTGTTGCTCCTCATTGTATTATCATTTGTCCATAGTAAAGTGCATTGTACTTCAAAGTGCAAGAATTACCAAACTGAGTTGCATTCATCCCTTGTAATTATTGTTCTCTCTTGTTACCCTATGGGGTTGATGTGCTTCTTGTAGGAAGGCATATCTCTTGAATGTGTCAAGATCTTACGGAATTAAGTGATTGTGTAGCACCACAACACTCTAGAGCAGAGCTCAAGTTTGTAAAGGCTATGGAAGCCTGGAAATCATATTCTATGCTTGTCAAGACCTTATGAGTTTGAGTGGTTGGTGCAATGTCACAACACTCTAGAGTAGAGCTTAGATCTTATATAAGGTGTGGTACCCTTCAAGCCACATTTGAGAGCAACAAAGTCCATGTGTGCTTATGATCTACCCTCCGAGTGTGGACTACCCATGTTGGGGAACCACGTTAAATTGGTGTGTGCACTTTGTCTAAATAATTTCATTTAGAAGAACTTATTCATCTTCCCCCTTCTAAGTTCAATGATCCTCAACATCATCTATGATCAAAAACCCTTTGAGTTATCTTTACACCTTCCAAACTTTCCATTCCATTAATTTTTTCTATTAAATTTTGCAAAAATTTTGGCAATTTCAAAGATGATATCTTAGATATGATATATGAGGCCCTACGATATCGCATCAATGATGTTTCTCTAATAAGAATCTATATATACATGTGGACCATTATAAATTTTTTCTATTCCATCATTTCATGCAAGAGGACTTCATGTTGTTTTTCTATCTAAAAACCTTCAAAGCTCCATATCTTCCTCATCACACATTCGATTTGAGACATTCTTGATTCCTTTTTCTCATGGAGTGATCATCTCAGTCCTGGGGGAGAGTGTTGCACATAGTTTTTGCAAATTACACTAAATTTTTCTAACATCTAGAAGATTAATAACTGGTAAGAACCATAAGAAATAATCACATTCTAATCTAACATAAGCTAAAAAAAAATTAATGATTATTTTCAATTGTCTATTTGAATACATTTTAATTAGTAAATCAAAGATTGTGATGGATCATCAAGTTAAAATTATTTAAAATTAATTGTTAAATTATTTAATTGATGGTTTTTCCAAACAAGGTTTTTTTTGAATTAATGAATTTTCCAACTCTACAATTCAAATTAAAAATGAAATTGATTATTGATCAAGACCCAAATACCGATGAAGGGTTAGTAACTTTTAGGAATTTTTCTCAAATTTTTGGACAATCTTAAAATTTCTTATGATTGTAGATGTGGCCAAAAAGAATACTTGAAGCTGAGGAACCATCATAATTACCAGAAAAGAATCCTAGAGAAAGAGTAAGAGGAAAAGGTGCACGTCAAACTCCTCCTACTGAGCAAGAGGTGCAATCATACTCAATCCATCATCCCACACCTATAACAGGGCAATGCACCTCTAGCTTCAAAACAAGGATAATGCCGCACACTCTCCAATAAGTTCATACAGGTCATCTAGAAAAAGTTCATCTTGTCCATCATGATAATGGAACTTAACTTTGGATCATTCATGATGTTCATAGCTACAAAGATTTGTTAACAACTTCAAGCCTCATCACTCTAATCAACCATCTCAAGAAATGGTGAATGATATTTCTAAAAACCCATCAATTCTATTTAAAAAATAAGATGATGTCATAACAAATATTAAGGAAGTGATAGTGCAATATTTAGTAGAAGCAATTGTAAGGACATTGAATATACCAAATTTGGAGGCCAATATTACTTAAATATCCATAAGGTTTGACATAGATGTAATGAATTTATGGTTATAGTGGGCATTTGAAACTATAGAGAAAGAGTAGAGTGGATTATCCACTACAAGGAAAATTTATTTCAAGATTGGGACATACCATATCTTACCAATCAAAAGACTTAATAGAATTTCCACATATGATACTAGAGAAAGTGCTATCTTGATGGGGAAATTCCAATTCAAAATTGTCCATCTATTATATTTAGAAATTCAAAAATGATTGAAGATAAGAAGATAGGAAAACCCACTCTTCCATTCTCTAATCTTATTGGGAAGTTATGTAGACAAGCTAAAATTTTGGATTGTATTAATGATATTCTCTGAAGATCCCAAAATGCTTCATATGCAGAAATCTCTAAGTCAATGCCATCTAAGAGAGATTAAGTCAAGGAAATCAACAAGCATTGAGGTTGGAATAGGATCAACACCAACAACAAACATTTTATTCATAGGAATAGAATAGGAAGGATCCAATGAATCAACCTCAACTATACAATGAGCAAGACAAAGTGTTCCACTAGAAGACTACAAACCTTCCATAAGTCATCTATGGTAGGTAGCAAAAATAATCAATTAGGATAACAAGGAAGTTTCAATGATTTACAAAGTCAAGGTAATCCCAGTAGTCCTACAATATCCATAGGAACACCAATGGTCAAATATCTTAATAGAAAAGAGATGATGATGATTGGATGCAATAAATTTCAAGGAACACTACATCATTCTAAGTGATGTTGAAAACTGAAGAAGGAGCCACTGTAGTGATGATGCAACACCAAGATGTAGCCGAAGCAACAAAAATTATAAAAAATCACATTTAGGAATCATTTAATGTTCTCATTGTGCCATTGATAGATATTTTTAGAGATAAAGATGTAAAAACATTAGTCAAAACATCAAGAAAAGAAATAATTTTCCTTGTTGAACATGAAGACATCTTAGAAAGACTTCTATAGACAAGAAAAGTTATGCAAAATCTTTTTTATATCCCTAGTAATATCATTATAGTACAATCAAAACTAATATCCATCAAGGTTAGTTGGTCATGGAAAAAACTAGAATGCAACATGTAAAGAGTGAAGTGCAAAAACTATATGAAGAATTAGCTACATTGAGAGCTGAAAGACAAGACCCTGCACAACACATTATACTAGACTAGCTAGCATAATTTAGAGATGAAAAAATTGGTCAACTCATGACCAAAATAAAAATAAAAATAAATGGAGATGGAGAAAAAAAAGGCAGTGCGAAATCCCTCAATAGTAGATGCTCAGACATATGTCCATACTAAGGTAATCACTACACTATAGGAAGAAAATAAAATAATTGCTGTAAAGAATTTGAGGTTGATAGATATTGAGAAACAAAAGAACATACTTTAAGAAAGTATCCATTAGCTAAGAGAGCCATTCACTAGAGTCAACTTGGACATGAGACAATTGGTCCATAAGAAGAGAATCTTATTAATAGAAGAAATATGCATAGTTTAATAAAAATTAATCATTGAAATCAGCACATGAAAAAATGAGATCAAGAAACATGAAAGACTTTTTAGATATTAGATGGGCATATAAAAATAGATTAATCAAAAAGAGATTTAAATGGATAAAGCCAAGATTAATTTTATTACACATAAAATACCTAGCTAGAAATCCATCTTGAATAGTATTGCCTATGTCCATCAAGAATAGCTAAAGAACAAAGACCCCTAAATAGAAGATTTGAAGGAATACTTGGGATTAGCAAATCTATGCTACACTAAATTAGCCATGTTGACATTAGGTAAGCCAAGTATAGAATTAGAGCAGCAAGTGGCTATATTATATTTCATGTATGAAAAAATGTTTGCAAAAAAGAGTCATGCACAATAAAACCTCCACATTCCAAACTTTGAACTACAAGTAGTCAAATCCAGCTACCAGGATCAAAAAGATGTTGCAACAAATCTAGCTATAAAAATGACTTATTATCAAAAATTGTAGAAGATGGCCATAGCCTTTCAAATAGAGAGAACACAAGTTGTAGGAAGGTACATCAAGGCCAATAAAATGTTTTGACTACTACCATATCCTTAGAAAGTTCTAACACCTACAAACATTACTGAATTAGCATGGATAGTGCATGATCCTAAAACTAAAGAAGAAAAGCTGAGAGCATTGCTACACAGGTACCAATTCCACAAGTTTATAAGTGATGAGAAATGAGTGTCCCCTATGTCTAATCATACAGATCATAAGAATTTATGTTCAATTCAATCAAATTTCATGGATGGAGCTAGTGTGGTATCTAAAATATTAAGTATTAATCATAGGCTGCTATCTTCTCACTTGGGCTAGTGGTAGTTTTATCATGTATGGTTTAGTCCAAAGTGAGGCATATGATTGTTGATGTTGTGTGCTAAGTTATATAAAAACATGAAAATTAATTATTTAATTAATCTACTAATAACAAGAAGATAACTCCTAGACTTTCCTAAGGGTGATGAGTGTTCATTCCTAGCTTGCCATACATGTCCTAAACTCATGTATCCATAACTTACCAAGTATTATGCTACTAGACAAACCAAGCAATAACATTATTGGGATTACGAAGAAGATACATGTTTACGCTCAAAACTAGTCTAGCTCATTCCACTAATTAATTAAGATGCATGAAAATTTAAATATTAATTAAGTACATAGAAACTAAATTACATTGAAAATAAATCTATTCTAAGTCAAAGAGCTACAATGAATATGAATCAATCTCAATCTTATTGTTGTTTCTAGAATGTATCTAGGTACAATGTGACTTGAATAAAATGTCATATAATTGACTCAAGGGATGGATGATGTGGTCTTATAACATATTTCATGGTAAAGACCTCTTATTTATAGAAATTGAAGGGATGGATGATGTGGTCTCATTGCTTTACATAATTATTTATCCAATCATCTTGATAGCATAGGACAAAAACCCAACATATGATGTTAACTTCTAAATTATGATTAACAACATTACTAATAACAACATAGTAAAAATCCATAAAACAAAAAGGAAATAACTCAACAAAAGAGAAAATTATAAAGAAAAGAAAACATAAAAATAAATTGAAAATGTTTTAAGAATTGAAAAATTTTGAAGAAATAGGAAAATGTCAATATAGAAAAATGATAAAAAAATTATAAAATAAAAAGTAAAAATGCACTCATCATTTCTTGATTCAATATGGACACCTCCCCCATGACTAAACTCATGGACAAGCATTCAGAAAATGGACCATACATTCCCTTGGTTATACACCATAAGTTTCTTGTTTATCATCTTTAGTAATTTACATTTTTGCTTTTTAGCCCATTGAATATAGATGATAATCAAGTTTGTATTATTTGGAGACATACATACAACTAAAATAGAAGGTATTCCTATTTGAGAGAGTTTAGAGATTTTTTTTTAATATTCCATTATAATTTTTTGGTCACCTTGTTCATCATTTTCTTTTAGTATATGGTTAGGATGCAAGATGTAATTTTGTAAGTTTTCTATTTGGTTTACTTTTTTAGGACAAGAAGTGATAAGTATCTTGGATGTTTCCATGCATATTTTGGATGGTTTGGTATTTTAATTTTCTAGACACTAACTATCTTTTGGTGTAGTGGCTATTGTGTAGACATGGTTTTGCATAAACTCTCATTCGTCAAGTTTTTTATGGGTTGGAATAGGGACCATGTTAATACTTTGAAATTTCAACTCACAACTACAACCATTATTATTATTACTAGTGCATGTAATTTTTTGTTTCTTCAAAGTGTCATGTTTAGCTTTTATCTTTTGTTTTGGAGTGGAAAGGATTGTTGAATTTTGCATAAGATTAGAAGGGATTTTTTTTTGTAAGGAAGGAGGTTACATTATGTCGTTCTTGTACTAGTTTTGATGAGCTAATAGGTCTACTAGTTTTATTCACATGTGTGGGAAATATCCTAAGGAAAGGAAATTTCTAAGATTTTTGCTAAGGGCTACTAGCACTATGATTTCTTTGTATATTCATAGCACAATTTGCATTCTTTTTTTTTTAGGTTGTGTTGTTAATTCTTCCTACCTTATTGGTTGTGGCATATGTTGGAGGGGAGTATGTGAGTATTGAGGATGTGATGAATGATGAGAGGCATGGGATGGTGATCCCACAAGAGATGTTGTAGGTTGATGGTATTCAAAAGGATACTAGTAGTGAGTTGAGGCATGGGTATGCGATATCGCTGCAAAAAAAAATGATAACTCATCATATTCCCATAACTGAATGAAAACTTGTCCTTGAGTTATAGTGAGAACAAGCTCCATTGATTACATAGTGGATAGGTATGGGATTATTGAATGGTGAGAATGGGTTCATGCCATAGTGTGGAATCAAAAAAAAATTGAGACACAACACAAAGAAGGCTAAAGAAAATTCTACAGCTACAAAATTGATGGAACTCATGTAGTTCCTAGTGGCAGTGGCTCCTCCATGGGTGCCTTTCCCTTGTCTTGTGCTCCAGGTCTTGGGACTTGATTGCATTGAAGTATGGCTCGGAGTTTCTCCTCTTCGGTTCAAGGGTCTTGCGTCATCCATGCTAATGTTCTGATGTTTGATGGAGTCGGCACTTCCCATGGGCAGGGTAGCTGTGGAAACATTTGATTTACCTTGACATACCAAGCTGCAGGCACCCATCGTTCCTCCTCGTAGGCTCTGGCTTTGTCTCTGTATTCTTGAAAATATACAAACTGTCAAGCCAAATCTGTTGTGACACCTTTTTGTCCCTAGTAGCTTGCTTTAACCACCTTAAGTTTAGAATTTACAATCTCTAGTTTTTGCAATAGCTTTTTGTATTTTGCAAATTCTATTCCATATTTGCTGTAGGTGGTGGCTACCTGTTGCTCGAGCTTTGTTCTTGGGTGCCCTGTTGTTAACATGGCAAGGTTGGCATACCGTAGGTTTGCCAACTCCATGTATTCCGTAAGGTCTTGGATCTGCAGGTCCTGGTTCTTAACTTCCACCTAGTGGGCAAATGCATATGTGTCCAATATGGCCCACCAGTTAGTGTATTGAGCATTGATAGCATTGATGTGGGCCTTGGCCATATGGATCTTCTTTTCACTGATCTGTTTGTACATTCCCATCTGATCTTGGAAGTGCTCCTTGAGCTCTTCATGTTGTTTAGCCTCATTTTTTCACGCACTTATTTTGATAGCTATCTTTTGGCAGATGACACATACCTCCTCAATTGAGAGGGCTCGATTCTCCCTAGCTAAATGGTTCAGGTCTTGGTTGACTTGAATTAATTGTTCTCTCAACTGATGAAAATGTTCTTCAAGAACATTCTTTTGCTTTTCCACAGAGGTCAACTGAAGGTTGTTAGCAACAAGCTACTTGTTTTCCTCTTGTAAGGCCTTGAGTGCCTTTGTATGCACATGAGTTTGCACTTGTGCTACAAAGGCATCCCAAATAGCCTTCTTTTTTTCTTTTGCCACCATCTTATTCTCCGTTAGTAGTTTGGTTAGTTGCTTAGTTTTGAAATTGTTCAACTAGTCTGTGGGAACAAATTGCAAAGGGTCCTGCTGTGCTGCTTGTTGGGCCACAAGCCTTTCTTGCAATTTTTGCAATTCTGCTTCAACATGCTCGGCCCTCACCTTCGTTAAGACTAGCTTTCCTTTGGTGGAAATGAGGTCTGATTGAATTACCATAACATCCTAAGGGATGTCAAACAGGGACGTCATTACTTGTCCTGTTTGTAGCAATCAATCAAGTACATCCTCATGTTCTGTAGAAGTCATTGAGGTTCTAGCCAAAGTTTGAGCATCTTGTGCTCCTATGAGATCTACTGGTGGCACAACAGGTACATTGAATGATTCTTTAATGTGGTCTATAACCACTTCTGTGACTCCTGCTACATCCTAGTGTTGCATAACCACCACTATGGCCCCTTCACTAGTTTCTAATTGCACTTGGAAAGATGTAGTGTTTCCCAAGATCTGTTGTGACCAAGTGCTTTCCCCTCCTCCTGTATGGATGGACACTTCACCCCTTGCATGATCCAAAGAAACTGTGGGCTGTATGGCATCGTCAATGATGTGGAAGAGATTCGCATCATCATGACTTCCCCAACTAACTATCTTAGCGATGGCCCTGAGATGGCTCATTGACAATCTATAATCTTGCGGTGGTGGTGGTTGATCTTAGCCTCTGCTGGGCCCTGTTTCTTGTTGTTGGCTGGGTCCCGTACTTGGAAGTTGGCTAGGTCCTGCAAGTTGAGTTGCAGTTGGCCTAGCTGTTTGTTCTTTTTCTTGTTCCAGTCCCAATGTCTCACCAATGATTTTCCTTGCAACTGGTGGCTTTAATAGTTCAGCATATGAAGCATTTTAGGCTTTTCAAAGGAAATCATTGGTGTATCCTCTGATATTAGCATGTTGGCATAGCTTCCTGATAAGGCAAGGAAAAGGCAATGCCATCTTCCCTGTCTTCCATTCTTCAAATCGCCTCAAGATCTCTATAAATTGTAGATGAGATAGGTTAACATTAACCTTTTTCATTAATACTGCACATCCCCTTGCCACATATGTTGGAATCCTTTTTAGGCCCTTCGTGGGGAAGAGGTGATACGTTCCAATTTTGAAATAAATCCTCTCTTCCATCATCAACTCTCCAAATGTCTTATCCTTTCCATATGCCCTTTCCAACCAAACTCATCATGCATCAGGGTCTAAACGAGTAGATAACTGAGCAACCTTTGGCCCTGTCTTCGAAAGGTTTAATACTTCTAAAATGGTCTGAATAGAGAAATCAATTGTTACACCACAAATGTTAACTGTGGTGCCTTGTTCTCTATTGTGCCAAAATTGGTACATTTCACCTAGGTACTAGGCACCACTTTTAGAGAGGATAGGCCATAAAGGAGACCCTTTGAGGTGGTCCTTAATAGCCTCAGGAGAAAACTATGCAAATGGTTCAAAATTTAATTCCACAATCACTGCAGTGAATGTGGACCTTTCATGGATAGCCTGAACATAATCCTAGGACAATGTGAGATGTTGTCCTTGTTCAAGCACTACAACAAATCTTCCTTCTACCTACCTTGATTGTACAATAGCAGGGTCTTCTTGGTGAATGCTAAATGATTATTCCTCCTGCTTTGCATGTTTTCTGGCAAGAACTTGTTCTTTGCCTCTCCTAGGTTGTTTGCTCCCACCTTGAGCAAGACCTTCCTATTGTCCACGTTTCGGGGCCATCTACAATCACACGAGGCTAATCATTAGTAAGGTTGTTTCTGAAGTTAAGTTATACCTTACTAATTACCTTAATTAATTTATTTTATCTCTATGTGATGTTTCCTAAAAGATTATAATAGTGAGTCCTTTTTACTTAGGTGGTTTCCAAATTAATTTCCTGGTATAACTAAGGGAATGAAATTATTTTTGGCACACTTATCTTTAATGTTATAACTAATTACCCTTGATAATGTCCTTTGGGCAATGATAAATTCCAAAAAATTTATGCATTATTCAGTGTGTGTCCCTCCCCCATGACTAAGCTTAACACCCCAGGTTCAAGTAGGTTTAGACGGAATGAAAATCGAAGTACCAGCGAGCGAGATATAGATATAAAAGCAAGGGTCTCACAATTGCAAGTTGTAGAGAAAAATTT
>MNCI01035905.1:49350-120408 GCA_015680685.1 Gnetum montanum
GCCATCGTTTATGTTTATAAGAAATCCCCACCTCGGGTTGCGTTCTCCAATCTTCATTGTCATATAATTCGTTGGTTCTCCAATGAATTTCCTCACTAGGTGTGGCATTATCATAATCTTGTAGGAGAGGCTTGGTTGTGCAATTGTGTGTGAATTTATATGTGACTTTTTATAATTATTTCTTTCTAAAAGATATATCGTTAGTTCCTGTACAGCGACCTTGTATGATATAACTAATCTAGATAACTAGCACCGCCCCCAACAATGGCACCAATGATGAGTGGTGAGGTACCCCTACACTCAACCATACAAATACAAGTGTTTCACACATGATCTGGTCAAACTCCGCAAATGGACTAGTTGTGGTATCTAGACAGTTATTCTTAGGTCATAGTTTGCTATCTTCCCATCTGGACTAGTGTTAACTTTGTCACATATGGTTTAGTAAAAAATGAGGTGTATGATGTGTTCCTATACTAATGCTACTCCTGGGTGTAATGGAAAATGATATTAACTAAGCTAAGAGAGAGGGTGAGAGAGAATCTAAGCAAGCCTAAGTGCAATGAGCATCCGTTCCTTAATCATCCGTACACATCTTGGACCTTGTGCACAACTACCACTGGGATTACCAAGCGTAGATCTTAGGTACACTACTGGGTTACCAAGTAGTCACACTTAAATGCTCGTAATCAAGTCGTGCTCATTCCACATTTAACAAGAGTTTAGGGTGAAGAGATATTAACTAAGAAAGCAGTAAATAATAATTAAATAAATAATTAAGCTAAGTGAATGCTGCAATGATGAAGTAATCTTGATCTTTATTTCTGGTCATGTGCGTGTCCAAGTACGTCACACTCGAATAAGGATGCCATACAATTACAATCACCACATTGCGGGCATGCACTGGGAGAGAAGGGTTAAGAGAAAAACTACTTCAAACTAAACACTTAAACTAAGAATTGAAAAATTGCCTATCAGATCTGTCTACCTCTTATTTATATATGAGGAGACAAGCTGCGATATCGCAGAAAATAAAATGATAACTCATGAAAAAGAAAAAGTGTTGAAAAATGCACTTAGTAGAAATAATAGAAGGATAAATAGCTTGTTTGTGAAATTAAGTTTAGTAGATGAGATTATTAAAGAAAAAAGGTTAGATACATTGATGAGACTTGATATATTAGGCAACTTCATTGATGCATCCTCATTGATGAAGCCTCATCGATGCATCTTAGATGCGTTGATGCATATGTGTGGATCAAGAAACATTCATGCATTAACCAGCAACACATCTTAGATGCATTGATGCATCCTTGTAGAAACATCTCTATCAACACAACTAAATGTGTTAACACATCTCCATCAACATAATGCCTATATTTGCCTATAAATATGAGAGAACCAACATTTTGTTGGCACCATTTGATTAATAGTGTAGCTAAACTCTTATAGTTCTATTTTCTAATCTTAGCAAGCAATTGATGAGTGCCTATAGTGTGGATTTGAGTCAATTGTATGGAATCTTATTTAAGTGGCATTGTACCTAGACACATTGCATAAATGGTTATAAGCTCAAGATCAAGATTGCAACACTTTGACTTATAATAGATTTAGTTTCAATGTAATTTATTTTCTTGTACTTAGCTAATATTTACATTTTCATGCATGTTAATTAATTGGCAAAATAAGTGTGACTAGTTTCGAGCATAAACATGTATTCCCTTCGTAACCCTAGTAGTGTTAATGCTTAGTTTTCCAAATAGCACAACACTTGGTATTCCTAGCAGTGGGTACATAAGTTTAGGACATGTACAACAAGCTAGGAATGGACACTCATCACCATGTCTTCCTCAAAATGAGAGGGTTTTGCTCCTTCATCATCATCATGAATCTAGGGATGGGCATGTTTTTCAATGTTTGTCATCCTCTTGTCTAGGATGGTGATGGTTGAGCTGACCTTCTAGAGCACTATGAGGATTTTCCTCTATGTGGACTGGAGCTCATTTAGTTGGGACCAAACTTCATCCTAGAATTCATGAAATTCACTAGCTTGAAGCACCAATGAACAATTGGGTTCCTGGGATTCCTTTTCGAATGAGCCAACCTTTGTATAAATTTTCAAAGAACAAGCAAAAGTGTCTTTCTTGAAAATAGAAAGGTGCACCTTTGTTCTCATCTGCAGCTTATGGACTTCACACTTATGAAGGATTACTAGAATAAGAAATGGAAAACATAATTTTAAGGCATCACTGTTGTAATAATACATGGGATACTTGATCAAGATGTAAGAAAAATTTGCTCCATCCCCATACTTCAACACCTTCATAACCGGGAGTGCAAGGCTAAGCACATAGCTGATGTAAGTGAAAGGAAGAACATTGGTGATGATCATCCTTGCCATCACTCAATGTTTAGGCTAGAGGTTCATAAAATGAAAACCTTGAGCCTAAAGCCTGATGCTGTCGGTCTCTGCAGTAAACTAGTGAAAGAGATTGTACTTCTCCTTTGTGCTCATCTTTGGCTTAAAAATGTCCTTCCCTTAAATTGGCAATTCAAACCACTCTTGCTCTTGGCCACTATGACCTTCATCCTTGTCATTTGAATGAAAGACACTAAATAATATTTTGGAGGGTTAGCCTTGGTTAGATGGGGTTTGATGTTTTAGTAAAATTCCAAAACCTCCACTTGGATAAACCAATTAAGGGGGGCTTGATGAAAGCTCTGCAACCTATTATTTGAAGTTGTTGTAGGACCACCACATCCATGTGGTAGAACCACTTGGTGTAGTTAGCTTCATAGTGCCATGGAGCAATCTTTAGCCATTCACTCCTTGGCACCTACAAAACCACTAAAATGTTAAACAAACTAAAATTATTGGCATTCTCCTTACTAAATCCCATACTCACTTGTACCTACTATTTGGTGCTGGTGGATTCAGCCATTTTATAATGATGGATGATTGCACTAATGACAAAACAATAAAAAAAAAGATTAACATTGCTTTTATGATTGAATCCCAAAAAAACAATAGTAATTTGTCTTATCAATTGAGGAAGAGTGGGTGTTCACATGGCATCCAAACCTCATTAATCACTATGGTCCCTCCTAGAGGGGCACTAAGAGGGAAAATCTGAAGAAAAATCAAGGCCCTAATTTCTGAAGGTGGAAGCCCTAAATTGCACTACCAATGTTCAAATAATATGCGTAATGTTGGGGTGATGGCTTTATATATTAAAGCCATTGCATTATTCATGAACCTTTTATTTTTTTCAAATTCTAACGATATCAGAAATTATTGTTCATTCAATATAGATTAGTGAATTTTATGTCAAACTTTATAGATCCACTAATATGGATCGATATATAATAAATTTTGGTTTCTACCATATCGATTATTATCATGATCATGCTAATAAAACTTGAGATGCTCAAGAAAATATTAGACATATCAATCTCAGTTAGTCGTAATAAATATATCAATTCATATCAAAGCCACGCTATTCAAATGTGATATTATGGCCAAAATTTACTCATGTTCAAACTAAATCAAACTAATTGGTATAAGTAAATATATCTATATCAATTTAGATTGATTGGATCGAAACTTGTATTGAAAACCTAAGTTTCATTATGGTGATATCAAACTATATCACCAAATTCTACATACTTTGATTTGTCCTACAATGAGACATCAATGCCTTGGTCCTCTTCGAAAAAACTTGTTCCCATGTTTTTTAAGATTCTATAGAAGTTGATATTTTGATATCTTTTGATAATGTGGCCTATGCTACTCAGCCTAAATTAGGAGAATCAATATCAATTGATATTATGGTAATTTATTTCTAAAAGATGTACCTATTTTTATTTCTTTTTTTATATAATAATTTCTTATTAATTGGGTAGGATTGCACATATAACTCAGTTAGGAAGGCCCTTCCTAGGATTGATTAGGTTTAACATCACCTTACAAGGTCTGCTTCATTAGGTGCAAGAATGACTAATAAACTCAAGGCCTTAACCTTTCTATGGTTTAAGGATCTAAGATGCATTTATTACATCTAACTCATTTCCTAACTTGCTCTTGGATCAACTTCCATGTTGGTTATACCCTACTATCCTATCCTTTATTAATTGGCTATCCTCCCCTAATTAAGCTAGGATATGCATCATTCCTAACTTAATTAGTATAAACGAGTTATTAAAAAATAAAAATGGCCAAAGGATATACCAAAATCAAAGGTGTTATGAATTTTATATATCCATAATTATGGATAGTGGACTAAAGGCCTTTTGTTGAACAAGTATTAGTATCCATCATAGGCCACCATAGTAGGGATCTCGGCCACTAACACCCATGGATGGCACAATGAGAAACACTTGAAAGAGCCTTGAGAAAAAAACCATCATGCATAATAAATGACCATGAAAAAGAAAAATGGAAAGATAAACAAAAAGAAAGAAGAAGAAAAAGAATAACAACAAAAGGAAAATATAGTGAACCAAGGGACAAAATGAAGTAAGGAGAGGAAGTAGAAATCAAAGGAAGTAGTAAATTACCAAAGTGAAATAAGCCAATTTGCAAAGCTAATGCCATGTCCTAATCAAAAAAACGAAAGCTAAGAAAGCCAATATGTAAAAAATATTATCCATAATAAAACACTCTACTTACAAAAGGATGTTCTTGTTGGATACTAATAAAGAAGAGCCACATGCATTATTCCAACTGTAAGGTTCTTGTGAGAGTGTATCCCTACTCATGATTGAAGGTGCTTGTGGGACTTTAAAAAGATTGGTGTTTTTTAATTTTTTATTAAACCAAATTGAAAATTATAAGGCCTACTTCAATCATGAGGTCCTTATAGGGGCAAATATTTTTGAAATAGATATGATGGTGTATCTCTTAGTAATCAATGACATTTCTCATACTACAATACTTTTGTAGCCATTCCTAACATGACATACCCTTTCTTCCATATTGACATATTCAAAAGCGAATTACTAGGACCATCATAAATGATTAAAATCCCACATGATGATTATCCAATGGTTCATGAAAGTGGAACAAATGAAAATATTATAACAAAAATAATAAATGATTCTAAGGCTCACCCTTAGATGGATTTTGAATTTAAACCTAACTATCTCAAGGTAGGAGGAGTTGTCCTTCTCCTTTGCATTCCAAACATGATGCTACTAAATTCTTTAGAGTCCTAACTAACAATAGAAAATACTATTATCCTCTACATTTTTCAAGGTAAAATTTGTAGACTACTTTATTATAATATTACATAAGGATCTTGTTGAAGTTTACTATCTAAAGCTAGGACTTCTAATGGATTTTTATCATTGGTTGCATCATCTTTGGGATAGGTTGGGTTTCTTAGCTATATTAATTCATCTTCTCTAGGTTCCTCAATGTGGTGTTGATAATATTATCTAAGCCTTTGTCCATGGACTACAAATGTAGTTAAGGAATCATTGATAGGTGAAATTACAACATTGCCATTAGCATGGGCTTGCATAACTAGATATGGGCCTTTCCCTCTAGTTGTTAACTTGTCTAGAAATTTATGTAGTTGCATATTATACAAAAGAACTTTATCACCTATGGAAAAGTATTTTTTGAAAATGTTTCTATCATTTAAATTCTTCATTTTATTTTTTATAATTTTTTTCTTCTCAAGCACAGTAAGCCTCATATCATCAAGTTCATGTATTTGATTTATTCTTGATGCATGATTTAATTCTTTATTAAAATTCAATTATTGTGCTAACCATATAGATTGATATTTAATTTCAACTAGCAATAAACATTGTTTACCATGAACCAATTGATAAGGTGAATATCCTAAACTTGGTTTATGATGAGCAGGGAGTATACCCTACACCGAACCATATGAATCACTACCATTCATGCATGATCTGATCGAATTCCAAGGACTTTAAGTTTGTTGGTGCACTAGTCTAAGAGGTGAAATTAATGTTTCAATCATTGTCTTCCCAACTACACTTGTGAAGTACAAGGGTTGGGTTAAGTGTAACTGAGACATATGACTTTTATCATTTTTATCTTTTTATGTTCTAACTCGCCTAAGAATTAAGAATAATGAATAAAGGTATTTAATTACTAAAGTAATCTAACAACTAGCTAACACTTAACAAATCCTAACATAAGCATCTATTCCCACTTGCTATACACATCCTAAACACGTATAGCGCTACTAGTTTACCCAATGTTAAGCATTATGTGGGTTACCAAGTGTTACACATATGCTTAAAGTGGTCTTACTTATGTTTACTATTTGATTTATCTTAATTAACTACTTTAATTACTTAATACATTAAATTTCTTAAAATATTAAATGCTTGAAGAAATAATTAATCTAGTCTAAGTGCTACAAGGTTTGATTAGAAAACTCATCTTTATTTTCATAGATACTAAAGTACTGAGGTATACCAATGCTCATATAAAGATCCATACACTCTTTGACTCCAATTGCGAGCACTTAGAAAATATTCTAACTTCTCAATGGGAAAAATACTAGAGATTCACTATAAACTATGAAACAAATGTCAAAAATGTAGCAGGAGACACATATTTATAAGCAAAAATAGAATGCCCTGTCAATGGGTACATGTCAACAAGTCATACCCTGCATCAATGGAATCTTGTCAATGTGGCCAAACCATGTGACTCATCATGCTCCCACGACTGAATGAAAACTCATCCTTGAGTTCTTTACAAAATTTGGAAAGGTATGGGATTATTGACTGGCAAAACAAGCACATAAATGATATAACAAAAACTATGTTCTTGAGTATAAATTTTTAAAATGATTACAAAATTTTGGTGTTCAAGACAACAAAATTGAAAACTAATATAAAATTAACAAACACAAATCCTCTAATGGCACAAAGATAATGTATAAGATCAAATGGTCCCAAGAAGTGGATGCTCCTGAGGCTTCAAAGGACCATCTCTTGCTTCAAGTGTACATAGTGGTTAAGGTAGTTGTGGTTGTCTTGCAGCAACTACAACTTCTAGTGGAAGACGAAAGATATCCAACAATGCCTTCATCTTCTCCTCCTTACTCTTGGGAACATTCACAATCCATGCTACATCATCAATGTGGACTGGAATGAGAATATCCCATGGACAAGGCATTGTAGGGAATAGCTTCTTAACATTCACAAATCAAATGACAAACTATTTACATTCGACATTGAACACTTTGAGTGCATTGCATAGCTCCTAGTAATTGTTCATCCTCTTGGCTAGGTTCTTAGCAATTGATCATTGATTAGTGAACTTCACTTTGAGAACCTTGAGTTGTACATTGGCAATTTCAAGCTTCTACTTGGTGTCTTTGTGATGCTTGAACTCTACCTCATACAACAAGTACAAGCTAGCCATTTGTTTCTCTAATTCTAACCATGGCCTACTAGTAGTCAATATTGCCAAGTTTCCATAACAAAGATTGGAAAGCTCCATGTACTCTATCATCTCCTCAATCTACAACTCTTTTATGTGGATCTCTACTTTATTATAGTCATTTAACTCATCAAAGAGAAGCTACCAAATATCACCTCCTTCCTTGAGCTGTTGGAGGGTCTCATTGATTTTTTCCTTCACCATCTGAATGTGGTTTTCATTAGTTTCTTTCTATAGATCAACCTAATCTCTATAATGATTCTTGACTCTCTCAAATTTGAGAGCCTCATTTTTACAAGCAACTATCTCTACTATAGATTTTTGGCGAGGGGCTCAAACTCCCTCCATGGAGAGATTTATATTTTCTGCTATCAATCTCTTTAATTCATTGTTTACTTTGGCTAGCTGCTCCTACTATTGATGGATAAAATCTTGCATCTATTTCTTCTACACATTAACATTCCATAGGTGATGATTTTTTGTGGTCAGAATTGCATTCTAATGATGCATCTAGGACAAGTCCTTTTGAATGGCGTGTGTTTTAGCATTGGCCATAGACTAGTCAAAGATGGTCATCTCCTTCACATTATCAACCTTTTAAAGCTTGTCTTGAAAATTTTTAAAGGCTTCATCACATGTCAATGTAGGGTTGAGAAATGTGAGATCAACGAGATGGGCTCTTAATTTAGCAACCTCCGCAGCCAAGCATTAATTCTCAGCTTAAACTGTGTTGAGTTGCCCTTCCATTATGATGCATTTACCCCTCACTTCTAAAAGCTCTAACTAGGTTATGGTGATTGTATCTGGAAGGTCAAAGACATTTAAAATTAGTTGCTTAGTTTCCACTAAATGATTTAGCAACTCTTCATGCTAGGCTATAGTCAATCTGTCACTAAGGATTCTTTTGAACATTTGCACATCTCTGAGTGCATAAATGTTTGGTATAGGCATTGTAGGTGCATTAAATGCTTCAAAATTTCTATTAGAAATTATCTTTACTATTGTCTTCTACCCATGGTGCTACATCACCAAGACAGTTTCCTCCTCACCCTTCTTGAGACACATAAAAAAAGTAGCAGCATTCCCAAATATTTCTAGGAATTACTCCTATTGAAAGAAAAATATTGTTACTTCTTAGGAATTAGGATTTGATATTGTGGGTAGCCACATTCTTTGGGCTAAGAAAATTGATCCATATAGCTGATGGTTCGAGCCACTTCATTGAGATGGCTTATTTTCTAGGCAATACATAGATAAATCATCACCACTCGTTCTTGTTCACTGCTCCTACTCATGCAAGTGCTACTCTCGGATCTCGTGTATGTGCTCAAGAGTGATGTGGGACATCAACATTATTTCATGAGTGGGTGGTGGAGGTGGTGCTTACTACTTCTCTTTTTAGATGAATTTAGCAGCACCTTGGCCTTTATCATTTTTTCCTAACAGTTGATTGGAGCACGTTGAACGATGTCATTTATGCAGCATGTTATTCCTTCCCTCTTGCATAATTTCTAAATGAGACATGGGAAGTGAAATTTCTTTCTTTGACATTCATTTTCTTTAAACTACTTCTCTATCTTAAATAGATAAGCTAGTGAAGGTTAACCAGGAATCTACCTCTTAGAGTGGGACACAGATAGGTGGAGAAAGCTATAATTTTTCTTGGGCTAATCGTTGGATTGAGGTAAAAGGCCACAATATTTAATTATGCATATTCTAATATGGTTAGTGCACCAAAATCCTTACATTTTACTTCATAACACCATTTCATCCATTCTTTCTTAAAACCAAGATCTACCTCCATTGGGATTTTAACAAGGTTAGCCCCAATTTTTGGTAGCCCAATGGCCTTTGTAATGGCTTTCACTAAGTAGGACACTGAAATGTCCTTGATCTTGACCATTGAATTGGCTTGTTGATTGTTTTAGAACAAGTATGTCTCTCTCATGTACCACTCCCTACTAGAAGTGATTATGGGCCACATGGGAGAGTTTTGCAATTATGCTTTGACTTTTGGAGATGTGAACTCCAAGAAAGATCCAAAGTTTAACTCTTGGAGCATGGATTTCTTGACCTCCTTATTCGCGATTTGATTGAGGCAAGCCTCCTTGAAGGTAACCTCAAGGTTCAATCTGGGTTTGGGTGCCTCATCTCAGTGAGACTGTTTTGTTGTGGCTACTTCTTTAGGAATCTACCAAATAGATTCTACTTTGGGTTCCTCTTGAAGAGGTTCCATTGCATGGGTCTCTACTTGCTCATGGGGTTGTTCTTAGCCCATTCCTATTCATGTTCATTTTCCCTTAGTTGGGACGGTCCTCCTTCCTATGTGTGTTTTTCCTTAGGTGCCATCTATGGTCACAACATAACTAAGGATTAGTATACAATGTGTACTTTATAACACTTTAGTACCTTATCTCTTTGGGTAGTTACACTTAGGCTAAGTTTGGACCATGGAAAATTGATTATTTTATTATTATTGAGCCTGTTGGAAGGGTTTAACTTTCATGATTTGATTTTTTCATGTTGATTTCTTAATTAAACCTTTGTGGGAGTTAGAAATTTTTATTTAAGAAAATTTGTCAAAAACCTAAGGTTTGTGGCCCCCATGAAAAAGAGCTTATCTCTAGTAGCTACAAGGTTGAAGAACAAAGTGAATCAAACAAACAGTTAGGAAGATATGGCTCTTGGCGGGTTTTTGGCTTTGAAAAATTCAAAAACTCCTCCCTCGTTTATGAGAAAATGTGAAAAATGACTAAGGATCCTCACATATTTATAGGTGTTTTTTCCTTGCATTGATAAGGTCCCAACTACACATTTGCTCCATATATAGGGTCATGTTGATAGAGTTGTTGTGAAATTTTTTACTTACAAATTTAAAAAAATATGAGTTTTCTTATGAAATTAGGGTCGATAGAGAGCTAGAAAAGCTATAAACATGATGGACTACCTGAAGAAGGTTTATGAATGCACAAAAATTAGAGAATGACAAAGAGAATGAAATTTTATTAAAGAAATGTATTAAGGAACACACAGTTGGATGCAATCGATGGGGCACACAAAATATTTGAATACAGTAATGCCTAAGGATAAGGAACTTAACTAATCCAACTAAGAGATATGCAAGTGGGTCCTCCCTATAGTAGGCACATGCCATTTTTGCCCTTGAATATCCTTAACCAAGGAGTTCGTTGGTCCCATAGTTGATTAATGGTTATGAAAACGTAAGGACCAAATCTAGAAGAGTCTACCTAAGAATTTTAACACTTCAAACTAAGACATCAAATGAAAACTTGGACAACTAGCAATGAGATGAAAAACAAAAAGCATTAGTGGATGAGAGAGAAAATGAAATGGTATTCCTAATCATGGTCACATGACATCCCTTGTGGATTTGATGATTAAAGGATCCAATAAAGTCCATCCTTAGTCTAGATCAAAACCAACCACTTCCAATGACTTCGCATCATCACTCTAAGACCAGACCACCCCCTTGATACACAAGAATGTTCCAACAAATCAATCACCATTCCTTATTATAGAAGAAAAGAGAAGAAAGAAGTGACAAAGAGCCTTAGTTAGAGGGGACCTTCAAGCATGGGTAACATGTCTTTCTAGTTGCATAACCAATGCTTGTAATTTGTTATTTTGTCTAATGGATGTGCTTTGAATTCCTATCATTCTCTTTATTTTCCTTTTTTTTGGATGTTATGCTTTTATGGATTGTTGGATGGGAACTACACCATGCAAAGACCTATTAACTTCCTGTTATTGGTTGACACAACATGGTAAGAAATCCATGAAAATGCAAATGTACTCAAGTAGAAAGGAATAGAGAGTATTGAATCCCCTTGAAGTCACACCCTTTTTAAATTGTTTGAATCTTTTCCAAGTTTGGAAACTACCAAGGTCTCAAATTCGTTAAATTTTTATTAATGAGAAATAGACCTCATATTTCCAAAACAAGAAAGACCATAGACTTCGTGGATGGATGGCTGATATGATCTCACTACCTGTTCCATGAAAAATAACTTGTTTTAGTTATTGGGCATCAAAGTTCAAAAATAGAAACTAGACATTAGTAATCAAAAACATTAAGTACAAACCACCAGTAGCAAACAACTATAGCATCATTGTGTCCTATTGGCAATAAAGCACCTTTATTAGAAAAAAAATTCATACCAAAAATAAAGTAAAATATAAAAGAAATTGTAAAATATTCAAAAAAGTCTAAACGTACTAACAATGTTGTAAAACAAAAAAGTGTGAAATGCCATTTTAATTGGTTAGCATGGATGGTCATCTCCCCCATGACTAAGTTGAAAGAAGAAGATCTTAAAAATTGAATGAGGCTATCCATCAATTAAGCTGTTGGCTGCACTATCTTTCTTAGGCTCGTGAAAAGGTTTGAGTTGTTGCCACTTGACCAGTTGCTTCTTATTTGAACTCTTAGGTTTGTAGATCAACATGGCCCCAGAAGTAAAGGTTTCATAAGTGATATAAGGCCCTTTCAACAATTTTTGGAACTTAGTTTGTTGTGGCACATGTGTGGGGTTTTAGTAGAGGACCTTGTCTCTAGGTTAAAATTTTACTTTCCTTATTCTAAGGTCATGGTTTTTTTTGTTGAATGCCTTATGCACATCATTTAAGAATAGGGCCACCTATTTATTCTCATCTAGCATGTTAAGGTTGATCAATCTTTCTTTCTATGCTAGGCTAAGATCAAGGTCAAGGTCAAGGTTATAGGTTGTTGAAAGAGTACAAAGCTCAAATTGAATTGGAAGAGTTGGTAATTTTTCGTACACTAGCTCATAGGGAGAATAGCCTATAGAGAGTTTTCATGTTGAGTGGTATGCCCCAATAGTGCTCCTTAAGTTTTTTTCTTTAGCCTTTCCTATATTTACTTATTATTCTAGTTAAGATCTTAGTGATCTCCATATTTCTAACCTCTGCTTGACCATTGACTTGGGGGTGATAGGGTGTTATTAGTTTATGTTCAAATCCAAAGCATTGCATGAGCTTGTGAATTGTAGTACCTGTAAAATGAGTACCATTGTCAAAAATCATTACATGTGGCATCCAAAATCTATTTACAACATTTTGTTGTACACAATGTGCAACAGTGGAAGAATGTACAGTTGGTGACAACTATTGCTTTTACCCATTTTGTACAATAGTCAACAGTGACTATTGTATATGTTTTTTTATTTGACATGGATGTGATGGGACCCATGAATTCTATGCCCCAAATGTCAAAGGGTTTTAGTCATTAGATCCACTATTGAGGTCCCTCCATTCAAGCAGTTATCCCACCATCTCATTAACACTATTTCCAAGAGCAGATAAAGTGGTGGACATCCCTGAAGAGTGTTGGCCAATAATACCTTGTCATCAAGATCTTAATGGTCATGTGTCTCCCTACATAGTGGTGCCCTTAAGGGCCCTCATGAGAATCTTGGAAAACATGTGATTGGTCAGCATCAGGAACACACCTACAAACTAGGCCATCAATGCACATCTTGTAAAGATTTTCATGAATCTTCATGAAGCGTTTGGCCTAATGAAGAAACTGTTGTTTCTTCCAATGGTCTAACTCTTGTGGCATCTCCTGAGTGAGAAGATAAGTGAGGATGCCATTGTACTATGTAGGTTTATTTGGCACTTGTTCATTTATTGTACTAGCAAAGAGGAGTTCATTATAAAATTAATTAGAGAGTGGACTCTCCTTCTCTTTGTTATCCCATCACAACTAAAAAAGGTGGTCAACGACTACGTTCTCAGTTCCCTTTTGATCTACCATTGTAAGATTGAACTCCTATTAGATCATAGGTCACCATATGACATAGGGGCTCACTGTTGATTTATTATTCAAGATACAAATTACATTGTGGTCCATGTGCACAAACACCTTATACCCAAGCACAAGTGCCTAAACTTATCTAAGGCATACACCACTGCCATTAGCTCTTTCTCTATTGTGGTGTAGTTAAGTTGTGCATCTACAATGCTTTGGCTTATGCAATGGATATGGTATGGATGTTTCTGATCATCCAACTACATAAGCACAACTTCCAAGGCATAGTTCAATGCATCTATCATGATGTAAAATGGACATGACTAATCAAGTGATCATAGAATTGGAGTTTCTACAAGCTTTTCTTTGATTTTTTAACATGTCTTTTTGCATTGCTCAATCCATACAAATGCAACATCTTTCTTTCTAAGCTTTCCCAATGGTTTAGTGATCTTAGAGAAATTCTCTATGAATCACCGATAGTAGCCAGTATATCTAAGGAATGACCAGACATCTTTAATAGTTTCTAGTTAGTGGGCTATTCCTTGGATGACTCTAATCTTTTTAGGGTTAGCCTTAATCCTTGCTTGAGAAATTCTATGCCCCAACATAATGTCCTTTTAGACCATCAGATGGCTCTTTTGCCAATTGAGTTGAAGATTAGCCTTCATACACCTTTTAAGCACTTGCTCAACGCAGTCCAAGGCTTGCTCAAACGTAGCATCATAGGTGGAGAAGTCATGCATGAAGACTTCCACCCCACTACCAATATGCTACTAAAAAATTCTAAGGACAAGGCATTGGAAGGTTGTAGGGGCATTACATAGATCAAATGACATCTTTCAATATGAAAAATTCTTCTAGGAACTTATCAATGTAGTTTTGGCTTGATCTTCTAATGTGATCTGAATCTAGTTATAGCCACTATAACCATCTTGAAAGCTATAGAAACAATGCCCATAAATATTTTCCAACACTTAATTCATAAATGACAATGGAAAATGATCTTTGTAGGTTGCCATGTTCAATAACCTAAAATCAATACACATCCTCTACTTACCACCATTCTTTGGCATAATTACAAGTGGGCTAATCCACTAGCTATCTATAATTTGATAGATGAACCCTACCTTGACAAGCTGTTCAATTTCCTCTTTAATAATCTACTTAAATTTGGGATTTAGCCACTATTGTGGCTACCTCTTTGGCTTGATGGAAGGATTAGTATAAATGTGATGTTGGCATATTTGAGGATCAATCTTAGTGAGTTCAAGATATAACTAAGTAAAAGCTATTGGCCATCTATTAACCATGTTCAATAGCTTCTATTTCTACTCAAGAGCAAGGTTGGCATTAATTATCACCAACTTGCCATTTTTCAAAAATGCATACTCCATGCCGGTAGGTAGAGTTTTCAACTCTAAGGGCTCCTACTTCAAATTTTTAGGAATTTCCAACTCTCCTCAATAAGTATCATTAGGTTCATCTTTGGAAAGTTGGTGATGAACTTACTCTAGTTCATACATGCCTTAAACATAGGTACATGTCAGGCTCTCGGTAGGTTCCATACAAAGTGTGTCACTTTTAGGATCAACTATCAGCCACTAGATGCCCTTCTTTTTATGGCTACTACGTATAGGTACATTTGGATTTCTAATTCATTAGCATACTATATACATGCTATGATTAACATGCTCTTTATGATCCAAAGTTTTTGCATACAGTTGCACCTTATATCACTTTACGTGATGCATAGAACTTTCTTCTTATCCATCTTTCCAAATGCATTTTCCTTTGAAATCTTCAAGAAAAGATCTCAGATTCCCAACCATGCATCAATGGTACTCAGCCAAGTCATTCCCATGATGATTGGGAAGTCCCCCTTACAATTTTTGAAATGGATCACCAAGAAGTCAATAGGATAGGACCACCCATAGATGGTGGTCACAATATCCACCGCTAATCCAAAGGGGACAACGATGGATTAGTCTACTAACTTAAGATAGATGTTGTTTTTCTTGAAGCTTTGTAAGGCTCATTCCCATCAATTTGGAGATAGATGAAGAAACTCCCAGGATGAGATCTTTTCCTAGGAAGGTGACCAACTTTAATCCAATCAGTTATAGCATGGATTAGCATGATAGTATGTACTTTGAGAGGTGATTGGTTTGAAGGTAACTTGAAAGGATTAGATGCAGAGGATGCGAAATACTTAGGGTTTTCAATCACATGAGTCTATGAGGGCTTTGTAGGATTTTTGAATCGAAAGAATGGTCTTTTTCTAGGTCTAGGTTTCGAACCACTCAGCTAAGGAGCTGGCTATAAATTAACAAGTGTTGTAGCATCATGTTGCTTTGGTTGGGCTAGAATTTCACCCTACATTGATGGAGCAGGTGATAATTGGGTTGAGGACAAAGGGACATGCACAAAAGAATGAAGAGGATGATAAGGATATGGGAAGTCCCCTTTTGGAGATGGAGAATGAGCTCTATAGTACTTAGAAGGGTAGTAATGATGCTGAAAAGAAGTGTGACTAGAAGAGTCACACAGAGACATGGGTTGCTTAACATAGTACCTATATGAATTAGGCTATCTATAAGGGTACTACTTCCTTGGTGGTGGCATCCCCCATGACTACTGATGATATTACTCAAATGGTTATGGTAGAGCTCCACTAGGATAATAGGCTTATTGTTGGTGGAATTGCCTTGGGTTGCCTTGAGGATAAGCAACCTTTAGGGTGCTTTCCTTCTTGCCAATCTAGGATTTAGAGCATACAGCCATGATTCTTGCAAGTGTGACACAACAAGGTAAAATCCCTTAGGATGTTTACATTGGTAAATGTCACATCCACCATCATCATCTAATTCAGATTCCACAACCTCCTCTACGGTAGCAACTTTGCCCTTACCCCTTTGATGGGCACATTCATCTTTCTTCCTTCTCCTACAATCACGATTACTACTTTACTCTTTGGATGCCTCTACTATTGTTAGGGCTATCTGGAACTTTTCATCCAAAGAGTCTCACATTTTATCTACCTTAGCCAAAATTTGAAAGATAAATTTTTTAATTCACAAGGTCTTTTGTTACACCACCTCATCAACTGGTGCCTCCTTCTCATTATCAGCAAACCAAACTTCCCTTTATGAAAGGATCATAATTGTACTCTTTCACACTTTCTCTTTTTCTAAGCTCTCCTTCTTCTTTAGCAACTTACTTAATGAGCCTTTGGATTTAATGGACTCTTAGTTATGATAGTCTCCATTGGGCATAGACCCCAAGAGTTCTCCTTGTTTCTGATTGGATCCCATCTATGATATGGTGAAGTTGCTTCCTTTGAGAATAACCATGGCTAGGACATCCATGCAAAAGAGAATAATACTAGCCCATGGCTGCATCCAAGGTTTGATGTATTCCTTGTCGCCAACCTTGGATCTACTTTTTCAAGTTGGACACTTGAGAGTATGTCTAATATTTATCATTGAATAGTTCAAGCATCATACTCCATCTACAAATTGATTCTAACTCCAAGGACCGATACCAACTTTTAGCTTCTTTTATAAGTGTCCTAGGAAACAACTTAAGTTTTTACCAATCATTTTCTATGTTCTACAAGGCATAAGCATCATGAAAGGCTTGTAGGTGGTTCTATGGATATGAATTGTATCCGCCATTAAACTTGGAGATATTTTTCATATCCAACCACTTTATTTGGCTACCTTTCACATGCCTTATTGGAATTCTGACTACCACTATGATGTTCAACATGTTTCAAGTAGTAAGCAAATGCTCATCATAGTCATGGCCTCTACGATGATCATGATGCCTATGATGCCCTCTATTCTCCCTTCTCTAGTGGTGGTGGACCTCTCTTGAATGCCCACACCCTTGATCTCAATCATCCTAATATACCCTATGATCATGATCATTTCTATCTTGCTAATCACCTCAATCATGATTACATCCTCTACGACTTTAGTCGAAGCTTAAGAAAGAAGAAGAGGAAGGGGTACTAGCATCATGGTTCCTGCCAACCCCTCTTCAATGGTCACAGCCATGATCATCATCGTGATACTTGTTCCTATTCCTACCATGACTCCTATCTTTTGATCCCCCATGATCATGGGATCCATTCTTGTCTAAACCAAAATTGTTTACAATGAACTATAAATTTGGGTTCAAACCCCCTTCACCAAAATCAAGGGGAGAAGAGTCTACATGTTGAGAATCCTCATAGAGGGAATCCTCATCTTCTCTTTGGCCCAACAGGAACAAGGGATTATTGAACCAATTTCCCTTTGAAGCTGCATAATGCTTCTTCTATTGTTGATTGATTTTTTCTTATGCTTTAGTGGTATGATAATCCCTTGAGTGGTCTTGCACAATTTATTCAACATGAAGTCCTTGGATGTCCAACCTTGTAAGAGTTTCGAGCAGCATCCTAAGAATTGATTAATTGAGCAACAACTCAATGTTGCCTTCAATATTCTTCAACTACAACCAGTCATCCTAGTGTAGGACAAAGGTGAAATCAGACACATACTCATTAGGATGAGTATATACCACACAGCATTTCTAGGGCACTGGCTGATTTGATCATTTATTCCTTAGATTGGATGTGTGCTCAAACTTAGGTGGAGAATCATTGCTATGAGAAGAACATATTTTCAAATTAGAAGAAAATTCATAGTGTGATTTTTACAATTTTTGTTAGTGTTAGAATGATTGTGAGTTTAAGGTTTGATCCAACAATGTGAATGATTTTCACTATGTCCTGGAAGCACACAAAACTAACTAAAGTCCCCTACAATGACGCTAATGATGAGCAGCAACTATACCCTATGCCCAACCATATAAGTCACTAGCATTCATGCACAATCCAATCAAATTCCAAGGACTTTATATTTTTTAGTGCACTAGTCTAGGACACAAATGCCCTAGACTTTCTATGTAAGACTTTTAAAAGGTTTTCTTCTTACTCATCGATCAGTTGAGAATTTATTATTAATGGTTTATTATGATCTAGGAAAACATATTTAAGGGTACTAGGTAATTTCCTAAGATCCAAAGAATCATTATTTAGAGGTTAAATTGTTTCTCTAATATTCCATGATCCTAAATTCAAAATATGGTCAACAAAATCCTTTTGTTCTTTTGTAGAAAGGTCTAAAGGTCCTTCCTCAAAATTATTTAGTACCATTGTTTGCCTATCTTGTTCCATTGTTGAAGTGGGCATTTTGTAGAGCATTCTTGCCTCCTTGACATCTTTGTTTAATTAGTCCTCTTTTATCTTATCATATATATTAGGCATGAAAGTAAGATTCGCAAAAGATAACTAAAGTTGTCCTGATCTACAATTTATTACAAAATTAATTATTGCTAACCAAGATCTACCTAGTATGATGGGAAAATAATCTAGATCCTTTATTTCTAAAATTATAAAAAAATAGGGTATTTTCCCTTTTCCACCTATATTATAAAATCTTCTACTATTCCTATGGGTTTTACATTAGAACCATCAGCCAAAGATATCACCATTTTTACTCTTTTTATATCCTCTAAATCAAGTTATCTAGCCATTTTGAATGACATAATATTAATACTAGCTTCTAAATCTAATAGGGAACTCTTAATAATTTATCTAATTTTTTTAATTGGAATGGTAGGAACTCCTATATCTTGATATTTTGAGACTTTATGACTTTTTATAAGTTGAGAAAGATTATCAACTAAATGAACTTGTTTAGGAATCTTCCATTTATCTTCTCCCAGTGCATAATTCCTTTAAGTGCTCAGCATAAAGAGGTATGTCTTTCACTGCCTATTCTAAAGTAATATGCAAGTATGATTCACTAAACATGTTTTCAAGATAGGCTTTAGCTGTAAAGTCCTCTTGCAATAATTTAGGAAAAGGAGGTAAAATTACTTATCTAGGGGGCATTAGTTATTCTTTTTTTCTATTTGGTTGATCTTTCTCTTCCTCAATTACTACTTGTGGTCTAACTTATTCTTGTGTTCCAATTTCTTGAAATCTATTCTTTTGAAATTTAGGCTCAACCATTTTTCCACTTCTAGTAGTAACAAAATGCAATTGTTCTTTTCCTTTCCTTTAAGCTGTAGGATTTGGTTCAAGTTGGAATGGTAATTCATTCTTGGTTAGGTCCTAAAATCTTCTTCTTATTTCACTCATGAGCTGTGTACTTTCTTCAATGAAGGAAGTAAGACTCTGGGTAAGTTTATCCAAATGTTCATTAGTTGGACTCTTCAACTATCTGAAGTTATTTTGAGAATATTGTTGTTGGTATGGTGGTCTTTGTGGAAAGCTCATTGTTGGTTGGCTTTTATATTGTTGAAAAGCCTTATTGATTCTTACAATTCCTCATGAGAATATAACAAGGCTGGACAAGTGGTGTAGTCATGTTATGGGCTAACACAAATGCTACATGCTTCACTTTGTACCACATGAGCTTGTTTCCTAATCAATTGTGTCAACTCATCTACTTTTTTATTCAATTGCCTAATTTGTTAGATCATCCCTTCCATAATGTTGGGTTTTGGCCATCCTTTACTTTGGTCTACTAATGAATCTATAATCCTCCAAGCATCTTTTGGTGTTACATTTAAAATATTTCCACCACATGCAAAGTCAATATTTTGCCTACAATATGGTAACAAGTCTTTTACAAAGATTTGGATAAGTTGATGGGCTGGGATCTATAAACTTAGGTTTTTGTAATCTAACCTAAGTTTTCCTTTTTTCCCTAGTTGGAAAAGGTCTTAGATATTAAAAATATGTTGAATACTTAGATGTTAAATTTGGGTATTTTTTATGAATAGGTAAACCTTCTGTATTAATATCTACCCCATATTCTAGGTTCGTCATGCCAACCTGTACTTTTTGATGCCCGAAAAGTAAAAGAGTTTGAATACTGGTGGTATTAAATAATTTAAAACATAGTCTAGTTCCTATAGTAGCATATATAGTTTAATCATGCATATCAACAGGAATATAAACTATTAACAGTAAACTTTTACTAATATGAGGATCATGTAAGGATAACATAAAATTGGGAATTGTCATAATTAACGCATCCATATCTAGAGTTCCCTTAGCTTGTGTTATAATGGCACATTTAAAATTTTTAAATTGCAATGGAGCAATGGTACTATCATGGGAAATTAACTCATGAGGTTGCTCCTAAAGAACACTTACTAGGTTCTTTACCTCAACCATTCTATAATAAATATTTGAGTGAATTAAAGAAACAAAACTTAATCCTAGGAGAAATGAGTTTTGAACAAATAAAACAATTACTAGTAGATGTACATAGAGAATTATGTTATAATGAACAAGTTCAAAGACAAATGAATGGTCTTAGTAGAATAGTAGGTAAAAACCTATGTTTAGATTTATGTCCAGAAGAAAAATATCAACAATGTTGCCCATCCAAAGGGAAACCATAAAAAGGAAAAACGAAATATAGACAAAGAGCACCTCAATAGTGGAAAAGGAAACATCCTAAAACAATTAGGGAGTATCCTAGTTTCTGTAGGAAAAGACAAAAGAAACTAAATCGTAAGGATTTAAAATGCTATCTTTGTAAAGGACGACAATTTGCAAATGTTTGCCCTCACAAAGAACAACATCAAAAGAAAATATATTTCATTCAAAAATATAATTTGAATGAACAATTTTCCAATTATATTTTAGATGATAATACACCTTATGATCCTCACATTGATATTATTTATCAATTAGACAAGGATTATAACCTTTATTCTCTAATTCCTTCTTCTCCGGAAGAAGATGATCCACTTTTCCACTCAGGGGAAGGCTCTGCCACTTTTTGCACTTTGGATGATTTAGAGGAAGATGATTGTCTTTATTATGCTAACCACATGAATCGAATCTGACCTTCATCATCTAGAATGACTTCTAGAAAAGCTTTTGAAGGATGCATACCTTTCGGTTTTCCATCTCATTGGATGTCATCACCAACACCAGAGATATCTAATCCATATGAAGAACAGTTAGATGTAAATATAGAAAATTTAAAACAAGAAATTAGTGTATTAAAAGCTAAGCTAAAACACACATCTCTAGAAAATATAAACAAACAAATATAGATAGAAAATGGAATAAATAAGAAAAATGAAGAATGGACATGATTAAGACAATTCAAGAAAGAACAAGATATTTTCCTTGATGCTCAACCAGATCAATCTATGGATGAGATTGAAGATGAATTAGAAGAATATATTAGGGAGCATGAAAAAGGAAAATAACTTGAAGAAAATCCACAACCACAAATACAAGAACAATCTAAAGAATAGCGCTATATTCTAGAATTGACAGAAAAGGTAGATAGGTCACTATCGATGACTCATAACATTAAACAATTATAGACATTTATGAAATGGGTAGAACAAGAATTAGAACAATTACAAGTAGAAGAAGAAAGTGAACAAAGAAAGCAATATGAATTAGAAACTAAAACCAATCATCCCATCTTCATAAATATTAATCAGAAACAACCTATCCAAGTCCCAATCTGTACATTTTGGATTAAATTACCAAGGTTTAAATCTTATCCTATAGATGCAGTAATAAATACTGGAGCTGAATTTTCCATAGAAAAAAAAGGGATAATTCCTACATATTTGTGGAAAGATAGAAAGCCTTTCATTGTCAGTTTTGATCATCTTGATAAAAGAATAACTAAAGATACCCAATTACCTATAAAGAATCCATTAGGGAATATACTACATTTTAATGTATGTCAAATAGATTGGTTAGTGTATGATATGATTATAAGCATAGATAACTTAGTTCATTTTGAACCTTATAAAATTTTAAAAGATAAAGTAATCTTAGGAAAATATGAATATAAGAGAAGATTTTATCCAGTGACAAGATTTGATCATCATGAAAGTAAACCTATAAAAAATACTGAATGGGTGATCAATCAAATTCATCAAAAGAATGATGAATTCCAACAAATAAAAAAAAAACTATTGACAGTTGCTAGTGAAGATCCAACAACATTTAGACATTGAAAAAAACATTGGTGTCATATAGACTTATTGGATGGAATAAAAGTAAAAGCAAAAGCACATCATATTGGGATGTCACTAGAACTGAGAAAAGAATGTGAGGAAGAAATAAACCAATTATTGGAAAAAGAATTTATTACTCTGAGTACAAGCATCTTTGCTTGTGCAGTATTTTATCTGAATAAAAGGGTGGAATTAGCTAGGGTAAAAAAGAGATTGGTTTTCAATTATAAACCTTTGAATGAAATCATTAAACTAGTCCAACATCCAATCCCTTCTAAAGATGATCTTTTCCAAAGATTGAAAAACACTCACATTTATTCAAATTTTGATTTAAAATTAGGTTTTTGGAAAATCCAAATCTATCCAAAAGATAGATGGAAAATAGCTTTTACTGTACCAAACAGTTTATATCAATGGAATGTTTTACCATTTGGTATTAAAATAGAACCATCCATATTCCAACAATGTATGGAGAAAATTTTCAAACCTTATAATTTTATTCTAGTTTATATAAATGATATTTTAATCATGTCTAAAAATGTTCAACAACATATAGAACATTTAAAGAAATTTTATGAATTAGTTTATGATAATGGTTTAGTATTATCATTATCATTGTCAAAAAAGAAAATTGAGATTTCTATCGAAACAATAAAATTTCTGGGAATGCAGATTACACATGGAAAAATCCATTTACAATATCATATTCTTGTAGCTATCCAAAACTTCCTAGATGAAATCAACGAGAAAAAACAACTGTAGAGATTTTTAGGTTGTCTAAACTATGTATCAGGGTTTTATAAGGATCTTGTTAAAGATAGAAAGATCTTAAATGAACAACTAATAAAAAGTGCAAGTTTATGGACATCTCAACACACTAATGTAGTAAAAAGACTAAAAGAACAATGCAAGAGTTTACCACAGCTAAGACTACCAACCAATGGTACTTTAATCTTAGAAACATATGCCTCAGATGAATTGTGGGGAGCTATTTTAAAGGAAGATTTACAAGGAATAACTTACATATGTAGGTATGCAAGTGGTAAATTTAATAATGTAGAGAAAAATTATCATAATATCCACAAAGCACTTTTAGCTATCATTAAGGGTATTGAAAAATTCAAATTATTTCTCCAAGAAAAGAAATTTATCATACGTCGCAATCTTAAGCACTTTGATAAATATTTACAAGGAAAAAATTTAAATAAGGTTGCACATACTAGATTAATTAGATGGAGTTTATTTCTTGCAAACTTTAATTTTGAAAGCCAATATATAGATGGTAAGAAAAATGCTCTAGTATATTTTTCGACCAGAGAATTTCATGTTTAACTAATCTATTTTATGATTTTTGTATAGAGTTACTTTTGCAGGAAGGATGGAGTCTTCATTTTAGTCCTAGACTTAGGAGTTGTAATATTACCAATAACTATCTGACCAGCTAGGAGGTAGAAAGATATCATACTAATCATATGTTTCAGTGGAACCAATTTTGTGAAATTAATAAACATCTACATATATGGACTAATGTAACTAGAGCATCCTATGGCTTTAAAAACCTAGATGGATCATTCTCTAAAATGGCTTTAAAAATCATTGTTAACCTTAGAAACCTTGATTTTGATATGGTGTATACTAAAAACCTTCATACTTGGCCATTGTATCATCCCAATGCGTTCCATACCTACCACATTAATTTTGACCCAGGTTGTCATGAATCACTAGCATTTTGGTCTTGGTGGAACAAGTTTGGATGCACTTCAAAATACTATCCACAAGGATTTCCATCTAATTTGACCAGAGAAATCAAGAGTGAAGAAAATGGAAGCTTCAAGTACTTCACTCATATCCAGTCCATAGCATGACATCTACTACATCGAGATACAAATTCTCCAACATATTTTCTGACATCAAGTTTCAGCCATCACCTTGATTATCAAAATCCTTGGGCATATGCTTGGTTCCAAGATATCTACACGGCTATAGATGTCGACATCATAAAGCATTGTGAGAGAAATGGAAGATACCCAATAACACTAGAGTTGTACCACCTCAATCCAGAATATCAACAATACAGGCAACATGGTGGGCTCCATATTCATGAATTCCTTCTACATAAGGATCCTTCTCCAAAATTTGACAACACAGATGAAGGTTCTGCCTAAAAGAATCAGCCACCTATGTGATGTATATTAAAGTTTCAGTCATAATAGTTTGTACTCTTATCCTATGTGATAAGATAGAATCCCAAGGGTTGGCTTGGGATCAGTGTCCTGTAAACCCTAGCTGAGTTAACTAGGTTCGTGTCTATCTCTAGAGTCCACTAATTTGTGTCCTAAGGATTTGTAGCCAAAAATTAGCTTTATATTTCAAGGTTCATTTAAAAGCAATCATTTTAGCTCTATCACCACTTTGCAATGCTAGCATTGCAAATGTGTTTTCAAATTCTCTAGAGTAACCAGGTTCTCATCATTTCTTCCCTTAAAGACAAGTAATAAATAAATTTTCCTAACTTTTACATCTCTTCCTTGTGACAAAATTAATGGTCCTTGAGGTATAATTTGTGTCCTTTGATTCAATAAATCCCCAAGAGTTTATCCTTGGTGAGCCTACCTAGCTGGAATATTGGAACTTAGACTACCAAAGAAAAGAGGAATTGAACCAAGAGAAAATGGAGGAGGTGTATGATGTGAAGATGATTCCATTATGAAAGTACTAGTTGCCATTGGGATTACAATAGGACTTGATATAAAAACAAAGGTTAGTGAGGAAATTGAAGTTTGTAAATTGAAGTATTCATTGGTTGGGTAGTTACATTAGTTAAAATTTGAGTAGTATTTAAATTCTATGATCCTACCCCCTAGTTGAACTCATATTTTGTAATGTAGATATTACAATGTCAAATAGAGCATTAAAAGTTGTAGAAAAATCTACTGAGGGATTTTGCTCTTTAGGAGAGAAAGAGGGATTAGTTATATCGCATCCATTTATAAAGGCTAGAAGTATTCCTAGAGGTTTAAATTCATGTTGGTTTCCTTGTTACTTAACAATCACATTCTTCTTTAGTACATTCATGGGATACTAGTCCTAAAATTCTACAAATTAATTTAATTACTCCTACTATTGTTGCCTTAATTACAAATTTCTTGATGGTTTCTATAGGTTGGACAACCAAAGAAGCTAATTCTTGGAATTTTTCCTTATTCTTTAATTTCTTAATACAAGAAAAATAATTAAAAGAAAACATTTCTAGATCTACTAAGAAAAATAGGATAAAATAAAATAGATGTCCAAGTCATTGTTCTTCATAAAAAGAGAATATTCTCCACATCATAGATGAGCTTCATAAAAAAATAAGGAATATCCTTGGGATTATACCCAAGGGTGATTATTAGAACTGATAGTCCATTAGATACAAAGGTTAGTTGAATAGATGGAAAAAGAAGAAGGAGAGCTATGTAAAAGGGAGAGTGTAGAGGAATATAATTGGAATCCAACTCTTCATGAGAAAGAGGTCCATATTTATGATTAAAAAAAACAGCAATTGTTGATGAGTTGATTTCACACAAAACCTTGCCAATACAAAAGTCTATTGTTGAATTTGAAGCAAGGGTAGATAAGATGTAGGAATTAATGGAAGAAAAAGTTACAACCAACTTGAAAGTCATAAAGGAGAAGGTAAAGCAAGTAAGATATGGTAATCAAGACAAGAAGGGGAAATAGAACAAGGTAGCAAGCAAGGACACTGATTAACAAAAAGTAAAAATAGCTATATTAAAATAGGTTATATGCTCATATAAAAAGGAGGTTAATGGATGTGACATTTATCAATACATACATTCAAAGGGCTATTTCGTAGTTATGTTACATTTACAAGAATCTAAGGCTTTTGCTTTGAATCCCAAGTTTGTGCAAAAGAAAATTCCTAGGAGATTGCACTATCCACAAGGCACGTATAGACAATCTTACAACCAATAATACTATCCCAACAAGACTTCTTATCAACCTCAAGGCTACTATGAACCATAGTGGCAAAACCCACAATCATGAAAGATGCCTTCAATAAACCAACAATACCCTTATTACTATCTAGACCCTTAGGGATACTATGTTTAACAACTTGTTTCTCCAAGTGGTTTTGCTTCCCATGCCTCAAATTAATCCTAATACTCTCTTGAATATCATCAACCCACAACATCTCCTGTGGATTCACCAACTTGTACCTCTTATCCTCTGTCACATCCTTAATACTCTCATACTTTCCTCCAACATATGTCACCACTGATAATTCAAGAAGGATTGGCACCACAACCTTAATAGAACAATGCCACTTGTGCTGTGAACATATAGGTGAATGATAATGTTAGTTGGTCTCATGAAAAGTCTTGGAAATTTCCTTTCTTTAGGATAGTTTCCACACATGTAAATAAAACTAGTAGATTTACTAGCTCATCAAAATTAGCACAAGAACAATCTAGTGCAACCTCCTTCCTCACAAACACAATGTCTCTTAATCCTATGCAAAAGCCAACAACCATTACTATTCTAACACAAAACCTAAAAGATGAACCTATCACTATGAAGAAACAAAAAATTTCATGCATTACTAATAATGATAAAGGATGTAGTCATTAGCTAAAAGTTCAAAGTATTAACATGATCCCTATACCAACCCACAATAAACTTAAGTAATAAGTATGTGTGCAAAACCAAGTCTACATAGTAGCCACTAAATCAAAAGACACCCAATGGCTCAAGAATCAGAATACCAAATTGTTCAAAAGATGCATGGAAACAACCAATTAACTTATTAGTTTTGTTTCTAAGAAAGTAAACCAAGTAAAGAACTTAGAGAAGAACATCTTTCACTTTGACTATATACTAAAAGATGTTAAACAAGGAAACACAAGAACTAAAATAGAAAATAAGCAAGAAAAAATATCTAGACCCCTTAAAAATAAAACACCTTCTAGTCCAACTAAATATATGTCTCCAAAGGATTGAAACATGATTATCATTAATGTTAAATGTGTTGCCCAGTGAAAAATTAAATAATTAAAGATGATAAATGAAAAAATTATGGTGTATAACCAATGGAATGTGTAGTCCATTTTTCAAATGCTCATCCATGAGTTTAGTCATGGGGGAAATGCCCCATCTTGAATCAAGCAATAATAAGTGCATTTTCACTTTTTTGTTTTACAATTTTTTATCATTTTTCTATTTCTTAAAAAAAATTCAATTCTTAATATGTTTTCTATTTCTTGTTATTTTTATTTTCTTTATAACTTTTTCTTTTCTTAAGTCATTTCCTTTATGTTTTATGAATGTCTACTATGTTTTTATTAATAATATTACGAATCATGATGCAGAAGTTAACACCATGTGTTGAGTCATTGTCGTATGTAGTCAAGATGATTGGGTAAATAATTGTGTAAAGCAATGAGACCACATCATCCATCCCTGTAATTCTATAAATGAGAGGGCTTTCTTCTCATATAAAACTAATTACTTAATGATCATTATGCCTTGAAGAAAGAGGGAAAGACCGAGTGGGAATGGTAAAGGATGTGACCTTAAAGAGATTTGTGGATTCTCTTCTTAACTTCCTTCTTGGGACCTATAAATCCTCATGGAATGTATCATCACTCCTATCGTTGACCAATAAATAGGGATCATGTCTTTGCATGGTGTGATTCCCAAAAAAAAAAGAGAAGAAAAAAATAATGGGAATTCAAAGCACGCCACTTAGACAAAATAATGGGCTATAAGCATTGGTTGTCAGGCTGAAAAGACATGTTACCCATGCTTGAAGGCATCCCTCTAAGGTCCTTCCTTCCTTCCTTCCTTCCTTCTTCTCTTTTCTTTTCTTTTTGGAGTAATGTTTGTTTTTTGTGGTTGTTGTGAACTCATAGTGGTAGGCAAGAAGGGGCACATCAATACAAGGCCATTATTAATGGTATGAACTTGATCTGAAACTTTGATAGATAGGTATGATGGTCATCTTAATTATAATTGACATAAGAACCTATTGTAGACATGGTTGAGTGTCTTACATCCCAATCTCTACAATCCCTTCTCATCCCATTATTCAACTCACTGCTACATGCAATTATGAGCCTAATAGTTTTGTATAGAATAGTGCAAGATCCTAACCAAGGCAATTATGTGTTGTTTGGAATAAAGTCATGATCCACATTTAACTTCTAAGGTGCCCACAAAAATCTATAGAAATGCTTATGTAAGGGCATTATGCTAGGAGCCTACTTTGGGAAGGAACCACGTGCATGAATTTCGTTTATCATGGCTCTAAATGCAACCTCACATCTTTTAGGACATCATGGAAAACTTCTCAACCTTTATGCATGATTTTGGAACTACTTCTCATCAATTTTGATTAATTTTTACCACATTTATACTGAACTATCCTTCAAATTTGATATTTCTTGGTTATCTAATGACCTAGACCTTTGGTTTTGATTATTTAGAAACTTGTGCACTTCCAAAGTCAAGCTCATTTATTGTGGGGATGTTAAGGATGTAATTTTTTAAATTTTTCTAACATCCAATTTTTTAACATTATGATACCGAATAGTAAAAATAATCAAATAACATGAAGTTGATGATTTTAGTTACGTTAGAGCCTTGGGGGTATTATTATGAAATCACCTTGAGCCTAAATGTTAAAATTTTTTCAAATTTTGAGCTAACCAGGGATCCAAAAAGGATTAATTATTAAGGAAAATTTCCCAAAACTAACATTGATCCTTTGGTGATTAGAGGTGATTCTAAAAAGAAAGCCTAAGGTTGAAGGTCTTTTGCAAGGGAAGAAAAATAGGCTAAGAGAAAGATAAAGGAGAATATGCTCATGGACCAATAGTAGCACATACAAGGATTAAAGCTCTAGCATTATAGGTTTGCTAACCCCATGGATTGATAAGGAGTAATTTCAATCCATTCTTCAAATGTGTCTACATAAAAGAGAAGCATCAACATAACAACCAAGGTTGAACGAATAACCACTACTAGCAACAATAGGAAAATTCATCCTTAGTGGATTTTTTAAGACCTATACAATTTTGTAAACTTTAATGTTTTTCCACTCTTTTAGTAATTTTATAATACACCCACTCAAATCAAATTGAATAATGCAACACTCAAGTTTTGTAATGGTAGCCAATCTATTCTTGGTCATTCCACAATTTTTGTAATGAAACTTCATCCATTTATATATAACTCAAGGATGCATTTTTAGCTAGTAATGGGGTATGATGAGACCTAATATGTTGGGAAACTTCATCAATGCATCCCTATTAACAAAGCCTTGTCAACACATCCTCATTGAAGCATATGTATGGATGAGGATGCATTAATTGGCAATGCATCTTAGATGCATTGATGCATCCTCATCAATGCATCCCCGTTGATGTAACTAAATGCATTAACACATTCCCATCGACACAATGTTTGTATTTTTCTATAAATATGCAAGCATTCATCATGTATTTGACATTATTTGGTCAATAGTGTAACCAAAATCTTGTAGTTTTATTCTATAATATTAGCAAGCAATCAGTGAGTGCCCTCAATGTGGATTTGAGTCAGTTGTACAGTGTCTAATTGGAGTGGCATTATACCTAGACATATTCCATGAACAACAAGAGGATCGAGATTGATTCTTATTCATTGCAACACTTTAACTTTAAATAGATTTACTTTCAATGCAGTTTATTTTCTATGTACTTAGTTAACATTCACATTTCCATGCACGTTAATTAATTGATGAAATGAGCACAACCAATTTCAAGCATAAACATATATTCCCATGGTAATCCCAATAGCGTTATTGCTTAGTTTTCCCAATAGCATAACATTTGGTAATCTCAAGAGTGGGTACATGAGTTCAAGACATGTATGGCAAAATGGGAATGGATACTCATCACCCTCAAAATAGTTTAGGATTTATCTTCTTATTATTAATTAGATTAAATAATTAATTTTCATTCTCTTATAGAATTTAGCCTTAGCTACGCAACATCAATAATCATATGCCTCACTTTGGACTAAACCATACATGAAAAAGCTACCACTACTCCAGGTGGGAAGATAGTGACCTATAATCAATGGTTAACAATCTAGATACCACACTAGTTCCATTCACAGAATTTGACTGAATTGCACATTAACACTTGTGATTCGTATAGTTGGGTGTAGGGGATACCCATTGCTCATCAAACATGATGCTAAGAAAAGCTTCAAAAATTAAGTTAAATTTCCTCCAATTATTTACTAAAGGGAGATAAAGGTAAGTTAAGATTTAAAGGTAGATTATATGTACCCAAAGCGATAATACAAAAGCTATTGGAAGAGGCTCATATCAGCAAATATTAGATGCATCATGGGGATGCTATAATATTTTAAATCTTGAGAAGACAATATTGATGGCCTAATATGAAGTAAGAGATAGTAGAATTTATTTTTAAATATTTTATTTGTCAATAAGCTAAAGCAAAACTTTAGAAATCAAAAGGATTACTTCATATTCATGACATATTACAATGGAAATGGAAGGTTATTAGCATGGAATTAATTTTAAGATTACCAAAGAAAATAAGGAAACATGATGCTATACTAATAGTGGTAGATTTGCTAATAAAATTTTCTCATTTTCTTACTACTCATTCCACTACAATTTTTGAGAATATTACTAAATTATTTATTAGGAAGATTATCAAATTCCATGTAATTTTAGTTAAAATAATATCTGATAGAGATCCTGATTTTATCTCAAGATTTTGGCAAGTATTTCAAGCAAATCAAGGTACTAAATTAAATATAAGTTCTACTTATCATCATCAAATATATGGGTAAACAAAGTGAGTGAATCAAATTTTGGAAGATATACTATAAACTTCAACACTTCAATATAAGGAAGATTGGGATGAAATATTACCTTTAGTAGAATTTGTATATAATAATACTTATCATGCAAGTATTAAAGCTACTCCTTATGAGATACTTTACGAAAGACCACGTTCATCATCTATTTATTGGACTACCATAGAAGATAGAAATCACTGACTTGATTGATCAAATCACAAAGAAGGTTTGTACAATCCAAGGATATATTAAGGATACTTAGGATAGATACACTAAGTATGCTAACTTAAGAAGTAGATCACTTGAATTTCAAGTTGGTAATTATATCTTCTTAAAGGTATATTCAATGGAAGAACTGATGAGATTTGGACATAAGGGTAAATTGGATCCAAGATATGTTTGTCCATTTGAAATAGTCAAAAAAAATTGGAAAAGTAGCATATCAATTAGATTTATCACCAAGTTTAAGAGAAATCCATGATGTCTTCCATGTCTTTCTTCTAAAGAAGTATGTTTCAAATGAAAGTCATGTTCTACAATGGGAAGAAATAGATCTACTACCAAATATTACTTACAAAGAATATCCCATTGGAATCATAGATAGAAAAGAAAGACAACTACAAAGTAATTCCTATGGTAAAAATTCTTTGGGAATGACATGGGAATCAAGAGGCAACTTGGGAAACTGAGGTAGATATGAGAACAAAATTTCTTCATATTTTCTAGAAGGAAAATTCGTGAAAGTGGGGAAGATGTCACAGCCTAAGAATTTTCAAGGTTGAATTATTTAATTTGATGCATATGATTAATTCCTTAATGTTGTTGAATGCATTTCAATGAATTATCTCTAATATTCTTGGTTAAATCATAAGATTACATTACTACTGTTACTGTTAGTATTTTTTTTGTTAGCTTCTTACATAAAAGAATGTAATATATTTTCTAGGGTATTTTATTAAGATTTTTATCCTTTATTTTACTACTGTTGTAGCTCAGTCATATATCTACTTTATATTTTATGATTAAAAGTTAAAATCTAGTTACCCTAGGAAGTTTTTCTATTATCAATTGTCATGTCTTTACAAGTTTTTGGTTATGCACATTTATGCTTAATTATGCACTTCTAGTTATGCATCTTTTATTTTCATTATGCACATGTGATTAGATAATACTTTATTCATGGAGAAATAATGGATCCTAACCCTACCCAAAATGTATTCCTTGTTAATTTTTGTCATTAACCCAGGGTTCGGAGTTCATTTTTGATTATAATTAAATATTTCATAAATTAGCTTTATTAAGAAAGTACCTAAATATTTTTTTCTACCTAGAATCTAACTTTGCTGGTATGTTCAACACATTCATAAACATAGATTTTAACTCGTGGTTCACTAGAATTGAAGTTATAGTTTTCGAGATATCACACTTTCTAGTTTGCTAAAATACCATAACAATTTTGCCATTTGAACTAGGAAACTATAATAAGTAAAGCTCGGGTGAGATTTTAGCATATGATTTAGTAGAGCACTTCATAAGGATTACATGGGTTCAAATAGACTTTGATTTGGAGTCTTGGTGTACATGTTATGTAAGGTTGAACACTGAGGGTATTGATGAAGAGAGGAATTAACAAAAAGAGCTTATGAAAATTATTGATATTTTAAAAAATTAAAATTAAAAAAAATCAAATTTCAAGTCAATGCCACCATTAAAGCATGTTCATGTGCATAATGCATTTTTTTAAAAAATGTATAATAGTTATGTTATATGTGTTATATATAACATATGCATTCGTTATATTATTTTTCTTATCACCATGTTCACCACATCTCCACCTTTACTTCAACACTTGATTTTTTTTGTCATTGATTTACCATCATTGTTTTTCTCAAAACCATGTTGTATTGCATTTTTCCAAAAAGACATTTTTTGTTGTATCTTCTTCTTTTTTAAATTAATTTAAAACTAGTTTCTTCCATTCTTCCCCTTATAAATAGGTAGTAGGCCTAACTACATCTCATCATCGTTTGAAGGAGGGTTGTAGCTATGAAAAGCTATGTAAAGAAAAAACCAATTGAGAGCATTAGGTGGGAAAGGAAGACACAAGAAAATTTTGGAATCCTTGCCAACATAAGTAATGAAGTTTATTTTACTTTCCTTTTATATGGCTGTCCCATATTGTTATGGATTTTATATTTCTCCTCTCTGCTTCTTGGTCTTCTGTTATTCTTCTATGATTTTAATTATTATGCTAAGATTATCCCAGATTTTTGTAATTTTAGGTTTTTTAATGAAAAATAATATTTTAGTCTAGTTCAAATCATCTTCTATCTTTTCATGAATTTTGGAAATTGCAAAAATTATGCCCAACTTGCCCCTAGATATTTTATGAATATTTGGAATCTACTCATAACATAAACATGATTTTATATGAATTTTGAGGAATTTGAGCTTTTATGAATTTTTGGCCATTTTAGACACCTTTGGAATTTATGTGATAAAATCCATTAAGTCAAATGATGCAATATCATATCTATGATATCATACCTCTACTTACATCATCATAGATACAATGTAGTGGGCCCTAGTCATGACTATAAATACTGATCCACCATCACATCATTGGAACAAGTTTTGCATAACAATTAGTGAAATTCTTGTAGTTTCTTTTTGTAAATAATACTTAGAGTTAGAGTTAGAAGTGAATGCCTATAGTGTAGTAACTAATAGTTGTACAAAGTTTTTACTCGAGTTGATTATACCTAGACACAATTTATGACTAGTAATTGATGGGACGCGATATCGCGTCGTCCCCTGCGATATCGCGTAAGCGATATCGCTGTCCACCACCATATCTATAAATAAGAGGTGGAACTCCCCTTATTCATCATCCTAGGCTAGAAGTAGGAAAACTCTAGCAGATTGATCACTCCAAAGATAGAATTTTCCATGTGCCCGCAGTAGGAGTCCCCAAGTGAACGGATCTTTATTCGAGCAGCTTTGTACCTGAACGCAAGTTGTGTACGGCAATAAAGAGGAGCTTTGTGGATAAACCTTGCAGTGCATGGAATAGGATTTTCTTACCTATTATTTATTACATGTCATTTATTACCTCCAGTACCGCGGAATGAGTACGACTTGATTACAAGCATCTACGGGTGTGTACGAATAGTCAAGGAATCGGCTGCTCATCGTGATTAGTCTCTCTCACCCTTGTCTCCTAGAATGTGGGATAAGTATGACTTGGTTACGAGTATTCAAGGATGTGTACGGATAGCCAGGGAATAGATACTTATCACGCTTAGGCTAGCTAAGTGCCTCAGTATGACCACTTCGAGCACGGGCGTTACGTGTGGTGATCCCAGTAACGATTAGTGTTTGGTAGCCATAGTTGCATAGTTCAGGGTGTGTACGGTAAATGGGAACGAATGCTAATGCTAGGTAATTTAGACTTAGTACTTAGTTAGAGTTAGTTAGTTTCTCAACCCTTTACCTCTTAGCATAGGAGAAAAACATAAAAACCATAAAAATTATATACCTTAGACTTGCTTAACCATACACCGTGAAAAATACAAGTAAGTTTGAGAAGACAACGAATAGTTAACCCCAAGTGTTCCAGGAGGTGTGTAGGCATTTAGTCTGTGGATTTTGACCGAATCGTGTGTGTGACACTTGTATTTGTGTGGTTGAGTGTAGGGATACCTGCCACTCATCATTGGCACCGTTGCCGGGGACTAAGTGTTTGTACGCCAATTAGAACATAAAGGACATCATTCAAATGGTTGGGAGCCTTAACAAACCTTTGGGTTAACTAATTAATTAAGAATTTATATAATGGTGAAATAGCACACCGATAAGTAAAAATTTCTTCTTCTCACAAGAGCAACTCACCACCTAGGACTAACACTAGAGACAGTCGGCAACATACAATGCATAACCAAAATCAGCCAAGTCCTAAACAGTATAAGATAGTTTATACTCATCTAGATGAGTATATTCCAAACTTTACCTTCATCCTCCATCAAGAAGAACAACTACGGTGGAGAGACCTATAAGGTAACATTGTGTTACCTCCAAATCGATCAGTCTCTAACATGCTCTTCCATGCCTTGGCACAAATAGGCATGACGGATCTATTTGCTGAATAAGTTGCTGAAGATTTTGATATGAGGGATTATCATCCCACAGAAGTGCAACATATGAGAGACTTAAGGCAGGAGGGATACCATACACTTTTGAAGGGAAAATCCCCGCATGTCCTTAGCAAAATAGGAGATGAGGAACCCCTTATAACGGGTTCTTTAGCAAATGATGTTCCCCCTCCTCACGATGGTGAGGAGGTTAGGCATCAGAACCTTCGATCAATTGTACATAACCCTGGTTCTGATCCCCATGAACGCCAACTGTTCACTAAAGGAATAACCACTCACGCTAAGGATGGGCACTTAGATCGTTATAATGATCGGGGCCAAAGCAACCAAAGGGAAGGCAAGAAACATCGCCATGGCGATGGTTCCCCTTCTTCTTCCCCTTCATCTCATCACTCACCCTCTCCTCCCGGCGCAGCCACCAGGAACACAACAGTGAGGATAAAGGTAAGAAAGATGAAATACCTCAACGGGAAAGTCGAGAGAGAGGACAAGGGCAAGGACATAGGGAGAGTAGGGAACCACGTAGACATCATAGGCGTCATAAAAGAGATGATCATGATGAGCCCCTACTCGCAACCCGAAGTATGCTTGACATCATGGAGGCTATTAGGATTCCAACAAGGCACTTAAAGGACAGTCGAATTAAGTGTTTGGACATAAATAATATCCCACGTTGAAGGGGGATACAATGCTGATCCATAGTATCATTTATAGGCATTCCACGATGCCTGTGCCTTGCAAAATATAGACAATGAGTGGCAAAAGCTTAAGTTGTTCCCAAGAACACTCATTAAAGAAGCAAAGAGTTGGTACCAGTCCTTAGAACTGGAAACCATTAGGAGGTGGAGTACAATGTGAGAACTCTTCAACAATAAATATCAAACATACTCCAAAGTGTCCAATTTATGTAAGCAGATCCAAGGCTGGAAACAAGGTGCTTATGAACCCTTGGATGCTGCCATGGCCCACTACTATACATTGTTACATTGTTGCCCAGGCCATGGGTACGCACAGTGGGATCAACTTCACCACATCATGGATGGGCTAAGGAATGAAATGAGAAGAACCCTTAGGACTTATGCCCAAGGGAAATTATCACAACTTAGAGCCCATGAGGTACATCAATTGTTGCAACAAGTAGCACAAGAGGAAGGTGAGCTACGTAAGAGGAAAAGTGTGGAAGAATACAACCATGATCCCTCCCTTCGAAAGAAGGGAGTGAAATTCTATGATGAGGAGGATGAGTCACCACTCGAAGAGTTGGTGAACCAGAAAACCTTGTCAATCTAGAAATTAGCAACCGAAGTATCGGCCAAGGTGGACCAAATGTGGGATTCCTTAGACTCGAGACTTGAAAGTGTTTTGAAAATTGTAGAAGAGTCTAAGGATGAATGAAGTAGTGACAAAGGTAAGACAAAGTGGAGAGATTCAGGCCCTACACATAACAAGGGTAAGGGAAAAATTTCTATCTCCGATGAAGTTGTGGATTCTGACACAGACGATGATGGTGGATTTGAGATCTGCCACTATGACCATCCTAAGGGATTTTGTTCAATTATCTCACATCTGTAGGAGTCTAGGGTGTATGCACTAAATCCAATACTTAACCAATGGCAAACACCCTGCATGTTAGCTTATCCACAAGGTAACCCAAGGCAGTTCCACCAACCACTAATGTATTATCTAAGTGGAACTCCACCACAACCAATTGGATAGCATCAGTAGTGGCAATACCCATAGTCATGGGGGATGCCATCGCCAACACAACAGTACCCTTACTGGTAGCCCGATCCTTATGGCTATTATGTGCAGCAATTGGTTTCTCCAGGTGACTCTATGGGTCACACTACTCCCCAACATCACTACCAAGTTTGGGAGTACTTTAGGAGGACTCCTTCTCCTCCGAGAGACATCTCACATTTATCCCATCCTCCAACTCCATCTGCACCTCTTCCACCTATAGTTCCCATACAACCTATTCCAACAATGTAAGGGGAACTCCCTACTCAACTGCAGCAACGTAACACCGTGAGAGCTGTAAATATTCAACCTGTAAATATTCAACCTGGCACTGGTTCTAAAAACTGTATAAAATGAAGGTCCTTCTTCAGAACTAGAAGCCCTAAAAAACTCTCACAACAACAAATGGTTGAGCTGATGTACATGCCTCCATCATCTAACACTTTAGAGCACCCTTCAGTCCAACAATAGAGTACACATACGGTTATGTTAACGCATACCGTAACTGACTGTATCAAGTTAGGCCACCTTCCCATGAAACTATCTGACCCTGGGAGCCCCTTAATCTATCTACAAATCACCAAGAATAAACCATATAAGGCTCATCTTGACTCAGGTTCCGAAGTCAACTTAATATCATGAGAATTGTATCAAGCCTGGAACCTGCCCCAAATTAAGAAGAGCAACATCCAACTGGAGCTAGTTGACCAGCCCATCACCATTCCTTTGGGATTGGTGGAGGAAATTATTACCACTATGTGTGGGTGGTCTTACCCAGCCAATTTCCTAGTGATTGAAATCAACAACAACGAAGGGGGCTTTCCAATTATAAAGGGAAGACCATGGCTAAGTACAGTAGATGCATACCTAGGGATCCGTGATCTTTCCTTGCAAATATCTAAGATAAATATTTATGAAAAGATTGAGAAGAAGAAAGTTCCATGCATCACATACAGTGATTCATCGGGTGATGACATGGAGGAAATATCTCCATGTAATAGGTGTGCCCTTGAAACTTTGAAACAAAGATGCCTATATGTAGCAACCACACAACCAGTAGTAGACACCCCATGGTTGAAAACTACTCGAAAGAGCAAACAAATATGCATGGAATGAATTGAGGAGACAAACCATGTAAACAACGAGGGCATAGACACATTAGAGTATGAGCATTGCCAACTTCCACCCCTTAATCTAAGAACATCAGTAGGGAGAAGTTGGGCACTATTACGAAATTCAAATAGGCACTCATTATTTCGGATCTCTCCATTTCCACTCAATCATGGGGGAGATGGCCACCTATGCTAATCATATGGGGCCCTCAGTTGTTTTTAAGTTTTTGTTTAACACGTTTTTGTTTTACAAATTTTTTTAACTTTTCTCTTTTTTTTTTTACAAATTTTTTTAACTTTTCTTGTTTTTGTTTTACAATATCATTATACTTTCCAATTTGTGTGTGTGTGTGTGTGTGTGCCATCCACCATGTAAGTTCGTCACCCAATAAGTGTTTGGAATGATGGTATGAACTATTTTCATATTGATTGCTAATGTTTGATTTTTACCTTAAAGTTACAATGTTGATGCTAAGGTATGTTCTTTTGATATGGCAGGCAATGAGTCCACTTCATCCATCGATCCACCAAAGTCTATGGTCTCTCTTGGCTTGGAAATGTACAATTCCCTTTCTAATTAAGAACTTTAATGAATTAGTGACTGGGTACTTCTCAAACTAAGGAAGGACTCAAGGTTTGAAAAGGGTGTGACTTCAAGGGAACTTGATGCGTTTGTGTTGGCCATTCTCTTGGGTGCTTGGATGTTTCCTTCTTGAGTTTTCTTGCTGTTCTGATGTTACCCAATTATCGGAAGCTAAGACAATAAAAATAAGAAATCTTTGCATGGTGTGGTTCTCACACATAAAAACAAAAAACATAAAAAGAAAAAAAAAAGAAAAAAGAAGAAAAGAAAAGAAAAACAAAGAAAAGTGAGACTTCAAAGCACACCCCTTAGACGAAATAAACATGGGCTACAAGCACTGGTTATGAAACCAAAAACGTTTCCTCTAACTAAGGCCCTTCTCGCTTTCTATTCTCTCCTTTGTTTCGTCAGAATAGTGGTGGCTCTTGGAGGTGCATTCTTGTTATCCAAGTGGATGGTTGGCCAAGCATGTTGATGCAAAGTCACTGAATGTGGTTGGTTTGAGGCCAGAGTTAGAATGAGATTTGCCAAGTTACCTTAATCATGAAACACACAAGGGTCTGTACACCACCTTGTTCTTGGGATTCCATTCCATCCTCTTCTCTCCACCCTTCTCTCCATTATTCACCTCATTTTCGATTGTATCATTAGTGTATATTTTGGTAGATGCATTATTTTCTTTTTGGTAAGTTCTCACAGTTAAGACTTTAACTTTTGTCCCAAAGGACATTCCCAGAGCCTACGGACTCTTTGAATGTGGGATTGTTAGGGCATTAAGGGCATGAGCCTACTTTGGGGACGACCCACTGATATTCCTATTTGGTGCATTAGTTAAATTCTTTCCCTTAACATTTTGCAATTAATTCTCTTTTGTTCATTCCATCTTGACATCCACTTAATCGATGTTTTAGTTGTCCCTTTTTATCTATCTTTCTTACTCCTTCCCTTTCTCCATTCTAATGCTACCGGAGGTTCGCAATTAGTCATGGGGGTACGGGGCCTGATTTTTTTAATTTTCTCCTAGCCCCAAATTTTTTCAATTTTCTTCCTAACCCCTACACCTTCGATAGTCACCGTTAATATATTCCTAGATCCGTAATCAGCCATACCACAACCCAACCAATGGACTTACACTGAAGCAAGGTATTACCAAATTGAAATTCATCTACCCTTGCTAATACAAGATAGTGTTGTGTGTGCAGATGGCGATCATGCAACAACTGATCGGATTTGGAGTGAGCACTTGGAATGGAGCAGTATTGGAAGTAGCTATGCAAGGAGCAAGACCAATGATGCACTTATAGATGGACAATGAAAGGCACAATCTGGGCATTGGCAGTAGCAAGACTTCTCTTCTCTTCTTCTCTCCTCTTCTCTCTTCTCTCTTCTCTCAAACTGTCAAATGTGGCCTGATGTCAATGTAATAAGGTGTTCACCCTTGTTGTCATGAACACCAGTTCTTGTGTCATGTAATAATGATCCTTTCACATGTCATCCCATTAGTTCCATTCCCCTCAATAATTCCATACTTTCCCAATATTATTGTAAGGAACTCAAGGACGAGTTTTCATTCAATCATGGGGGTATGATGGGACGTGATATCGCATGAGCCCCGATATCACATACGTGATATCGCATCCCTCGCGATATCGCAGTCTGCCACCATATCTATAAATAAGAGGTGGCACTCCCCTTATTCATCATCCTAGGCTAGAAGTAGGGAAACTCTAGCAGATTGATCACTCCAGAGATAGAATTTTCCATGTGCCCGCAGTAGGAGTTCCCAAGTGAACAGATCTTTATTCAAGCAGCTTTGTACCTGAATGCAAGTTGTGTATGGCAATAAAGAGGAGCTTTGTGGATAAACCTTGCAGTGCATGGAATAGGATTTTCTTACCTGTTATTTATTACATGTCATTTATTACCTGCAGTAGCACAGAATGAGTACAACTTGATTATGAGCATCTACAGGTATGTACGGATAGTCAAGGAATTGGCTGCTCATCGCGATTAGTCTCTTTCACCCTTGTCTCCTAGAACGCAAGATAAGTACGACTTGGTTATGAGAATTCAAGGATGTGTACGGATAGCCAAGGAATAGATGCTTATCATGCTTAGGCTAGTTAAGTGCCTCAGTATGACCACTTCAAGCATGTGCGTTACGTGTGGTGATCCCAGTAATGATTAGCGTTTGGTAGCCACAATTGTATAGTTTAGGGTGTGTATAGTAAGTGGGAACAGATGCTGACGCTAGGTAATTTAGACTTAGTCCTGAGTTAGAGTTAGTTAGTTTCTCAACCCTTTACCTCTTAGCATAGGAGAAAAACATAAAAACCATAAAAATTATATACCTCAGACTTGCTTAACCATACACCATGACAAATACAAGTAAGCCTGGGAAGACAATGAATAGTTAACCCCAAGTGTTCCAGGAGGCGTGTAGGCATTTAGTCTATAGAGTTCAACTAGATTGTGCATGCGACGCTTGTATTCGTATGGTTGAGTGTAGGGATACCCGCCACTCATCAGTAATAAAGATTAAGATTATTTCTTACTACTGCAATATCTCACATAGTTTACTTTTATTTTCTAATATGTTTACTTTGATTCGGTTCTTTACATTTTCTAAGTACTTTACTTTTCCAATGTCCATTAGTAAGGTGGAATAAGTACAACTGATTTTGAATGTTAAATGTTATCATTTGGTAACCCAGTAGCGACCTCACTTGATTCGCTCAATAGTGAATTCACTTGGTAATCCCAATAATGGTTACATGAACCCAAGGCGTGTTGGCAACCTAAGAACATATGCTTATCACCATAATCTAGTATAGATTACATTCATGTTTTCATTTAAAATTAGACTTTATTTTCATTTTCATTATGGAAACACTTAGGATTCACCTAAGCCCACAACATTATGATATCATATACCTCTTTGTGAGTTAAACCTTACTATTTGCATTTCATTAACTCAACGTGAGAAGATGATGACTGCAAACCAACTATCAACCACGAGCATACTTACATTGTTCATCTACATATTACAATTTAATCATGCATGAACACTCATGACTTGTATGGTGGAGTGTTGGAATACCCAACCACTCATCATTGGCGTTGTTGTTAGGGATATGTCAATGTTTGCTTAGTAGTTAATTTTATAGAGTTCATTGTAGTTAAAAATTACAAAGTTTATTTTTTCACACTTAAATTAATTCTTTTAACACACACACATAATTAAAAAAATCAAAAATGTAATATGGCTTCTACACTTAAAGAGAAATCACTACCTACTAACAAAATTTCTAAGAACCATGACAAAGGATATGATGAAGAAGATTAGAGTGCACCCATGTAAAATAGGATTTTCTACACTCATATTTATTCATATTATCCTAATTTTACATTTTTCTTTCACTAAGATGAATAACTAGTATGGAGAGATTTACAAGACAACATTGTTTTGTCTCCCGAATGTTCCACACCATCAATGTTGTAACCAACCCTCGTGTTGGCGACTGTTTGGGACTAGATTGGTAATGTGGGGTGATCTCATAGTCTTGTGATCATGGATCACAAGATCAAAGGTGTCCCTCAAAGAGGATTTAGGTCCTTGCTGGTCTCTAGCAACACCAAGGCCCACATACCTCCAAATAAACTCAGCAGTTATGAAACATGCTAGACGTGAGTATATGTTTGTTATTGTGAATGTTGAAATGGTTATGTTGTGTATAAAACTATAATTGGATATCATAAAAGATATTTAGCTAACTTTTTCAAATAGTATGAGTTTTTTAAGGTTCCTATTTTTTTAATCACTTAGTCTATATGGTCCCTATAATACGTTACTTGTAATAAATAAAATTTTGTAAAAACATTTGAGCACAATTTTGCCAATCTACTCTTAATTTCCCTTAGAGAGAAAATTCCACAAGAAAACTAAAAATAGATCAAGATGCAATGGACTTAGAATGAGAAAATAAAAGAAAGTAAATTTTTATGAATCTCAACTATTTAAGAAAGATAAATTGACACATTGAAACACTTCATGATAAAGCTATTCCTAATTCAATAGCTACAAATTGTTCAAACCCTCTTAGCTCAATAAGAAATGTCATAAAGACAATCTTCTTATACTATCAAAAATTACTACGTAAAAGATAGAGTACAAGTCTCTATTCTAGCTAGTTAATAGTTGTCAAAGATTACATTTAATAGAGCTTTCAAAAATTTGACAATTTTAGGATTGAAATACCAAGGCAAAACACTTTAAAATAAAGAATCTATTCAAGTTGTCTCAAAATACCAAATATTTTCTTTGATTATCTATGCTCAAAATAGGCAATTTCATTAAGACATTACTATTAAATTTCTCTTGAGGATTTTCAACAATATAAGCTCTTATATGACAAATCTTAATAGGAGTCTAATATTGTGCACAAACAGAGCTACAAAAGACAACCTAGGAAAAATCCCAAAATTAAATTCCAAGCACAATACTATCTAAACCTTTAGCTAAGTAGCTAAAAAAATGGAAAGAAATAAAGTCATAGAATTAAAACAAAGTAGCTAAATTGATGTCTTTAGCAATCCATCTTACAAGTAATCTTCAATTGTCTTTTTCCAAAACCCTCCTCCAATTCTACCTTTGAAGGTACTTTTATAGTGACCTTAAGATAGCTAAAATAATCATGAGGAGATAAGGGCCTTACAAATATCTTAGGAATATAAATTTATAATTGCCTTAGGAGTTAAAGCTTCCATGGGGATTATGAGAAGTTTGAGCTATGGTTGCCAAGTGTTTCCTTGGTAATAAATACAATAAAAATTACCATAGAAAGTTACAAAAAATTGGAGAAATACATGCCACAATTGTCAAGTTTCCTTTCAAATGCATATATTTAGGAAATTTAGTTAGGCTTTTTATACATCCTCTATGTGAAAATTAACTTAGGCTAAATAAAGCTCCATAGATCAGCATAACCTTTGCCATATGTACGTGTTATCTTTTCAAAACTATATCATAACTTATGGCCACCATAATATAAGTAATGTTTATAATAATTCTTCATCCAAGATTTCTTATTAAAATACAAAACATGATTTTTCTGGCGTTGTTTGGATGTAAGGGTTTGTTTCCATCATGTTGCCGCTACCTCACTGCTCTCACCACCATGTTGCTTATTGGCATGTGAATGGCACAGGAGTGTTGCCACCACAACAAGTAGGCATGTGTTGAGACCATAGCCTCATCTGGCATCCCTAGCACATTGATGTATGCTCTGGAAATTGCAAAGTTGTTCAAAATTTCTAGAGCACCACCTATTGGCTCATCTTTATCCTGTAACCATCGGCACTCCCAACTCCATTTCTATTAGTATAAGTAATGTCTTTAGCCATCATGGTCTGCCATGTCAACATCACCTTTTCCATTATCATTGGTGTTGGGATTGTAACTATTCATTTGTTTGTTTCAAATCATTTTTTAGGGTTTGCAATTGGCCCTCTCTAGGCTAGATTAAACTACCATTGAACATTCAATTTCCTTTCTATGTTTTCTAGCTTTCCCCTAGCAATGCCTCCAACGTTACTGATGAATGGCTAGGTTGACCCCTATGCCCAACCATACGAATCACGAGCGTTCACACGCAACTCGGTCGAATTCCATAGACTGTAAGCACTTAACATACACTAGACTCTAACCAGTGAAACCTTGGGTTAGAATGGTCGCTGTCTTCCTAATCTCACTTGTGATGTTCTCTTTACGATGGTTAAGTGAGATTAAGGCTAATGATTTTTACATCTTTTTTGCATATCTTTTGGCGGCTAATTTAAGGTATGAAAAGTAAAGAATAAACTATTATCTAATCTATAATTATCCTAGCTTATACTCTAACTATTCCTAGCATAAGTATTTGATCCCATCTTCCGAGCACGTTTTGAGCATGTCTTAACACTTCTGGGTTACCAGACATTAAGCATCACTAGGCTTACCAAGTGTTTGATTTACGTTTGAGATGGTCATACTTATGGCCTTTACGAACTACGAATAAGTGATAGCGATTAAGATAACAATAATAGAAACTTAAGTAATTAATAGGTAATTAACAAAGCATAAACATATTAAACTATTGAATGCATAAAATAGCTAAGTCCAAATGCTGCAAGAAAAGTTGGAATAGTTCGTCTTTATTGCCATCATGCCAATGGGCTCAAATACATCAATGCTCAAATAAAGAGCCGATCACTTTTCTTACACCTACTGCGGGCACTTGGAAAATATTCTATCTCTTGCAGGAACAAATTGCAAGAGCTTCTCTACAACTAACTGAAAGATGCCTAATTGAGGCAGAAGGCCCTATTATTTATAGGCCAAGATAGGTGGCTATGTAAATGGGGCCATGTCAACGTAGAGAGGCTACATCGACGGGCCCACGTCAACGCGGCCGCATATACGTGGCCTCGTATACACGGCCTAGTCGACGCATTGACTTAATGACACTTCATCATACCCCCACGATTGAGCAAAAACTCATCCTCAAGTTACTTTACAATTTGGAAGGTATGGATTCTTATTTACAACACACATAACTTAAACACATACATGACACACACATGACACGACATGAATTTGACCAAGTGCCCAAGTTACAGAGTGGGTCAATTACAAAAATGGTAGTGTTCAGAGACAAGATTGAACACCTCGCTAGTCCTAGAGCCTCTACTGTGTAGGATGATGCACAAAATTGCTAGAGAAGATTACACCATCCCAGGGGGTAGTGGTTCTGATGAACCTTCTCTAGCCTCTAGCCCATGCGTTGGTGGCGGCATGGATGACAGTTGCCCTACAACAGCTGCAACCTTCGGAGGTAATCGGAAAGCCTGCAATAGAGCCCTCATCTTTTCTTCCTTGCTTCAGGGATTGTTCACATTCCATGCAGCTTTTCTAATGTGTGTTGGAGTTGGAACTTTCCAAGGGCATGGCAGCACTGGAAGGAGTTCCTTTAGGTTGACAAACTAGGTTGCGAACTATTTACGTTCGATGTCGAATGCTTGGACTAATGCCTGTAGCTGCTGGTAGTTATTCATCCTATGGCCTAGGTCCTCTGTGACTATTTGTTGACCTTCAAAGCTTCAGTGGAGAACCTTGAGTTCTACGTTTGCCATTGCTAGCTTTTGCTTCGTTGCCTTGTGTGCCTGGAACTCTTCCTCGTATAGGGAATACGAGGTGGCCACTTGCTATTCTAATTCTAACCATAGTCTTTCGGCTATGAGCATAGCTAGGTTTGCATATCGAAGGTTGGCAAGCTTCATGTATTCTATTGTCTCCTCAATTTGCAGCTCTTTTAGGCAGATTTCAGCTTTATTGAAGTCATTCAACCAATCAAAGATAGGTTGCCATGCATCACCTCTCTCTTGGAGCTGCTAGAGTGCTTGGTTCATCTTGGCCTTTACGACTTGAATATGCTTTTCGTTCACTTCTTTCTGCAATCCCACTTGGTCCCTGTAATGATTTTTGACTTTTTCAAATTTTAGGGCCTCATTTTTCCAAGTGGGAATTTCGATTGTAGACTTCTGTCAAAATGCCCGAACCTTCTCCATTGATAGATTTTGATTTTCAGTAGCCAACCTCCTTATGTCATCGTTCACCCTAGCTAGCTCTTCCTTCTGTTGGTGGAGAAATTTTTCATATGTTCATTTTCTGCACCAACATTGCGTAGGCAATGAACCGCCACGGTCAGTCGTACATTCTCTTGGCAAACCTCTATCAAGTCCTTTTCTAAGCGATATGCTCGAGAATCTGCTAAGAACTTGTCAAAGATCACTGTCTCCCACACATCCTCAACGACCTAAAGTCTAAGTTGAAGTTGTTGAAAACCTTCATCCCTGGTGATTTTGCAGTTGAGGATGGTTGGATTGGCAAGTTGGGCTCGTAATTGGGCTACCTCCATTGCCAAGTGCTGACAAGCATATTGAGTAGCTTCAAGTTGCCCTTCTAAAATAAGGCTCTTGCCCCTTGCTAAGAGCAGCTCTGACTGGGTTGCAGTGATGTTGTCCCAAAGGTCAAAGACATTCGAAAGCGGTTGCTTAATTCCCACCAATCAGTCCAACAACTCTTCATGTTGGGCTACATCAATCTTGCTACGTGAAGTTCTTGCAGACACCTGTACATCTTGTAGTCCATGAATGTTTGGTATAGGTGCTGCCAGTGCATTGAGAGCTATAGCAATTTTTTCAGCAACCACTTTAGCCGCAACTTCCTATCCCTAGTGCTGCATCACTAGGACTATCGTCCCTTCACCGTCTTCCAAGCGTACCGAGAAGGTAGCAACATTCCCTAAAATTTCAAGGAACAACTATTCTGTTGACATTGTTACCTCTTGGATGCTTGGATCTATTTTAGTTGGAGCTTGTGCTCAGGTGGTAGAGAATACCAACCCTGCCCTTTCAAGCAAGCTAACTGATTGAGCCACTTGCTCCAGGTGGCTCATGGCAGGGCAATAGACTGAAGGATCTTCCCCTCCACCAGTCCTGCCAGATTGCTCTTGCTAGCTCAAGAGCATTTCCCAGATCTCGCGAATGTATTCTACCATGGTTTGCGAGCCTGGATGCATTGTTTGTGTAGGAGGTGGAGGTGGTTGCTGCTCCTCCTCTGTCTGTGTGACAGTAGAAGTTTTATCTTTCATCATCTCTTGCCATGAGGCAATTGGGGTGCACCAGATTACATCGTTGGAATGTCATGCTATCCCTTCCCATTTGCAGAACTTCTGAATGAGGCAAGGAAAGGGGAGAGCTCGTCTTCCACGTTCGTTCTCAATGAACCTCTTTTCAATCTCTAGAAATAGCAGCTGTGGAAGACTCATGGGAAACTTCCCACTCAAGGCGGCACATGCATGGGTGGAAAAGGCTATGATTTTACTGGGTCTTACCATTGGATTTAGATGGTAAGATGCAATCTTTGAGTACACTATTTCTGCCATGGTTAGGAAGCTAAATTCTTTGTACGCTACCCTATAGCACAGTTTGGTCCATTACACCTTTACTTCTGGATCGGCCTACTTTGTAATTTCAACCACACCTGCCCTGACTTTGGGTAACCCCAGCGCCTCTGCTATTACTTCTGAAGAGTAAGAGACATAAATGTCCTTGATTCTTACTCTAGACCCTGGTTTCCGGTTCTTCTAGAAGAGATAAGTCTCTCCTAAGTACCATTCACCACTAGTTGTAATGATTGGCCACATCGGAGAGTTCTGCAGTTGGAGCCTCATGTCTTTTGGCGTGTTCTCAAGGAATGGTCCAAAATTTAGCTCTTGAAGGACCATTCGCTGCATCTCGTGTAGCATGATAGCATCAAGATAAGCTTGGGTCAGGATGACCTCAAGCCATGGTGCTACCCAAGGAGTCTCATCCTTGAGTGAGTGCTCGTTGGGAATCTCCTCTTCAGGAATCTGATGAATAGATTCCACGTTAGGTCTTTCGCAGAAGGGCCCAGTTGCATGAGAGCCCTCTGCATGCACTGGCAATTGCACACCTTGTCCCCTTTCCATGCGTGGGTGCTTGTCCCTTGGTTATGATGGTCCTTCGTCCCTTGGGTGCCTTAATTTGGGTGCCATCTGCAATCAACATAACTACCTGTTAGATCATTCATAAGTAGCTTAATATGGTCCATATATACCTTCTCAGTTTGACCAAGTTATGTTGTTGGCACAGGCACACCATTAATTCTTTTGGAGCATTAATTTATGGGTTAGGACCAAAGTATTCATAATTAACCAATTAATTAACTACAATTAATTACACAAAGGCACTACCCCCCCCCCCCCCCCCNGAGAGCATACCTCTGGTTGCTTAAAAGGGCAAGGATTGGTTATTGAGGATGCGTAATGGAATGTAGATGCATGGGGAAAGGTTAGGCAAAAGAAATGGTAACAACTCTCCTCAATTGGGATCCCAAATGATAAAATTTTCAAAGTGTAGCAGGTGTATATATAGGGTGTAGGCACTGCGTCGATGGGGCCCCGTTGATGCAGGGGGGTTTACCCATTAACCAACATTGACCAACCCTAAAAAAACACAAAATGAGGAATTTGGAATGCCAAATTGGGATGGTTGAAGCACATGAGAGGCCTGAACATGGTTGAGGACATGAGGAAGGTAATTGGGCTCAAAAAAGAGACAAAAATATGAGAATGGGACTCAAAAAGAACTCCACAGGAAATAAAGCAAGTAATGGGAGCCGAAAACTAGTCAACCAAAAAATCCAAAGGATGGGAGGTTTAACAAGTGGGACCAAGGAGATGCAGGTGGGTCCTCCCCATAGTAGGCCATAGCCTTAGTAGCCCCTACATAGCCCTCAACACCAGGGTTTGTGGGCCCTAGGACCAAAAAATGGTGTTCGCCAGGTAAGACTCCTACCCAAGAGATCCTGCCAAGGCATGCAAAACCCATGGATATCATGACACACCTTTACAACATAAAACAATCAGTGAGGTGATAGACAGAGAGAACTGAGTGAAGAGAGAGACGAGAGAATGGTATTCCGATCATCGATCACATGAAACCCCAGGTGTAGGTGTGGTTAAGTGACCTGATAGAACTGTTCCTGAGTTTAGACCCAAAATCGTCCTCATTCAGTCACATCGCAGCAATAGACGAAATCTCGACCATCCCCCAAGGAAGCAAGAATGACCCCACAGAGAACCACCACCCCAACAAATGTGAGAGGAAGGAAGGGAATGGGATGAAGTTAAAGGGGACCAAGGAAGTCCCATAACTAATGCAGTGGCCCATTAGAGGTGATCTAAGGGGTGTGCTTTGAATTCCCACACAGTGACTTTTTTCTTCTTTTTCTTTTTAGGGGGAACCACACCATGCAAATACCCATGCGTGTTCACATGCATTCAACTAAGGGGTGTGCTTTGAATCCTCATTTTGATTTCTTTCCTTCTTGTTTTTTTTGTTTTTTTTTTTTTCAATTTTTCAGTGAGGACCACACCATGCAAGGTCGAACTACCCAGAAGCTTCCTTGGAGAGAAGGACCTAGAGCAGTAGGAAATCCATAAGGACATACCAACAACCTCAGAGGGTAGAACAGAATAACGAATATGGCAATCTCCTTGAAGTCACACCCGATTTAAACCAGTGGCTCATCCCTAAGTCAAGGAAATATACAAGTCATACATTAATTATCATGTTTTTAAGTGAAGGAGTTACATGTTCTCAATGGAAGGAAAACCATGGAATGGGTGAACAGGTGGATGACGTGAACTCACTATCGATTTTATGAGCAGAAAGTAGACGTAAAGTCCAAAAAGAACCATGCGAGGGTAGAAACTAGACAATGAGGTGGACTAGTGTTCATAACCCATCACAATGAAAACCATTCGCGCCAGACATCTGAAGACAACAAGATGACACATTAGCAATTACACGAGAAATAAAACTAACACAAAGAAATGAAAAATAAGTAAAGAAAGGAAAAAATGTAAAATGAATTTGCAAACGTATAAACAATGGTAAAAAACAAAAAAGTGTAAAACAAAAAATGGCAAAATAGAGAGGGGTGTAGTGGAATAGATCAGCAGGGATGACGGTCTCCCCCACAACTGGGTCGAAAGGAGGAGACATGAAAAATGGAGCGTGGCTGACCGGGCGATGATGAGGTGATTGCACTGGATGAGTGGAGTTCATGGAAAGGTTTCAGTTGTTAGTGGTTAACTAACTGTGTTCTGGTGGGATCCTCAGGTTTGTGGATAAGCAAGGCCCTAGATGGGAAGGTTTAGGAGACAATGTAAGGGCCCTCTCACAATGTTTGAAACTTGGTCGATTGAGATACATTTGAGGGGTTCCAATATAGTACTTTTTCTACACATTTGAACGAGACCTTCCGAATCCTAAGATCATGTCATTTTTTGTTATAGGCCTTATGGATCTCATTGGAGGACAGGGCCACTAATCGGTTCTTATCTAGCACACTTAAATTGATCAGTCGTTCACGTTGTGCTAACGATAGGTCAAGACCTAAGTCACTGATGGTGGATAGTGTGCAGAGTTCTGTTCGAATTAGAAGTGTGGTTAACTTTTCATACACTAACTCATATGGAGAGTACCCTACAAGAAGTTTCCAAGTGGAGCGATAGGCCCATAGGGCATTATTAAGCTTAGTGCTCCAATTCCTCTTGTATTTGTTGATGGTTCAGGTAAGGATCTTGGTGATCTTCCTATTGGTGACTTTGGCCTGCTTGTTGGCTTGGGGGTGATAGGGAGTTGTAAATTTATGCGTTACCCATAACCATTGCATGAGTTTCCGAAAAGTGATACCTGTAAAATGAGTTCCATTATCAGAAATGAGTGCACGTGGCACTCCAAACCTCTTAATGATTTGTTGTTGGAAAAATTGTGTAGTGGTATTGGAAGAATAGTTGATGACAGCTGCTACTTCTGCCCACTTTGTATAATAGTCCACAACTATGATGATGTATGTCTTTCCTTTTGATAGGGGTGTGGTGGATCCCATGAAGTCGATACCCCAAATGTCAAAGGGCTCCAGTGGCTAGATCCACTGTTGAGGTCCCTCCAACCATGTTGTCATCCCACCATCCCTTTGGCCTTGTTTGTAGGAGTGGGTGAACCTTTTTGCATCCCTGAAGATGGTGGGCCAGTAATACCCTACAAGCAAGATCTTAATGGCGGTGGGACATCCAGCATAGTGGCCCCCACAAGGGACCTCATGAGCATCCTGGAGGATGCGCAACATATCACCATCAGGGACACATCATCGAACTAAGCCATCTATGCACACCTTGTAAAGGTGACCATTGATTTCCATGAAATGCTTAGCCTTATGAAGAAAATGTTGTTTTTGCTGATGGTTCCACTCCTTTGGCAACTCTTGAGTGGTGAGGTAGGTGAGAATGTCGCTGAACCAAGGTGATTCCTTGGGCACTTGTGAATCAACTACGCCTATGAAGAGGAGTTCATCTGGAAATTGGTTGGATAAGGGCTCCTCGTCTTCTGCATCATCCCATTGCAACCGAGACAAGTGGTCAGCAACCACATTCTTAGTCCCCTTCCTATCTACCATGGTAAGATCAAACCTCTGAAGAATCACCAGCCACCAGATTATGCGGGGGCTCACCATTGGTTTGTTCATCAAGAACTGGATAGCACTATGGTCAGTATGCACTAACACCTTGTATCTGAGCACATAGTGCCAGAATTTGTCCAAGGTGAACACCACCGCCATCAACTCCTTTTCGGTGGTGGTGTAGTTTAACTAAGCACCCACAATGCTACAGCTTGCACAATGGATATAATAAGGACATTTCTGATCATCACACTGTGTAAGCATGACTCCCAAGGCATAGTTCGATGCATCTATCATAATGTGAAAGGGTCTAGACCAATCAGGGGCTTGTAGAACTGGAGTTTCTACGAGTTTCTATTTCAACACTTGGAATGTGGACTCGCACTCCTTGGTCCAGATGAACGAAGCATCCTTCTTTATTAGCTCTACCAATGGCTTGGTGATCTTCGAGAAGTTTTCAATGAATCGTCAATAGTAACTAGTGTGTCCAAGGAATGATCGAACATATTTGATGGTACTTAGTTGATGGGTGATTCCTTAGATGACCCTGATATTTTTAGGGTCTACACTAATCCATTTTTTTGAGATGCGATGCCCCAGCACAATGCCCTCTTGGACCATCAAATGGCTCTTCTACCAATTGAGTCGTAGATTGTTGTCTACACACCTTTTTAGAACCTGCCAATTAAGGTGTAGATTGGTGGCCCCATAGGTGGAGAAGTCATCCATGAAGACTTCCATCCCATTGCCAATCTGTTGCTGGAAGATGCTTAGGACAAGGCGTTGGAACGTTGCAGGCGCATTGCATAGGCCAAAGGGCATCTTCTTATATGTGAAAGTCTCCCATGGACTTGTGAACATTATTTTGGCCTGGTCCTCTAGTGCTATTTGGATTTGGTTATAACCACTATAACCATCCAAAAAGTTGTAGTAACAGTGCCCTGTGATGGTGTCCAACACCTGGTCCACAAATGGGAGTGGGAAGTGGTCCTTGAAGGTTGCCATATTGAGCAACCATAAATCAATACAAACCCTCCACTTGCAACCTTTCTTAGGCATGATAACAAGTGGGCTAACCCATTTGCTATCTCGGCGACAGAATAGATGAATCCCTCCTTTAGCAATTGTTCGATTCATCTTTTATGATCTGCTTCAATTTGGGATTCAATCATCTTTGTGGTTGTCATCGTGGCTTCATGGAAGGGTCAAGATAGATCCGATGTTGGCAGACCCTAGGATCAATGCTAGTCAACTCAGGATATGACCATGTGAATGCAGCAACCCATTTTTTTACCACCTCCAGCAATTTCTTCTTCTGTTCTGGAGCAAGGGTGGCATTAATGATTACCGGCTTTCCATTTTGCAAAAATGCATACTCTAAGTGAGCCGGTAAATACTTTAATACAAGGGGCTCTTGTTTGAAGCTCTCAAAGATTTCTAGCTTCCCCCAGTCATCTTGGTCATCAACAATGGAGACTTGTTGATGAATCTCTTCCATTTCATCTCTGTTGTCAATGTAGGCTTGCACATGCCCCTCTGATGATTCCATGCACAATGTGCTGCTAGCAGGATCAACTGTCAGCCACTAGGTTCCCTCTTGGTTAGTGGCTGCTGCGTACAGGCACTGTTAAATAGGTGATTCCTTGGTACACTGACTGCATGCTTGAATGGATATCCACTTAGCAGACCATAATTGCTGCACATAGTTGCACCCTGAGTCACTGTATGCAATGCATGGAACATGTTTCTTCTCGACCTTCCTGAAAGGATTTTTCTTTGAAATTTCAAGGGATAGATCACGGAGGCCTAGTCGTGTGTCCACCATGCTCAGCTAGGCCCTTCCCATGATGATTGGGAAGTTCCCCTTGCAGTTCTCTACATGGATGATTAGGAAATCAATAGGGTAGGACCACCCATAGACAGTGGTCACAATGTCCTCCACTAATCCCAAGGGAACAGTGATGGACTAGTCTACTAACTCGAGCCATATGTTGCTCTTCTTTAGTAGGGGCAGGTTCCAGTTCTTGTACATATGATGAGATATCAAATTGATCCCTGACTCCAAGTCCAGAAGAGCTTTGCATGGCTCATTCCCTGCCACTTGAAGATAGATGAGGGGGCTTCCCGAATAAGTCAATTTTCAAGGAAGGTGACTTGCCTTGATCCAATCAGTCACAACATGTGTGAGCATGACCGTCTGGATGTTAGAGTGTTGTTGTTGTTGGCTTGGAGGCTATGTTGTTGGTGGAGTGTTGGAGGTGCTTGTAGGTTCAAAGGCACTGGCCACATGTGTATGCGAGGGTATGTTCAAATTGTTGGGTTGGAAAAAGGTTTCCGTGGCTTCGGTTCCGGTCCACTCAGCTAAGGTGCTGGTTGTAAGTTAATAGCCCTTGTAGCATTTCATTGTTGCGGCTATGGCAGTATCTCTCCCTGCATCAGAGGTGTAGGTGGTAGCTGAGTGGGGTGTTGTGGAGGAGTGGTAGGAGAAGGTGATGGAGGATAAAAGAGATGTCGATTATCCCCCTGGGGTGATGCAGATTGAGGGCGAAAATACTCCAAGGGTGGTAATGACTTTGAAAGGTCGCATGGCTGGAAGAGTCCTGTGGAGAGATCGATTGCTGAATGTAGTACCCGTAAGGATCTAGCTATTTGTAAGGGTACTGCTGCCTTGGAGGTGGCATCCCCCATGTTTGTGGGTGCTGCCACTATTGGAAGTATTCGTACAGTTGCGGTGGCACTCCACTTGGATAGTATCCTTGCTACTGCTGGTGGAATCACCTGGGATTACCTTGTGGATAAGGCAACCTTCGAGGTGTTTGTAGTTGTGCCAAGCAAGGATTAAATGTGTACACCCCAGACTTTTGAAGGTGTGACACCATCGGGCAACATCCCTTAGGATGTTCATATTGGCATATGCCACATTCATCATTCTCCATGGTGTCAGAGTCTGCAACCTGCTCTGCTATAGCAACCTTGCCCTTACCCTTATGTTAGGCACATTTAGCTTCCTTCTTCCTATGCCGATTGCAGTCATTACTTTGTTCTTTGGATTCCTCTGCGATTTTCAACACTTTTTAGACTCTTGCATCCAAGGAGTCCCACATCTTATCCACCTTTTTCGAAATTTCAGATGCGAACTTCTGTAACGACAAGGTCTTTCCATTCACCACTTCTTCCAGTGGTGATTCATCCTCTTCATCACAAAAATGGACCTCCCTTTTTCTAAGGGAAGGGTCCCAGTTGAATTGTTCTACACTCTCCTTTTTTTAACTTCTCCTTCCTCCTTGGCCACCTATTCAATGAGGCATTGCAATTGATGGGCCCTTAGCTCTGACAATCGTCCTTGGGCATACACGCCTAGGATCTTTCGCATTTCAAAATGGAGCCCATCAATAATGTCGTGAAGTTATGACCACTGAGAGTAACCATGACCAGGGCACCGATGCAACAATGAGTAGTACCTGCTCATGGCAACGTCCAAGGATTCATGATTCCCTTGTTTCCAGCCTTGGATATGCCATCTCAAATTTGCCACTCTAGAGTACGTTTGATACTGTCATTGAAAATTTCAAGCATCGTACTCCATCTTTTGATTGATTCCGGCTCCAAGGACTAGTACCAACTTTCAGATTCTTTGATGAGCATGCGAGGGAACATCTTCAACTTCTGCTAATCATTTTCAATGTTTTGTAGGGTGCAGGCATCATGGAATGCCTGCAATCACAGTTTTATCCCCCTTCAAATCTGGGGATGTTGTTCATATCAACGCGCTTGATCCGACTATCCTTCATGTGCCTACTAGGAATTTGAACTGCCTCAGCCTAGAGCATACTCCAGGTAGCCAACAACAGCTCATCTGAATCATAGTCTTGTTGAGAACCATGATTTCTATGATGATTCTGTCTATCCCTCCTTTCATGCCAGCCAGCATCATGCAATTGTTCATGTGTTTCCTCACATTGCTCCTTTTGAACCTTTTTGCCACCGTCCTTTCACTTCCTCCTGCCTTGATTATTGTCAGAGCCTGAGCTGGATGAAGGAGAAGGAGAGTGAGAGGATGGAGAAGAAGGAGAGGGATCTCTCCCTCTACCCTGATGATGCTCCCAATCGTCCCGGTCATCCTTGCTATGTGACCCTCCATCCCCTTGGGGATCTTGGCCACCTAGATGCTTGGACTGAATCATGGATTGAAGGACCTGCTACCCCAAGGAAAGTTCGGTTGAATGGGTTTGATGAAAGATGGGATCCCCATCATCTTGCAGCCCTTGCAAGAATAAGGCATTACTGAATTATTTCCCCTTTAGCTATTCATATCTGTCCGCCTGCTGCTAATCTCTTGCTCATTGAGCCTCAGTGGGAAGATAGTCCCGGTAGTCATGGTCCTCCATGACATACTCTGCTCCAAGGTCCTAGATGCCCAATCTGCCAAGATTGTGAAATAGCATCGTAGGATCCAATCAGTCGAGAGGGTGTACAATATGGCCCTCCATGTCCCGCCATTGTAGATGCTCATCCTGATGTAGGATGAATGTGAAATCAGGGACGTACTCATCGAGATGCTTGTACACCACCCGACACTCCTAAGGCACCGATGGGGTGGATATCTCCCTCCTGCGAGAAGACATATTGGATGTTAGATGGTCCATGTAATCGATGTACCTTACTACTAACTTTAATCTACCTAGCGTGCGTAAATATTTCTTTCCTGGGTTTGTTCCAATGACTTGAATGATAATTTCACTAAGGTTAGATGACGCATGTAAGACTTAACAATTCCCCAGCAACGGCACCAATGATGAGTGGCTGGGTACCCCTACGCCCAACCATATGAATCACGGGCATTCACACGTGACTCACTTGAATTCCATAGACTGTAAGCACTTAACATACACCAGAATCTAACCAGTGAAACCTTGGGTTAGAACAGTTGCTGTCTTCCTAATCTCACTTGTGATGTTCTCTTTATGATGGTTAAGTGAGATTAAGGCTAATGTTTTTTATATCTTTTTGCATATCTTTTGGTGGCTAATTTAAGGTATGAAAAGTAAAGAATAAACTATTATCCAATCTATAATTATCCAAACTTATACTCTAACTATTCCTAGCATAAGTATCTGATCCCATCTTCTGAGCACATTCTAAGCATCTCTTAACACTTTTGGGTTACCAGACATTAAGTGTCACTAGGCTTACCAAGTGTTTGATTTACGTTCAAGATGGTCGTACTTATGGCCTTTACGAACTACAAATAAGTGATAGCGATTAAGATAAAAATAATAGAAACTTAAGTAATTATCAGGTAATTAACAAAGCATAAACATATTAAACTATTGAATGCTTAAAATAGCTAAATCCAAATGTTGCAAGGAATGCTTGAATAGTTCATCTTTATTGCCATCACGTCAATGGGTTCAAATACATCAACACTCAAATAAAGAGCCGATCACTTTTCTTACATCTACTACGAGCACTTGGAAAATATTCTATCTCTTGCGGGAACAAACTGCAAGAGCTTCGCTACAACTAACTGAAAGATGCCTAATTGAGGCGAAAGGCCCTCTTATTTATAGGCTGAGATAGGCAGCTATGTAAGTGGGGCCATGTCAACGTAGGGAGCCTACGTCGATGGGCCTACGTCGACACAGCCGCATATATGCAGCCCCATAGACGTGGCCCAATCAACACATTGACTTAATGACACTTCATGAACTACCACACATTAGGACTATCTATTTTCATTCAAAAATTTTAGTTGTTGATATTAAATTTTCTACATGTAGGTAAATGAGAAATTCTCTAATTTTGATGGTGTGCAAGGAAGAACCATGATGTAGTGTTACTAGTAAAAATCGATTTTTTCTTGAGCAGATGTTGTTTCTTAGGTAGCAAAAATCTGCTTGATGATATAATGGTTAAAATGATGAGCTATGTTAATTGTTTTTGCTCTTGTTGGAGCAAGGATTTTGATTTGATAACATTAAATCCTAATTTGTTGTTACTCAAGTAACATTAGATATCATTTCATAGATCAATAGTAGACCTTCACTATTCCTTGGTTTCAATTATCTTTTTCACTTTCTAGAGCAAAAAATCATAGAGGATTTCTCTTAGTAACATTGCAGTATATTTCTCGACTTTGCACTTGTCAAATTATTGGCATCCTAGCCATGGGTTTTGGTCTAAATACTTATTCCAAATTTATTATTTCCACCAAAATCTCTTAACATAAGGACTTTGTAACAGCCTTATCTTGAATACCTAGTTTAACTTCAAGCAATAAGAAATATTGATTGCATGTGTATCCATTTAAACTTAAGAGTTCATAAATACTATGAACTGAGAAACAGTTCATCTCATACTCCCAATTACAACTCCATATGAATATACAACCAAAGGAGCAGCACTAAAGAAATCATTTTTCCAAAAATTAGATAGGCAAGGTTTCTTATACTCTTCAAATGCATATCTTTTTACTCATATATTTTTATATCTACTAAGTTCATATTTTTGCTCCATAAAATGAACAAAATGTGTCAACACCTTGTAAGGTCAAACCTTAACCATGTATAAGAAGGGTACCACATAACAAAGCACATAACTAGGCCTTACCAACCAACAAAATCCCAAGTAAAAAGGCATGTTACTATGGAAACAAGGCATGAACTTGATAAAGGAAAGAAAGTACCACAAATGATTATCCTAGAGGAAAGAGATAATTCTATGTTCTAAATAGAGAAATTTTATCAAACCCATGGATCTCAATCTCAAACACTTGTTATCCATATTGAAGATCCTGTCAAGATACAGGTACATTCAACTCTTGTGGAAACACCCAGAGGAGATAAGGAAAACTCCACACTTAGGATGAATTCAAGATCTAGAACCTCTACTAAATCAAAAAGGGATGAATCAAGGAGTCATAGAAGTAGAACTAGTTGGCATCATTCTCCAACTTCCTCCTCTTCCTCCTCACACTCTTCTAGAGATTATGACAAGAGAAAAAGAAGAATTAGGAATCATAATAGGGAAAGGTGAAGAGATCCTATGAGACATGAACATCAAAGAAGATATCTTAAAGAAGGAGAAGATAATTATGAGTAAAGAAGAAAAATAATCAGGCATGAAGAAAGAGAGAGTGTTATGAGTAACAAAAGGGTTCACCACTACAATAGAGCTTACGAACTTGAAAATTATGAAGAACCTCTATTGGACACTCACAACATGATTAATATTAGGAAAGCAATATATGTTCCTACTAGACATGTAAAGAAAAGAGAATTAGCAAAAGAGTACAATCAAGGTCCCGCAATAAGAAAAAGGGATGTGAGAATGTGTGAAAGATAGGAAAAAGAAACTTTAAAGGTTATAATCTAAAAGAAGACTCTACTGATCCAAAAATCAGTCAATGACATTATGACTAAGGTAGAGAAATGTAGAATTTTGTGAATGAAAAATTTACTACTGCTCTCAAGATAATAGAGGAAAAGATTGAACAAGCTTTGAGAAAAAACAAAGAAAATAAGAAAATAAGAGATAATGGACAAAAAAGCTATAGACATAAAGCAAAAGTTGCTATAGTTGAAGAATTAATAGACTCTGGTTCAAAAGATAAAGAAGGATGCAAAGTATGCCAAGACAATTACCTTATCCACAAGGTAACTTCTAACAACCTTACCAACCATCATGTTATCAAACTGGAGCCTATCCTCAACTACAAGAGTAATACTAGCAATAATGGCAACAACCACAAGCATAGGGAATGCCACCACCAAGGTAGTGGTATCCATATAGGCAACCAGATCCTTATGGGTATTATGTTCAATGTCCAATCTCTCTATGGAATACTTCAATCCACACCTCCTCTCACTACTATCCACTAGAATATCATTAATCCACTACTTTATGAATGGACCTCAATTCTTATGCACAAAAACCAACAATTGTTTCATCAATCCAAGATCCTAACTTCCTACCACCAATGCTACCATCTATTATGCAAGTAGAACTACCATCACAACCATAATGTAAAAGTGCTAAAGGGTAGTGAATATACAGAGAAAGAATCATAACAACAACACTAAAGAAAAAAAAAACAACCTTTCTTTAGGACAAGTCCAAAAAGAGTTGGTAGAGTTAGACCTTCATTGAATCATCTTTCTCCTATGACAAATCCTCCTACAAACATCATGCTTCCACAATAATCAAATCAAAAGATTATGACTATCATGATAACTAATATAGTATTAGACTAGATAAAAGTAGGAACTCTCCCTAAAAAAGAATAAATATTGCAAATCCTTCTTTTTATTTATAGATTTCTGAAAATTCACCATGTAAAGCTCTACTAGACTCAGGTTCTAAAGTTAATTTGATATCTTAAGAAACATACAAGGCATGGAACCTACTGCTCTTAAAGAAGTACAACATAAGACTAGAGCTAGTGGATCAATTAATCATAATTCCTTTGAGACAAATAGAAGATGTAGTGACCACGATCAATGAGGGGTCTTATCTAGTAGATTTTCTGGTGATTAATGTAAAGAATGATAATAGGGACTTTCCTATCATTATAGGGATAACATGGCTTAGAAAAATTGATGCTAAGTTGGAAATGAGAGACTTTTCCTTAGAAATTTCCAAGAAAGATGAGCAAGGATTCATACATACACAAAGAATTCTATGCATTACTTATGATAAAGAAGAGTGCAATTGTGAATTGAAACTTCAAAATATCAACATGATCCTTACACCAGCCCACAACAAATGTGAAGAAAAAGTGTGTACACAAAAAGATATAATGAACACTAAACAAAAAAGCACCTAGTGGTTAAGAGATGAGAACACAAAACTACCCAAAACATGCATGGAAACACCCAATTCACTTATTAACTCCTACCCTAAGAAAATGATCCAAACTTTGAACTTACAAAAGGATATCCTAAACCATGATCATACACCAACAAAAACTAGTAAACATGAAGACTTAAAACATGATATTAATAATAAACAAGAAAACATATTTGGAGCTTCTGAAATGGAAAGACTATCTCGTCCAACAAAATATATATCTTCAAAAGATCAAAATTTGATTATCATCAATGTCACATGGAATAATAAATGGAAATCTAAAGCACTAAGAATGATAAATAAGAAACCTAGAGTGTATGATCCTAGGGATCTAAGATCCATTTTCTAAACACTCAGCCTTGAGTTCATTCATAGGGAAGATGCGATATCTTCAACCAAAAATTGATGAGTGCATTTCAACTTTATGGTTTAAAATTTTTTGGTTTGCAATTTTTTTTGTTTAAGTTCTTGTTATATTTTTCATCATTTCTTACCAATTTTCACATTCTTTCATAACTTTTCCTTTCTTTTATACTCTTTCTATTTTTTTATCATTTTTCATTCTTTGATATTTTTCTACCTTTTCTATTCTTATAATTTTTCTATAATTTCTCTTCATCTTTCTTGCACATATTTTTGTTAATTTTTCTAACAAAGTACATGGAATAAGACAAGATGTAGTACCGAAAATGTGAATTTACCCTATATTATCAAACCATTAAAAGACTGATTCTGTATACAATGAGACCATATCATCCATTCACTTATTTCCAATAATAAGAGGTTCTTACCATGGACATAATGATATTATTTTCACAATAAAATTAAAATAAATTTGTGATCATTATGCCTAGATAGAAAAGTAAAGAACCGAGTAGGAATAAAAAGGGTGTGACATCAAGGATATTTCTGGATTCTTTAAGGTTATTACTATAGGTCTTATCCTACTATTAAGTTGTATCATCCACTTGAGTTCTAACAAAAAAAGGAAGTATGTATAAAATAAGTGTTGCCTTACCTTGTCACTAGAAAGACATGTTACCCATGCCTGAAGGTAGTCCTATAGTAAGGTTGACGCAATAAAAGTCTAATGAATGCACAAAATAAAAATTTATGAGGGTTCCACTAGAAAGACATGTTACCCATGCCTAAAGGTAGATGACTTCTCAGAAATTTCAAGGTTTCTTTGACTCACATTAGTTACTAGGCTAGAAAGACATGTTAGCCATGTCTATAGACACTCCTTTGTCTAATGGCCAAGTCTCCTTTAAATAATAAGAGTATGATATTAATAAACTACTTCTTTGAACTTCATTTTCAAGTGTTAGTACTTCTTGCAATTGTGATAGTCTTGTGGTTGTTAGTTTTGGAAGGATATGATGCAATGTCATTGGTAAGTGATATGAACTTGGTTTGGATCTTGGACAAAAAGGTTGATGATCACTTTAACCATACATCACACATAAGAATTCATTACGCCTATAGTAAGATATCTCATGTTTTAACTTCTACAATCCCTTGTTACTCCAATTCCACCTCACTATTGTATATATTCATAGTTTAATGGTTTTGTATAATATAGTATTATTTTCTCACCTAGGAAATGATAACAAGTTTATTTTGGAAGTCAAGTATTTTTTACATTCAACTTCTTAAGTGCCTACAGATACTTGTAGCTATGGTTATACAAGGGCACTAATGGCTAAAGCCTACTTTAGGGAGGACCTAGTTGTATAACTCTTATGCTTCATACTTGATGATCAATTCTACATCATCTTGTGCCTTCAAGGCACTTAAACCATCAATTTTTACTTTACTACATTCTTGTAACTGATCATACATTTGGCAATCCCTACTACCATCTCCTATATATCTCATTGACTTTCTTTGCCAAAGATTCCTTCTTTCATGAACTTTTACTACCAAGTTTTCACAATCTGAGTATCATCTATGATCAAGAATACTTTAGGACATCTTTACATCTTCCACACTATCTATTTAATCTAATTTCTCCATCAAAAATTATTCAAAATCCAAAAATTTTCAACAATGATGTCATAGCTACAATGTTCTAGATCCTAATACATTGCAAATACAATGTATCCAATATAAACCATCTATATAAATGTGTAGGGGTTAGGAAAATTTTTTTTTTCCACATTTCATTGAAGGGGCTTTCATGTTGTTTTTCTAACCCTTTGGTAGTCAAACTTCCAAGCACCATAACCCTCTTACCGTAACTCCAAATTACATGATTTTTGAACCCTCTTGATCATGGAGTGACCAACTTAGTCATGGGGGAGAGTGTTATGTGTAAATAAGTCAAATTGTGCCAAATTTCTCTAACACTAGAAGAGTATATTAAAGGTAAGAATAAGAATAAATAAGCATATTTTGATCAATTAACTAAATAAAAGCTAATATACTTAACTAATTGTCCTAGCCACCCATTTAGTTACATAATAATTGTGAGAGATCATACCAATCAAAAGTACAACAAATTAGAGTTTCTTTTTGGAATTTTTCAAACTCTACAATCATAATAAGAGTTATAAGTAATAATGAGGATAAACTTGTGATCAAATTCCAGAACCTAAGAAAGGACTGTGAACCATTAGGAACCTATTTGAAATCCTTGGGTAATCTCAAATGAATCCTTGATGATTGTAGATGGCTCCTAAAAAAACCATAGAAGGAAGACCCTCATAGCAAGAAAGCAAAAGACCTAGCAATAGAGGTAGAAGATAAGCTAGAGAACAAACTCCACAAGTAGAGCAAGAGGTTCAATTCTTCAACATTAATCAACAAAAACCTATAATGAAACACTCTATGCAAGCTGAGGCTAAAGTACCACTAGCTCCATACCCAAGGACAATGCCTCACATTGTCTACAAAATGTCTCCAAGTCATTCAAGAAAAATCAATCATGTCCATAGTTATTGTGGAACTCAACTTCAAACCATTCATGGAATTCACACCTACCAATGTCTAAGAAGAACTCTAAGCCTCTCTTCTATGGCCAACTATATAATGCAATGGATAATGGTACTTAGAAGAAGTATACCAGTTTTGGAAGAACAAACAAGATGATGCCATAGTAAAAATTGAAGGAGTCACTGTGCCTAATTAAGTTGAGGTAATTGCAAAGACACTCAATCTTCCTAATGTTGAAGCAAATACTACACAAATATCTACAGCATCTGACACTAAGGCAAAGAAGTTATAACTACAAAGAGCTTATGGATCAATAGATAAGGAATATAATGGATTGTCTAATGAGGAGAAAATATACTTCAAGATAGGAATCTACCATATTTTTTCCACCAAAAGGCCCAATAAAATGTCTACCTATGTTGTAAGAGGAAGTGCTATTCTTATGAGGAAATTCAATGTAAATCTAGTTCATTTATTGTTTCTAAAAATTCAAAGGAGATTTGAAAAAAAAAACAGAAGGCAACAAAACTCACATTATCATTTCCTTGTCTCATTAGAAGGTTATGCAAGCAAGTAGTAATTCTAGGTTATACAAATGATGAACTACACAAGGCCCAGAATGCATCCTATGTTGATATGTCTAAACCAATGCCTCTAAAGAAAGATCAACTAAAGAAGCCAGCATGCACTAATGGAGCAGTAGGATCAAAACTAGCATGCAACATTCTACCAACAAAAAAATAACAAGTAGGATCTAGTGGATCAATACCAATTGGTGATCGACCTAAATCAAGTGCTCCACCAACTCAATAAGACTATAAACCTTCCATGAGCCACTAACAACAAATTTCAGAAATTAGAAGTTGAGGAAATAGGGAAGGTTCCACAATGTATAAAGTGAGAGACAATTTTGTAAGACCTATTGTATCAATAGGATCCACTAGTAATTAAATCTCATTATAGGAAAAACAAGATGAAGATTGGTTATAACAAATCTCTGGGAACACTACATCCATTCAAGTCATGCTGGAAATAGAAAAAGGAGCCATAGTCATGGTAATGCAATACCAAGATGTAGTAGGAGAAGCAAAGGTAATCACAAATCATATTAAAGAATCATAAAATGTTCTCATTGCGCCATTAGCAAACTTTACTAGATCCAAAGATGTTGAAATGGTAGCAGGGCATCAATGCCCCTAGAAGAACACAAAGATATCCTAGATCAACAACTGCAAATAGGCCAAGTAATGTAGAATCTTTTTTATATCCCTAACAATATCATTGCATTATAGTGAAATCTAATCTTAACAAATGGCAAACTAATAATGGTTGAAATAAGAGCTAAACATGTAAAGAATGAAGTGCAGACATTACAAGCTGAATTGGTAGTCTTAAGAGTAGAAAAAAGAGATCCTACATAATACATAGCGCTAGACTAGCTCAATAAATTCAGAACTAAATAAGTGACCTGGCTCATAACCAAGAATATCCAAGTAGAGATGCAAAAGGAGAAGACAACATGAAACGCATCTATAGCAAAAGCTCAAACCTACACACATGCTAAAGCATTAATTGTCCTTGAAGAAGAAAACAAAAAATTATTGCTAAAAATACAACGTTCACAGATATAGAAAAATAAAAGAATGTTCTTGAAGAAAGCATCCATCAACTTAGAGAACAATTTACAAGAGTCAATCAAGACATGCAGAAACTTGCCAGAGAAAATAGAATACTATTAATGGAAGAATTTTATGCTATTCATCAAAAGCTAATAATTGAGATTAGCATGAGGCAGAATAAGACCAAAAGCATGAAAGGCTAAAATAGCACTTCAAAGACTAGATGGGCATGTATAAATAAATCAATGAAAAAGAAATCCAAATGGATAAAGCTAAAATTAGCTCTATCATCATGCAAACACCTGATGGGCAGTTGATCCTCAATAGTCTTGCACATGTCCATTAGGTTGAAGTGAAGAACAAGAACCTATAAATTGAAGACCTTACAAAGTACATGGGATTAGCAAAACTTTGGTATGTTAATCTAGACATGCTCATAGTAGGAAGGCCTAGAAATGAACCGAAGTAGCAAGTGGTCATGACCTATGCATTATACAAGAAAGAGTTTGCAAACAGAAAGGATGTGCAACAAAAATTTTATACTGCAAACTCAAAGTTCAAAGTGGTTAAAGCTAGCTACCAAAATCAAAAGGGTGTAGTAGTAAACTTGGCTCGTAGAATGAAAGATTATAAAGAGTTAAGAAAAGTGGCTAGGGCATTTGAAGAAGAAAGACTACAGTTTACTCTTCGTATGTAAAAGCTAACAAGATGTTTTCACATCTGCCATGCTCATGAAAGGTATCGACTCCAACTAACATTGTAGAATTTCCCTATATAGTACATGACCCTAGATCAGAAGAAGAGAAACTTTAGGTGTTACTCAATAGATATTAAATCCCAAAGCTCAATGATAAAGAAAAAAGGCCAATGGAGGAGCCACCACCACCAAGGACATGACGCTACATCGAGCTTTATCATTTTGCCTTGTTTTATTTTGTTGTTTTAAATTATTGAATTATGTCAATCATGTAATGCACAGTAATTTTGTAAATACCACTTGAACCAAAATGTAACATTCAAAGTCAAGTTAGCAATATTTTTTTTCTTTCTATTCAAACCATAGAGGCTAAAAGCATCCTTCCATGTAATTCATCTATCATGCATACATTAATAGAAAACTATAGTGATACCAAATTTGCTCCAAGTGGTGCACAATCTAGATGAATTAGTACCCCCAAGATTCTTTATTAAAAGGAAGCTACCATCAAGTAATTTGCTTAAGCATGTCTACTAAAACTATAATATGATTGTAATTCCAATACTTACTAAGCTTACACTATGTCTTTTCAAACTTTTTTAAGGATAGAAATGTCCTTAGGAAAAAGAACATAATGAAGAAAGCTATTAAAAGATCATTTGTTATTATTTTTATATTTTCCTTGCATAAGAAAGGAGCATCCAAACATCATCTCCATCATTACACTTTGCAATCCATTTTGTTGTGAGAGAAATATCTTGGTTATGAAAATTAATGAGGCTATGTCCTCTATCTTTCTTATTACTAATGCAAATATTCCAAGTGATTTTAGAAAATCATGTTCTATGTTTTTAAGTAGACTAAACAAACCAACAAATAATACGATTAATTCTATCATAATAAGTTTTAGAAGAAGCCTAATAATTAGAGTAATAAACATGAATTAATTGAACCATCTTCTTAATAACTAAAACTTTGCTAACAAGGGTGAGGGATTTTTTTTTCATTTATCAAGCTTCTTTTCAATTTTATCAATCAAATAATTTCACAAAATAGTAATATTAGGCTCAAAAGAAAAATGTATTCCTAAAATTCTGAAAACAAATTTTTTTTTCAAGATTTTCTAAGACTTGAAACTAATCCACTTCTTAGTATTGACATTATAATAAATAATAGATTTTTGTCAATTCATATAAAATCCAAATAACATATAGTAATCCTCCACTCTAGTTAATAGTATATGGATATGTTATAGAGAATTATTAATCATATAAAAAGAAACATTTCCAAAGTGCATGTTAAGAAATTGCATAGCTTGATGATCAATTAAAATTTTCTTAATGATATTCCTTTCTAGATCATAATGTAGGTTATGTAAAAGAATGTTTACAAAAATAATGAAAACATAGAGAGTTAGAAGACAACCTTGATGAACTTACCACTAAAGAGAAAAAAAGAAACACAATCCAAAATTTATAGCAACTTGAGCATTAGCATTAGTGAGAAGGGTATAGACAAGACAAATAAAATCATCATTAAATTGTAATTTATAGAGATAAGAAATAATGAAACTCCTTTCAATCCTATCATAAGCTTTAGTGCAATCTAACTTAATAAAAGCAATGCCTTGGTTAGTATCAAAAGGCCACTACATTTTCTCTAAAGTTGTAATAACATTATCTGAGATATATCCACCTTCAACAAAACCTATTTGCTAAAGTCTAATGATATCACTAATAACCTTTTGAATCTAGTAACTCATGTATTTAGCTAAAATTTTATATGTTTACCAAGAAAAACTTTTCTAATAGCTTCTTCAAAAACATGAAAGAGATCATCTCCAATAATGTCCCAATGCTTCTTCAAAACTTTAATTGAAAAACCATGAAATCTTGAAGCTTAACCATCTACTAAACTAAAAGTTGCTACTTTAATTTCTTCTACTACAATTTCTACTTCAAGAATACTTCAATGCATTTTTTTTATAAGATGAGAAATATGCATATTAGAGGACAAAAAGGCTTCCTTGCTAAAACCTTCAAATGAAAAAATTGAAGAAAATTAATTAGCTAAAAAATTGTTAATGATATTAGGATTTTTAATTATAGAATCATTTATATACAGTGATTCCAATTTAGATACTTGATTCTTCCCTTTTAGAAATTTAAAAAAAAATTATAAGGCTTATCTTTAATTTTTAGCTAGGTCATGTGACTTTTAGTGAGAGCACTTAGCTTCAAAAACATCCCAACATTATTTAGCATAACAAACTTTAGCCAAGGTTTTTTGAGTTTCAAAATTAAAGGGATTTTGATCTAAAAAATTTGTATATGCTTGATAGATTTTGCAAAGTCTTCTTTAACTTGATGATTTTACTTAGCAAATTTCTTTCCAAATCATCTTTTCTAATTTCTAACTTTAAAAATATTTTGTTGTCACTAGCTAATACAAAAAGCACCATTAAATTTTATTTTTTATTTTTATTTTTGTGCTTTCCATAAAGACTTCAAAATGATTTTTCTATTGGGTCTTATGAACATATTAACATTTATACAAAAAGGCTTCTACTTTAGAAAGAAGGAAAATTAATTTTGGAGAGAAAACTACTAATAGGAAAATGGTCTGACAAAGCAGCATTTACATGAACTTTTACATTACTTGTAGTCTCCCAAAAAGAAACCTTAAAGGTGTAAAATTTATCAAGCCCATGATAAATTATATCATTTCCTTACTAATAATTACACCACATATAATTCTTCTCATTTAAATGAAGAGGGAATAAAGAGTTAACATTATAAAGAAAATATTTTTCTTTAAAATTGCACTAATCTTCTTTTTCTTTAGAAGGCATATTAGGAGGAAGACCACCAAGTTTATCTAAATGACTTTCAACCAAATTAAAATCACCTCTATTAATTGAAGGAACTTTAGGTAGAGATAGAAGACATTTCCAAATCTCTTATTTATGTTTTGAATTATTAGGAGTATAAATATTACAAAGCCCAATGTCTCATTTTTAACTATGATAAGTAATCCAAATAACTCTTCCAATGTTATCAAAGTTAAAATTCAAAACTTTTCATGTCCATTTTTTATTAACTAGAATAGCAACACCACATTTATTAACTTCATGAGTAACTAGAAAAAATAATATAGTTTCTTAATATGTATTTACTAACACGACTAATATCATGCACTAAAATCTTAATCTCTTACAAGAAAGAAAATTTGGAAATAAATTCCAGTTTGAAAATTACTCCCTAACAATCTTTGCTTGGGATCTATCTAAAAGGACCCTAACATTCTATAATAAAACTACCATTGAAATATGGAGAAGGAGGACTTATTCCTTAACTTTTCAAGATTAATATATGTCTAGCAATCCATGTTACTAGTAGGTAAAAAATATGGTTTGACAAGAAAACATTTGAAAAAGTATTAGAAGAAGAAAGAGAGAAGACACCTTAAAGGTTTTTGAATTGAAATTAGTATCTACAATCCTCTTCTTTTTGCATTACATTAATTGAAATAGGTTTGCATTAATACTATCATTGCTAGTCCTTGCTAAAATATTCTATTTTTCTAAAGAGGAATTTTTTTTAGATATCAAGAGTTTACTAGCACCGTTACATTTTGAAGAATTAGGAAAAGATTAAGAACTTGTTGAAGAAGATTTTGTTTGTGTTGCTGAAAATTACCATTATTTTCCTTTTCTAAAAATTGGTATTTCTTTTCCTCACAAACAACTTTTTTATTGAGAATAAAATAAATCCTAATCACATGACCTTCATGACGAAAATAGTTGCAATACCCTTGCAAATCATAGTCTGTAATTTCCTAGGAAAACTACTAACTTCTAGCATTGAGTTTTAATTCCATTTTTATTTTCCATAAATCAAATTCTACAAAAGAATGTATACGTTACATACCTTCTAGTAATTTTTTTTTACTTTGTTTTAAGGATTATGGTAATGCAAAAAATAATCTCACTTTCAACATGCTAAAAAATAAGAGGACGATTTTCTAATTCAACCCAACAAAAAAATGTCAATTAACCACAAGAATAAGGATCAAAATCCACTTTTCATTTCTAAGCAATAAAAGTATTATGATAATTAATAAAAAATTTAAGATCCAAGGATTTCTCAGTCATTTCAAAATTAGCCAATTTGATAAGCAAAAAAGATTTAGAAAAATAGCAGACATACAAAGCATTAATTCCATAATGTTCAAGGATAGCTTGAATGACTAGTGTAAAAATTTTATTTGGGTGAATAAATCTAAACATTAATTATATAATGTTCTGGGATAGCCTAAATCACTAAAGTAAAACTTTTATTTGGGTGAATAAATCCAATAATTTGTAGAAATATATGTCATGAAATGATAATCATAATCCTTCATAGTTTCTATAGTCTAAGAAACATTAATATTCTTATTCTTAAAGTCATTTCTTGCCAAAACATTTCTACCACAATAACTTTGCAAGAAACCCTTAAGAACAACAAAATAGCATTCCAAGTAATAATTTTACATCCTTGTCCCCTCACCACATACAACCCTACCCCCCGCCCCCAAAAGCAATAGTCTTTAATGTATAATATTTTATCATACCCCCACAACTAACTGAAGACTTATCCTCAAGTTCAAGCAAAAAGAGAATAGAGTTCCTTGAAAACTTATTGGGTTACATGGGCTTTGACATTATGATCCATATACATATGATAACTCTTCTAAGAATGACACATTGTGATTCAAGTGGTATTACAAAATTATCATGCAATGCATGATTGAAACATATGATAAAAAACAAGATAAAACCAAACAAAATAAAGCTTGATGTAGGTATCTTCAAGTTCTAGGCTGTTGATGAGACGTGGTTTACACTAGGCCGCGATATCGCGGCCGACGCGATATCGCATCTTCTCCTGCGATATCGCGTACGCGATATCGCGTCGCGCCGCCATTTCTATAAATAAGAGGCGGCACTCCCTTCATTTCCCAATCCTGGCTAGTGTAGCGAAGCTCTGGCAGATTGATCACTCCAGAGTTAGAATTTTTCCCCATGTGCCCGCAGTAGGAGTCCTAGAGTGAACGGCTCTTTATTCGAGCAGCTTGTAAC